>BJBW01001015.1:0-107049 GCA_004320125.1 Scolopax mira
CTGGATTTTCTTTATCCCCTGGCTGATCAGATGTAAAACAGAGATAAGAAACTTTGAAGACATGATAAGGAGTGGGAAGCCAGGTTGAGAATAAGAGATGATAGGGAGACTGAGATAAGAAAAGTCTCATTCTGTCTCTATGGCACTATCAGTCGACTTTCAATTCATTAGTACATGCATTTCTGTCAAAAAAATGTGGTTGTCATTAATAAAGGCTTTATATTTGCATGCTTAGATACTCTACAAGGTATGTATTCTCACACTTACTTATTCTGTGTCTAAGTATTATTTAAATAAATACTCCCTTAATCTGCCAGAACAGACTAAAAGCAGGGGAAAAAAAAATTAATTCACAGACCTTGAGGATGTTCACTATACAGAATAATATGGTCATATATCTATTTCCCTTGATATTTCAGATTGATGAATGCATCAATCAGGAATCAGGAGAAAATCAGGAGGTATCTACTGCAGTTTGCCAGGGGAACAGGACCTTTGTTCTTCAAAATCACATCTTGTCCCTGCTTTCTCAGGCATCACACTGCATTATCCGTTCACAAACATATCAAGAGCCACCTTAGGTCTCTTTAACCGGGTGCTCCCACTACTCCTGTTGGAAGACTGTTTCTGATCATCACTCTTCTGGTGGTTGGAAACAGCATTTTAATTCAGCCTAAATTTGTACATGATAAGCTGATAATTATTCATGGACTAGCATTATCCCTTAACTTTAGAAGAATTTAATTTTCTTCTCTGTGATGTATTTGTGAGGAATAATCCTATCTAATTTTAGATTTTATTTTGCTAGACTAAACAAACCAAAGCATTTGCTGGATTAAGCCCTTTTTTGTCTGTTTATTTGTTTCTAAGAAAAGCAGGCTTACACTCCTTTTCTCACTGTCTTGCTCTGTGCTGTTTCAGTCTCAATTTTTCTTCTAACTGTGGCTTACCAAAATAACATTTCAGGGGAGGAACAACTAGAAAGTTTACTTAATAGCATCAGTGCTTTCCTAACTCCTGACAGCACTTGGTGGCGTTGCGATGGCTTTCCCATGATGATGTTTTATCAGAAACTCATGGGCAGCTTGGTTTTGACAACAACTGAAACAAGTATGTTTCTGCAGAGCAACAGCATCTTGATCAGCTGATAGAGACACGTAGGGCTTAGTGGTTTAGTCAGTCTTGTGCTTTAATCTTTTCTCTAGTTAAGTGAAACTTTACATAGCTCATTACTTCAAAATGTCAGTTTATAACTTCCATTTTCAGATTACATGGGCACACAAAGGAAATTTCTTTTAAATGCTCAATTTGGGTTTGAGAATTTAAATGCAAAACCACCAAAACATTCAAAGTTATCTGTACCAAGGGAGAGCAATGGGCATGCAGTACTTCCTTTAACAAATACCTGCGTAAAGGCACATATATGTTACTATATGAAATGTGGAAAAAATTACAGTACTTGTTGGGAAACTGTTTGTGGGTTTGGTTATTTTTTTTCACATTTGCATTCTCAGCCTCAGAGTTCATGAAACAAAAGGGACTGGAAATAATTCTGGATCAAGTTAAGAATTTTATTCAGAACAAAGGAGAAAAGAATGATCTTTTCATCCACTTTCTCCTTCATTACATTCTAAGATGTGACTCTAATTTCCAAAGTAGTTAAAACTGTGATATTTCTAATTGTTAGATTTCACTCAATTCTGATGTCATGACTGCTTGGTGCGTGCAAGTTGGATCACTTTGTTACAAGGAAGGTATGTCACTTTTTACAGGGAAGTTGCTTGGAAGACAAACCATTTCTTTTGAACCATTTTGTAACACTTACTCTTTGAAGCTCACTCTTGTCTCTTCATAGCCATGAAAGAAAGGCAAAGGAAATGCCTGCTTGCTCATTCTACTCAGAGGCTGACTAGTTAAGCAAATCCTGGTTTAGTCATTGTATTTGGTGGCAGGTGGGCTGGAACTGTGCACTTAAATGTCTGGTTTTACTGCTGGTTCTTCTCTGTGACCAAAGAACCACAGAAAATACTGGGAAGGCAGATTGGAAGTCAGAGTCATCCCAGACTTACTAACAGCAGCACAATGAAAACTGGAGACCATGAATGATAATAAAATGACTGAGTTGGTAGAAACTCGACTGATGGAGCTTTCATGTGGAACATATTATGTCTACAATGTTACAGGTCATTTCCTTTGTCTTTCTCTATAAACGTGTTTTTCAAATTGGTTTCAAGTTGATCCAGCTGCTTCAAGCACAGTATATTGAAAGCATATTAATATGACAAATAACTAGCAGCTGTTGTTGGAAAATTGACAAAGGGAAGGGTAGATGTTGCTTCGATGGATGAATTTTTGCTTTCAGGCAAAACATCTTCCTCAGTATTTTGCTTCTCTATTAGTTTTGCATTGCAAAGGCTGGGCCAGTGACACTAAGATGTCACGTTCTTTCCAGATATAGCTCTAGCAAATGTAGTCATGCCTTGCAAAAACGAGACAAGCTGATGGACTCATTGTTCAAGGCACTGAATGACAGAGAAAAGGTGTTCTTAATCTCCCTGCAATTGCTCTCTCTGTTAAAGAAGATATTGTTATCTGTTAACCCTGCCTCTGATTCATTCCTATCCATAGAAGTATTTCTGTATTGGAGATTTGGGGATAGCGCATGTAGAAATGCACATATTCCTGGTGAAAGTCTGTGTTCCAGAGGTGATCTGATACATTTAACAGTGCCCTATCTCCTATCTCTGCAATTCAAACTTTTAAAAAAATTATTATTTTTTTTTTTTTACCTAAATACAGTTTGGTTAAAACATAGCAAAGCTATGCTTTTCATGAATAGAAGAAATATAATTTTCCTTTCTAACCATGGGGTGTTTTTTGTTTCTTGTCTAAAACACTGCACTGCTTGGCCTGAGGAGAGAAAAACACCACAATCCATTTAACTGGCAACAATACATTATTATTTTGTATTTAAATCTATCAAGACACATACTGCTTCAAGTTTATTGCTGTTACGATCCTACAAGTTTCACATAATTCACATTGCCTGTAGCTGTCAAATACCATACAGCTTCCTCAATAAGAGAGAAAAAACATACATGTTCTTTGATCTACTTCACTACTTCAAAGTTTAAAATGCACTTCGAGAGCTTTTCAGGGGATTTCAAAAACCAATTATTGAGAGGGGTAATTATGAAAGCAGTAATTTTCTCACTGATGTTATTTTTCTATAATTGAGAGTTAGGCAGTAAGAGCATTACATTTCTTTATATTTTTTTCTCCCCATGGTGTAATCTACAAGGACTTCTGATTTATACCATTTTTCTTTTATAATTCACACTGCCCTGAGGAACTGCAGTCAGGCAGAAGGCTAGGAGACTGGAAGAATGCAGAATATGGAGTCATACATAAGCAACCTGACAAGCACAAAGCATTAAGAAAAATAAATAAAAATCTGCATTTTAAATAGACTTGCAACAGAAGTTCTTAAGCTTGTTTCTGGGCTAGGCCACATGGTTAGGGAAAGATTGCCTTATATAGTCTGTTTCTGCCCATTCAGAAATTGTGCTGACCTTCATTCCTTTCATCATTTTCTAGCATTACAGCAATAATTACTTACATGGAAAATGAGTTTAATGTATGTTATACTTCTTTTAATGCAGTTTAACATCTGGAAACTTGGAGGAAACAGTTTGCTTCCTAGGGACCACATTTTAAGAAGTGCTGACTTGGGCCACAATCTCATGCAGTCGCAAGGATGAAACTGTATGGAGCTCTTTGCAGATCATTATAGAGGGCTATATAATGTTACAAGTAAAGTTGCATTAATACTATTTCAGGTACTTTTTTTTTTTTTCCCCATTTGTCCCAAACTGCACATTTATAAAGTAGCTGTTTAAGGTTTATGCCATTTTAGGAAAAGTCGCGTAATCATGTTGTTATGAAGTAGCCCAGTGCTAAGAAAAAAAGAAAGATTTGTATAGAAAGAAAAATTATAGTTCTCTAGATAACAGAAGTGAAACATTTTATTTACTTTTTTTTCTTAGCTCCTCTGAAGTGTTGTTTCAATATTACTCAGAACTAAATTCTTTCAGATTGTTGTTTTTAACTTTTGTGTGGATCCCAAAAGGAGTAATTTCTGATTTGTTTGACAACTAGACAAAGCTTTTAAGGCTGGAGGAGAGAAGGGACTTATATTTTACATATAAGGTCAAGTAACATATGTTGTCTCATCTAAGAATGTTCTTCATTGCAAATCCACAAGGTTTGAAGAATCTTATACTTTTTGCAGGTCTCTAGCATCAATGTTTCCAAGGTTTTTACAAGCTCTGCAGGGGAAATGGTGAACTTTGTAAAGCACATGTGTTCACAATACAAACAGTTCATCATAAATATCAGTAACCACGACTCATGCCTCTTTCAGAAAGTAAAAATAACAGCATAAAGGAGAGTCCTTCCTGTATATCTGCTTTGATCAGTATATCCTGCTGCCAGAGTTTGTAAGCTGCTTGGTGGGAGAGACTGTATGTTCTGAAAGAGTCAAAGGTAGTTCAAGAATATTGATCTTGATGATTTTCTGTGAAATAACACCTATTAGACAAATACCATCCCAAGGGACAAGAAGCCAAAACACATCTCAAATTGTGCTGAAGCTCTGCCAAGGCCTTCTCTAATTGCTCCAAGCTTATCACAGGCTGTATTTGCCTGCTATAAATTAAAGTCAGTATCATGATCTACGACCTTAGCACAAGGCCAGTACTGTTTCTTATGAACGGCAGTGAGTTTGCCCACTGTTATGAACTTCAGTGAGAGTTGAGAAATCTGAAGCTGATGTCTAACAAGTGAATTATTCCATTGGTTTTCCCACTGCCTCAGAAGCAACCTCTAAACCCATAGGATGTATCTCACAAGTAACTTAGTCCGTTGCTCTGACGCAAAGCTGGATAATCTGTGTCTCTCCTGATAGCTGTTTGAACTACCTGTTCTTAAAATTTTCCAGTGCTACAGATGCCAAGATTCCCCTTGATAGATGTTGCAAAAAGAAACTATAACATTTTTGGGAAAAAAAAAGGATGAAATTGGTTGATTGAACTTTGAAACATCTAATCCAAGTCTGGCTTCTAGTCTAAAGGTTCGAGAAGAAAATGGCAAAGGAGTGCAGCTACAAATTCAGGGCTGTAAATACCCCCTTTGACCTGCCTGCTAAGGAGGGTTATTCTCAGGCCAAAATAGGCTGTGCTGCTGTTTCTTCCCTGCCCGATTTTTTTAATGCTTGTCAGGTGGACCATCTAGGTTTGGGAGAAGCCTTTGGTTTATCTTAAATCACCTTAAATCTCCAACTAAACTTAGACTTGCCCCTGGGTGAAACTGAGTCTTAGAAAGCATTTAGATGTTAAAATGTGACTGGAAGTATTTTGGCAATCCCAATGAAAGTACTCCCTCGTTACGAATTCTGTGCAGTATGATTTGTGCAGGATGCAATGCCTTGTGTTAGGTGAACTTGTGGGGAAAATTTTTATATTCTGGTTTCTTGGCCCCAGAGACCTCTACCAGACTAATTTCAAATTTCTCAGCTTTCTCCTTTCAGGACTGGGCCTGGTGAGAGGTACCAGGTCAGACACAGCCGAGGACAGCTGGGCATGGCTGTGGAGTTGGGGACAGGTTAGATACTGGAAACCAGTATCCTTCAGTGTCACCAGGGCTGGGACAGACTGCCCCAGACTGGGATGAAAGGGGCCCCTGGGCCAATGGTGGGGCAGAGAGGTCCCAGGTGGTGCTCATCAGGGCCGCTAGGGCCTGTAAGTGCCTTCAGGGGGTGCTGGGGTCTTGCCCTCCGGAGCCAGAGCCCTGTTAGGGGCTGTGGAGGGCACAGACTGAGGCCACCTCTCTCCTCTTTGGCGGGTCACCCGTCTCTGGGCTGGGGTCTCGATGAGCCTTGTCTCAGGCAGAAAACAAATTTTTTGTGTTGGGGAAGCAAGAGACTGACGAAACTTCCTTTTCCTTCAGCTGGGGGCTTGTGCCAGGTCCCAGGGCCAATGCCACAGCCCTGCCAACAGCGAGAGGACAGTGCTATTTTCTGAGGTAAGATGATGGTTTGGTGGGCTTGGCCATGACCGAATTACAAGTTGCTCCTTGTCCCTTGTGCTAGCCGATAGATGAAGTGAACAGACAGCCTTATTTCATGTTTTATTGGTCAATATCCTGATGAAAGGCAAACGTGCTCCCTGTGAGCTGTATCCGATACAGGGAACGTGAGCTCTGCCAGCAGTGAAGTCAAACGAGGGCTGGGTTTATCCATGCATCTGTAAGAATTTTTATCATGAGGATTGTACTTGTTGGGCCAGGAAAGAAAGCACATGGCCAAATCCTGATCTCAGTTGCACGTGTGCAGCTCCCAAGGCAGTCGGGCTGCATCCTGGCTCAGCACATAACCTAATGAGGTCTTCCATGATTGCAAATAATGTGGATGGCACACTGGAGAGTGAGCGAACAACTGTTCCTTGTTTTGCTGTGCTCTCTGCGCTGCAGCATCTGGTTTGCTTCATCATTTTTTAAAAGAAAACCGCAAATATTTTTCACTAGGGAGCTGATAAATAACAGTGCTTACATTTTTCTAAAAAAGGTTTTAGAGGGGATAAAAGTGATTCTTTTGGTGTATAAAGTCCTTATGTTTGGATTTGTGCATTAATTCACAGATTGTCTCTTATTATTTTGTTCCCAGCTCGGGAAATCCTATGGGGTATTCTCCCTCAGGAAATCACATGGGGTGATGTCTTAGCTTGATTTATTTTTATTTGTGTATCTAACTTTGCACAGAATTGTCTTTCACAGCAGCATTTTTTTATGGAGGTTTGTGTTTCTTGGAAAATTCGGCAAACTGGGGAGTATTTACCAATTTGTCAATGAAACTTTAAATGAAATTTGTTGCAACTTTGTATGGATGTGCTTGATATTGGGTTGATGAGTGTAATGTAGTCAACTAAGTAGTTGTTGTTTTAAAGAGTTGTGATCAAAAATTATACTCTTATTTTTCAGTCTTAAAAGAACTGCCTGAGAGGAAATGTATTTTAGCAAATGGTAGATTAAATGTATTAACAGAAGCAGGGTTTGCCTGAGATTAGTCTTAGTACTTCTCTAATACTTTTTATTTCTATATTACCTCCTGTCCTTGCTTCTAAACATGCCACCTGCACGTTTCAGGTGGTATATGACAATTCTTGTAAAGAAGTGGTTTTACCTCTTCTGTCTTTCCTAGTCTTGAGATGACAGAAAAGGTTTAAAAATTATCTGTCAAAATGGATATTTAAAATGTGGTGGAGTCTTTGTAAAGAGAAATCTTCAAAGGTTCATGTTATGACTTCAAAGTTAGGGCTGGGCAGGTTCTGAGATAAGCTTAGATATTTTTGTAATAAGAAATTACCTTTTATGTATATTTACGGTTTTCTAATAGCTGAAATACGTACTGTCTTGTTTCCAAATTTCTTAAGTAAATGCTAGCTTATAGCATTGTTGTTTATTCAGCATCCTAAATAAACAAATGAATTTACAGAGCAAATGCATGCACTTGTCTCCCATGTCCACACAAAAGTTAATTTTAGATTAGACATAACAAGGAGGTCAACAACAGAGCAAGGGAAACAGGGTACACTGTGAATTGGAAAAGGCCAGAGAAATTACAGAGCACTCTGCTCTGGTGGGGCTCTCTACTTAGAAATTCTATACCACTCTATGCACTCACTTGCAAGAGCAGAACAGGAAAACCCTACTTCTGGAAAAAGGTGGTCACCTCTTCTCCTGGACAGCGGAGCCTGTAATACTTACCTTTCTGACAGATGTGTCTGTTCAGTTGGTTGGGATGGGAAGTTGGCATTTTTACCTTGCTTTATGGTTACGTGCTGGTAGTGGGCTCTGAAGTGGTGCTTGGAGTAAGCTGGTGTCTGTCTAAAGCTTTGAGCAATTCTTTGAAATGATAGGGTGAGGATTGGACCACTCAAAGTTTACTGAAATAATGTGGTTAAATCAAAGCAAAGATTATAGTAACACTAGAGAATACCACAACAGAGGGCTTTGTTTGGGTCCCTGCTTTGAAGAAAAGTTTTCTGTTATATGCAGGCCTTGTTGTATGTTTTAAAATGAAAACCCATTCCATGACTGAATCAAAGTAATTTTTAACTGCTGTAATAAAGGTGTCTTTGTTTACATCATGGTACAAATATTGCTGAAGTGCTTGAAACTTTGTGTAGGCCTGACCTCATTAAGATGCTGATTTTTCTTTTTGTAACTTTTATTGTCTGTCAATATTTCTGACTGTATTTATTAAAATTGTTTCACAACTCCTTTTTTCCAATAATTCCTTCACTATAATGGGATTGTATATTTTCCACTGTTCAGGATAATGTAAGTACTGGGTACTGAAGTGTATATTATTACTTTAAAAACTCTGATTGGGTTAATTGCAATTATAAATTATTACACAAGTCTCCTATTCTCCAGTAGGAGCTTCAGTAAAATGCCGGTACTGGATAATTAGCTGGTGCTAATCTGTGTCTTCAGTTTTCTTTAGTTCAAAGAAAGATTTGATGTTTCCTTTCCTGAAATAAACAAAACCAGCTTCCAAACTGTCAGAAAATAACAGGAGTTCTTAAGGGCTAATCATTACCAGCCTTTGTCATGGGGCTGTAATTGTTTCATGAATTCTGCTTCAATCAGGGAAAAATACACTTAAGTGCCAATAAAAGTTTTTATGCCGCTATGATTTCCTCCTGCCTCATCTTCCTCCTCCCAATTTATGGCTTTATTCCACCATCTCTGTTACTAAGCAACACAGTACATGGTTTTAATGCAAATGACTTCAAACTCTCTGCTAGCGAGGCAGAATAACATCAGGTTAATTTCCTGATGAATATATGCTACAAAGAAGTGCTGTGCACTAAAGAAACCCCAACCTTAATACAATGGCTAGGAAGCTGCCTCATAGCATAAAGAAATAGTTAGTTTGTTTGGGTTTTATTTTCTGGATTGTCTTGTCTGCATTTGAAACAACCTTTCCAAACAGAGGGATCAAATGCTTGGTTCCATCATTTTGACTTGATCTGTTCTGTGTTGGGCTGCCCAGCTGGTTGCACAGGGTGTATGCCATGGTGATACAAGTCATTTTCTTGCTATGTTTTCATCTCTGTGCAAGAGGAGACAGAAAAAAATAGTTCAGATGCTATTCTTGCTCCGTTTCTAAAATTAATGGTAGCATGTGAGACTTCTTAGAACTGAGTGTTGTCTTTTCAGTCAAGCCAATAGTAAAATTCCAGCTGATGTCAGTGTGAACAGAATTCAACCAGAGTCCATGCTTCTTTGATAAATTTATTTTGCACGCCACAGTACCACTCCCTGTATTCTTAAAGCTGCTCAATATTGTGCATTGCAGGTGATTGCATATTTTTATCTTTTTCCATAACCTTAAAAATGTAAAGTCTCATTTAAGAGGCTAGCAATTATAACTTTTTCTATACAGCAACACCATTTTAGATGGAAATAAAACACATTTCAGTACTGCACTACAGAAATCTTAGGAGTGGTGCTTGGACTGCAGTGTTTGCTCACAGCTGTGACAGGTTGATGGCCAATTTTTGCAGAACTGCTTTGACTTTACTTCTCTACATCAATGGCAAGGCTTGCTATTGCAAGGTGGAATTTTAAAGTCTAAACGTAGAATATTAAAGGGTAAAATGTATACTTAAATGCATGTTTGCAACTTTGATTCCTGTAGTGTCTGAAGATTTATACCTTTCAAACAGCCTGAGGTATTATTGAGCCTTCAGACAACTTCTGCCTTTCAGATAGGCTCTTGGTTTGAAATCTACCCATTTGCAATGTAATGAAAGTCATAGTGTGGAATGCAGCTCTACAAATCACATCTGCATTGACTGTCTTCAAGCATTTCTTGTTCTGTGTGTTTTTTAATTCCGCCCCCCCCCCATTTAAAAAAAATATTTTATTTCCTGTTAGTTAAAGAGGTCCTCCAAAGGAGAAAGAACTTGATGACAGCAAAATCTTGTAAAATGCGCAGTCAGCAGAATGAATAGTACACCAGAAATCCAGTTTAAATTTAATAATAATGTTTAAATTGTGATTCAAAACTTGTGTGTAAGAATGTTTGTTTTCAGATATGGTAGTGTTGTCCTAACAGAATTGCATTGTGCTTTTCGGAAATCAAGCATTTCTCAAATTTAAAGCATATAGAGAAAATCTTAGACTCCTTTGTTTTCTGTGAAAACACAAATTTAAAACCAATGTGGGATTAACACAGTTATGGAACAAGTCCTTAATACTGTCCATGTGTTTTTCTCCACTGCTATAGTGTACTTAACAGCTATGCATGAAATACTCTCTGTGGGTTAGGAGAACATATAGTAGAAAAAACAAAAAAAGTCAAATGTAGACACGGTTAATTAAATACCAAGCTTTGCCAAGTAAAAACATGCCTTAGTGTATTTTAATGCATATTTGCAGCATGCTAGTGTGCAGCAGTGGCATGTATATGATATGTGCTGGGTGGCAGTCAGTATTATATATTATCAGTAGATGCAATACTGCAGGCATTGCAGGTATTTCATTGCAGGTGGAGTTTAGGGATGTCCCTATCTACAGTGTCTTTTTTCAGGATGTCATTGCCTCCATGGCTCTACTGGGACAGAGGATTAAATTTTATCTGCAATAAGTGAAACAGAATTCCATCAATGTGAACACCAAAATTCTCTGCGAGTTTGAATGTCGGGGGTGATGACTGGCTCATAACTGGAAGTTACGGAGCTTTGCAGTGTTGCTCAGCTTCTCCTGTGACACAGGCAGATCATCAGCCAAATGATATCGCAAAAGAGATAAGGGCCTGTTCTATCACAGAATAACCTTGTCAAAATATTTGAATTAACCCAGTAGAAAATCTAGCCTTTAAACTGCTCCAAGATAAGCAGTGACGTGTAAGGAAAATTTTTTTCTTGCATGTAAAGTTTGCAGTTTTCTTTTAGGCTGAAGGTAAGAGGTCAAAATTGGAATATGCCTTTAGATGTTTTGTGATGTTTGGTTTTTTTTTTTAGTGTCATGACAGTATCGTGATTCAGTTCCACATTTAAATCCAACATGTACTTGTGTGTCACAGAATGTTGATTTTTTTATTTTTTTTTTTTTTTGGCACTGATCTGTCATGCTCTTGAAACTTATTTGAGATGCACATTAATGGCGAGTCCCACAAGAAAACCTAAGTGAGATGCTTAAAGAGACTATAGGTAAAAGACTTGTAGGAGCATATCCCTTGATAGAATATAATCTAGACTTGAACAATAAGTACAACATATTTTTCACATTTTATTTAATTAACAGGAAGTTGAGTCAGTTTTTAGAACCAAGTCATATACAATTCAGAATTTGTGGGGTATGAGCTGTACATTGCATGTACAATTTAATTTATAATCTGTTGTTCTTGTCAGACTCTGTTCTGGTACCAGTGCTGGGAGTTAAAGCTAAAAACACAGTTACTTGTAGGTTTGATGAGAAACAAAACTTGAAAGAAACAATCTAACCATATGGTGTGAATATTAAATTAAAACAACACTTACTTAAGGTCATTTTGGATTGTTTAATATTTTCAGTATTTTGAAATACAATCAGTCTGATGTAGATCTTACTGTGACAAATGCTTACTCGTTTTTTTTTTACAGTTATGTTAGACAAACAGAAACAGAGCATTGCATACCTACTGTCTACTCTCATGTAAAAATTACAGATGAAAGTATAGAAAGCCATCATAGATGAACCGAGGAATTAAAGAATACCAGAAATATAATTTTGCTGGATTTAACATGTATACACTGCACTGTATACTATAATCAAGTAGATAATATAAAGTATGCCGTTCTGCATGTTTCTTTACAATACTATCTAGAGTAAGAATATCACAAAACCCAGGTTCAACATTAACAGTTCTCTAGTAAGTGATGTTACATCTCATATACATATATTTGCAACCTGTCTTTGAAAGGTATCCTGCAAATTGTATACATTCCCTCACTTTATAGATGCTCTTATGCAGAAAGAGGGCTTTGGATCTGCAATTTTTTTATCATGGTTGGAGGGTTTTCTACAGTGCAAAACTGTTTATAAAAGATTAAAAACCTGCTTGTTGTCACAAATTTTTATTCATTTATTTTTAGAGCTTTTCATATTTCATAGCTGTTCAGCAAAACTAAATACATAGCACTACTCTGATATATACTATATTTTCGTGAAATTATATTATTTTTGTTTGGTTTGATTTGGGTTTTTTTTTGCTGTGCAATAAACTGAGCATGAGGAGTAGTTCCAGGTGGGCAGGCAAAGCTCATGTAAGTCTATATGCAGTACATTGTCTTCACTTCCTGGGCATGTAATTAGCTGATGGGCTTCTAATGTATAAATTAACTTTTTTTTTTTTTTGCTTTCTTATTTTCAATGAGAGAGAAGCTTTTGGTTCACTTACCTTTAAAAAAAATTATATATATTTTTTTTTAATTTAATAGCAGGGTGAAATGTCTTCTCACTTTTGTATTTATTCAGCAACAGTCTTTTCTTTCCAGCCTATTCTAACAATTTTTCCCCCTCTGATTAGGCTGTAAAGCTCCAAGGGCTCTCGGTGTACTCCTGCACCAGGGCCTGTGCTTGCTTGTAGCCTCACAGCACTGCTAATATATAAACTGAAGAATAATAAAATACATAGAAAATAAGTTATTCAGTAGATAAGCTATAAAATTTCACAGGCCCAGCCTATAACTGTTTTTCACTTTTTTCCAGGGTGTGACACTATAAAACAGAGTATGAAGTGGGGTTTATGCAAGATTAAATTCAGTTTTATTTTCATACAAATTTGAAATGGGAATGTGTGATCCATTCTACTGTTCTTTTGGCAAAAAACCAAGAAATGCCAATCCCCCTTTATTATGCTGGAACCTGATCTTGTTTCCTTGTTTCCACTGAAGCCTCTCTACAACGTGGCACTGCTTAGAAACACCAAAGCTTATTCTAAATAAGTGGATATATTTACATTGAATACTCAGCTTACATTGAATTATTATATTGAATACAGGCAGCCTGAGCCTGACTTTTCAGAACCATTGTTCATAATGTAATGAGATCCTGTATTTCTCACAATATTCTGGGTAAACCTGTTCCAATAATTTTGCTTCTAAAAAGTTAAGCCTAAATTCTGCTTTAAACTCTATCTGGTATATAGGCAAACTAGCGGTTTGTTAAGTATCCACTCTGAGGAAACTTTATTAGCCTAGCTTAATTCTGTGAAACATACGTGACTTACTGAACTGCTCTTAAACGTGTGATTTTTTTGGAGCCAGCCTGGGAGCCTTTCCACTATGAATTGGAGCCCCAGCCTGTTCATCTCAAGAATATAGGGTGAGCTGGGTTAGACTTTGCATTAAAAGGAATGGTGATATAAAATATTACAGCATTAAATAGAACTGCTTTGGTACAGATGATATTGTCTAAGGTATATAGCTATAATATATATACTGGTAATAACTGATAAGTGTATTACTTTCGATAATATAGAAGCAGATGTCTTTGCTTTGATTGGATTAATACAGCAGTGGAGATGGCTTTCACAAAGACATCTATTGATGACACATATTTTTATTAATAGCTCAGACAATAAGAGATTTTATATAATAGTCGTAATCTTCTACAATATAAAATTATTTCTATTGAAATAGAAAACATTAACATTCACCACTTCACAACATATGACTGCACAAAAATATTTAAAAGAAAATAGTATCTAGTTCTTTTTACTTAATTTACCAAGTACTTTTAAAGCTGCAGGCCGTGACACTAGTCCACTGAAAAGATTGCAGAATGATGTTCTCAAATGTGCTCTGTACCTATTGAGTTCTAGCCATATCTGCAGAGCTCAACAGTGACAATGAATTTGACAGCTCTTCCATTAACATTGAGGATTTGTTAGTTCAGCCTTGGTAGTGAGGTCGCTGTTGAAATGGACTCGATGACTGATAGGACAACCTCATCACTTTGCACAAGCTGGTGGGATGCTGGTCTGGCCAAGCCTGTGATGTGATGTAGAAGAGCAGAGCTGAAGACCCTGACCTTGTGAGTGGAATAAGAATAGTTTGGTATATTCCAAACTCAGCAGGACGTTATTAAGAAACTTAAAAGAGCCTCTGAAAAACTTTCTGGAAGTTTTTACTACTTAGCTGAAAGACTTATGCTCAGGTTCTTTTTCTTTTTCCCACCTTATTTATCTGTAGGAAAAATAAAATTAAGTATTTACATGTAACACTTTAAATATTTCCAAAATCATCAATTCCCAACTTTATGCCTTCTTCCGCCTTCTCCCAAGTATTTCCCCTTTCCATTGCAAAGTTGTCCCTGGGAATACTTGCGCTTCAGTATATTTAAAAAGGAGATCAATAAGATAAATCATTGCTGAAGCTGTGCAAGCAAAACTAAACAAATCCTGGGAATCCTACTGTATTCTCTGCTGCTTTCAGAGTTTCAAGTAGGTGATGAAATCATCACCTAAATAATAGTTCTGGTAAAGAACTTTTGGCCTTGTATTACTCTGCAACATCTTGATTAACAATATAAACATGAGGAAATTGTTGATCTGAAAGCCAAATTAATCCCTACTGTATCTGTAATTATTTTGTTGGAATTTAGGCTAACCAGTGCAGATTACATAGTGTGATTTAGGATAGGCATATACTGGGCAAGCAAGCCGAGAGCAAAGCATGAAACATAAGTCATCTGAAGTACTACTGCACAATAAATAGACATAAATATTATGCATGTATATGTCAAACATAATGTGATTTAGTAATTGTTCTGCCAGCAGAAGGAAAGTATTCACTCAAACAAGTCAACAGAATATAAATGTGATGGATTAGGACTACTGATCCCTGTATTTAGGGCTGGTTAAATGCTGTCCCCATCAATATTGGCTTGAGTTCCTCACACCAGGAGAGTACAGGGACAGACTAAGAGTTTGTCAAGTATCTTACTTTGGTCATACTGAGAATGAAAAGCATGTTGGATACTTCTTTTAAAAATAACAGATAGTAGGAGTTTGTTCTTAAAACATACATAGCTAGTTCTCATTTTGGTATTAAATTAAGGTAGCTCAACCCGAATTTCCCCGAAGATGGTGAAGTTACATTGAGCCAAATCCTACTCCCTCTTCTGTTGACAAGGAGTATGTTGTTGCACAAAAGGATAGTCTGGCCATCTCCTACCTGCACCTCAGTAGGGACCGGGGACCATGCAGCCAAGGGTCCACAAGAGTGGCCAGACTCTGCCCTCACACAGGTCTCCAGCACAGGACCTTCAGAGGCAGGTGGGCAGGGGAGCACAAGGCTCAGCAGCAATGTGTTTCTCAGCACCTGCTGTCGCTGCCGCTGGATGCGATGGAAGTGGCTTCTTGTGCTGAGGGGAACAGAGACGCTTCGGTTACCCCTCAGCTTGTGGGGATGCCTGGAACTGCAGGATGTGGCTGTACCCAGTAACTCTGTGCTCCAAAAGGGTTTGCTCTCTGCTGCTGCCCACTTGCTGGAGAGATTTGTCTCTGGATACTTTTCAGTATCGTTTGATTTGTCTGTTCTTTTTTGTTGGTGGTTTTTGGTGTTGGTTTTTTATTGTGGGGTGTGGTTTTTTTTGTTTTTTTTGTTTTTTTTTTTTTAAGAAAGAAAACACTAAACTAGGATCTACTAAATTTGGCATCTGATGGTCATTTTCCTACCCCTTATGAGAACAAAAATTTCCCAGCACAATTTAGCAGCTCCACTTTCTTTGCCTATCAATTCAAGGTCAGACTTGCTTTCAGAGCACACCAGCTGCAATCCCTTTCTGCCTTTCTTGCAGCAGCCGAACGTGTGCTCGTGCCTTTTCCCGTGACGCAGGTAGGCACAGGTGGCACCAGCAGCCTAGGATACACGGTCTCTTAGAAACACAGGATCTGGCACGAAATGATCAAAATCACTAACCAATGGCTTCTCTTCTGTTTTCCACTGTAATACAGTCATTCCTAGAGTTCACAGTCACTACTGATTCTGCTTCTTTTTCTTCTTGGTGATGAGTCCTTTCAGTTAAATACTTCGTTATCACTTGCACAAATATGCTTCGATTTTTTTTTTTTATATATATATTTCTCCTCTTTGGGATGGCTCTTGTAGTAATGCAATCAATATTTTGCAAACGAGCTACCTATTGTGGTCATTGAGGACATTGGATTTCAGTGACCAAGGGGATCAGCTGGTGAGAAAATGCTTGCTTAGCCTCTGTCAAGAAATCAACTGCCTCCCAGATGGAAAAGTTTGTATTTCATTTCTAGAGTAGTTTTACCACAGGTAAGGATCTCCAGATCCATCAGGAGGCAGGGAAATATCACTTTCTCTTCCCAAAACAACTTTGAGATGAAAACCAAATTTGTGGCTGTATCCAGCAGGTGGCAAGCACAGCACACTGAATTATGTGTGAGACACATCTTCTGCCAGGGGAAGCTCCCAATGCTGCTCAGCATGTGCACAGGAACAAAGTATCATACAGATAAACGGCAGGCTCTGTCAGTCCTTCGTCACCTTACTGAGTGCTGAGGCAGTGGTACTGGAGTACCTATTTATAATGGGACCATTGCCATATTCAATTTTAACCAATGGCTGTCGTGTGTAAGGATAGGTAGAAGCTAGATATGAAGCATTATGTATAATAAAAATAATTTAAATTTCTTTAAATGACATGGTCAGGTTTCAATTTCTGAGATATTAGCTTGCAATGAAATTAACTTAAGCTCTTTCACTGAAGGTTTTTCTTTTTTAGCATGCAGCTTTAGAAGTTTTAGTGAATCCTCTCAGTGCCTTGTGATCTATATAAGTAGAGATTGTTCCCATTTTGCAGCTGGAAGAAAAAAGGCAAAACTGAAGAAACTTGCCTTAAAATAAGTTAATGAAAGAGCAGGAAGAGGCACAAGAATCCCAGATCTGGTTGTATTCCCATTATTTTCTTAAAAGTGTTAACTACAGAAATAGCTTTTTTGTTGTGTTTGATTTAAAACAATTTCCTAAAGTAAAAAAGAATTTAAAATATCATTTGTGTATATGCAAGAGACTGACAACCGGACTTGCCACCTGAGACAAAGCTGCATTAGATATATAATTTTGAAGATTATAAATATTGCAAATTCTTAAGGGTCATGTAATTGTCTACATAATGTATGTAAAGTTTGGGAATTTTTCTTAAGCTTTACCAAGTCAAAAAGTATTTATGAACTCATTTATCTTTGAAGACAATAAATGAGTGTGAATCAAGAATAAATATTTTCTGGAGTTCATTACTTGAGGTAAAAAAGACATATGAAGATACCATTGGTTGAAACTTCCTACAGTACATATCAACGTTCCCCTGTCATTTGTATTGAGAATTTAAGCCAGACTTTTGTTCTGATTTATGCTAGTATAAATGTGAATTTGTTCCATACACACGAAAAAAAGTTCTACAGGGAGAAAATACTCTAGGCGTAGTTTTGTATAAATGGAGAGTAATTCTGTAAAAGCCAAGAGTAAAGTTTGGTATTGGATTTGTGGTCGGAATTGGTTTTGTGATGTGACTAAAAGCACTATTAGTTAAACTGCAATACAAGCATGTTTGTTTATCAGAATGTGAGTTTACTTGATGTTCATGAATTTGAAAAATTGAGTGGATTTGATTAGTTGATAATTTCTCTGAGTGCACTCATTATTATACAAAAATAACTTGAAGTTTTCTAAATATCTCTGTCCTAGAACTCACGTTTTAAAATACAGAATTTTACTTCTAGTCACAGAAAGTATGGAGTCCACCTACTCCATAGGTAATGTTCTTCAAAGTCAGTGTGGCATATTATGAGGAAAGGTCAAGCAAACCCCATTTGTGTGTGTGTGTGTGTATACTTATTTTTTTTAAACTACTAGAAAAATATCCACTGGGATATAAATGTACATTTATGAAGCAATGTTTGAAATCTATGAGTAGTAATATAAACCTTAAAATATATTTCTTCTATATTTAATAAATAAATTGGCATTTTATTGCATATATTATTATGAAAATTTTGCCATTATTAAAAATAGTAGCATAAATCAGAATGAGACCAATTTCAAAGACCTGAAATTTCCATTTACGTTTAAAATCGGGCCTCTCTGTATAGTATATATTTGAAAAAGTATTATAAATATGAGGATGTGACTTTTGTGTCATTAAAAAAACCACAACGAAACAAGCAGAGTAGCTCCATCAGCTCCTTGAACAAAATCTGGAATAGCTTTTGTACATGCAAAGCAGGTCCTTCGTAATTCATTTGATTTATACAAGCTTTTCTTTTAAAAAGGTGTCTGAACTCAGGAGTCTTCTGTACCCTTCTTTTGTAGTTCTGAGTAAATGGCAGGATGCTGACAAAACCTCTGACACGCCTGTCCACCAGTTGTGTTGCTTTCAGTAAAGAAAAATAAAATGAAAACCCAGCACTCCACAATGTGAAATAAAAGGCCACTGCTAAATCTTTACAGTATGATTTCTCTGAGGTGATCTTACATTTCTGTAATGAGCAGTAAGCTGTGATGTTCAGGACTGCAGATGAATTTTGCCATTCTTGCTGCTTCGTTCACAAGGCTGTTGAAAAAAAGCATGTTGCAAACCACATCGCTTGGTGTCAAAAGACCCATCAGTCTTTTTAGTGGGCAAGCGTATACTTTTCTGGTGGCCGATATGAGAGGGAGCTCATTTTTGTGGTTAGGCTTGGATGTGCGCTGACATTTGGTGGAATGTATTTTATTAGCTGGAGGAAGTATCTTTTAAAGTTTTTTCCAAAAAAAACATAAAAAAAAGGATTCAAACAGTTGTTAAAGTAAGCAATGCAAATGGTGAATGGCATAGCCGTATCCACAATATCGGTGATTTTGCAGTCTGTTATTACATGTAATTGAATTAGTACATCCAGGAAAGTGAAGACTTGATGAGGAATCCACGAAAAGAAGAAGAAAAACACTATCGCCACAATCATCTTAAAGATATCATCATTTCTAGTCTTATTTTTTTGAATTTGATACGCCTTCTTCAGAGTCTTCCAAATCAAAGTATAGCTTGTTAATATGATGAGAAAAGGGATTAGAAAGCCCAGCAAATTTTTGGATAAACCCAGTCCGACCCGGAGAGTTGTGTTATTGTTGTCATACCGGAAACCGCAGACCGTCATGTTCAAGTTCTCAGCAAAGAATATATTACGGTGAATGATGACGGGCAAACTGGCCACTCCGGCCAGAAGCCAGATAGCAATGCAAGTTATTCTGGCAACAAAGATGGTACGTCGAATTCGGGACTTCACGGGATGTACTATGGCCAGGTACCGGTCAATACTAAGGCACGTGAGGAGGAACACGCTGGCGTACAGGTTGAAACTTATCCCCGCTGACGCCAACTTACATAAACAGTTGCCAAAAGGCCACTGGTACTCCATGGCCGTGTAGGCTGCCCAGAGTGGCAGAGTTATTAAAAAACACAAGTCGGCCAGTGCCAGGTTTAGCAGAAAGATGCTGGCTACTGTTTTTAATTTCATGTAGCAGTAAATGACAATAACGACCAGGCTGTTCCCAAATATGCCTATGATAAAGATGATGCTGTAAACAGTTGGAACCATAATGTAGATGTAACTGTGCCTTCCTGAAACGGGACAGTCAACGTGGATTCTTTTAACAGTTTCTTCAGTAGAGTAGTTTGGAATCATCTTGATCTCTTCAGCTGTAACCTCGTTTCAGGAAGAAAATATGTTCACACCTAGGACGGGAAAAGAGGGGAAAAAAATACTATTCATGACAGGGACTTAATTTTTAAATGTTTCAATTAAATGCTAAGTTTTTGTGTCTAACACAACGGGGTTTTGAATTTAAAAATAAGCCATCTTCAAGTGCTTTCTTGACCAATTTCTATATTAATATAGACTTTGCAGAATAAACTAGAGGTTAAGAATGTTAAGAGTTGGCTGAACATTGTTAGATTCTTTTTAACACAAATGAAACATAAAAAACTGCTCTCAGTTAACAAGGTTCCAATATAAAGTGAGACTGTCTAGTGAACATATGACATACATAAAAATAATAATAGACACTCCAAAAAGGACATAACCTAAAGACTCTCCTGAATTTATACTTATTTTCTTTCTATAAATAGGTGATGCCTGAATAACTTTGCTTATTAGATATATTTCAGAAACTACACTTCAGCACTCTGAATAGTAGTTCATTCTGTAAATTCAAAGTATAAAGCATTAAGAAAGAAATCAGTTTAGGTACTCATTTTGATCTCTGACATGAATCACTATATTTTTTTTTTCTATCCATTAAGCTTAATTTGAGACAATTTTTACATTACAGAGAAAGATGAAGACACTCACACAATCTAGTGTTCTGTTGCACCATAAATATCTTAAATATTCAGAAGTTACCTAGCTGCCCATCTGGCTTGGATCTACGGTATTTAACTACTACTGAGAAAAAAAAATCTGCGAAAATCCAGGTATGTGCCTCTTTGTTGTACATTAATAACTGGAGAAACAGTTTAAGAAGAATGCAAGGGGGAACAACAATTCATATTATCTTTTCAGTTACTGACAAAATGTATGTCTCCAAGAGTTGAAGTTGTAATCTTAGTGTATGAAAGATATTTCTGGACCATATTAATTGTATAGAAATGGATGAAATCTTCTTTACAGGGCACCTGTTTGTTTTGCCAGTGCAGTGCTTGTGTGTTCTGCAAGAATGATTTCCTTACTAATGACTTATGACTTTAAGAAGCAGGTCATGTGATTTAAGTGACTTTGATACTAAATGTTTTCCAGAGTCTACAAATAGACAGTCTTCCCTCAAAAAAGTGGATATTAAAAAAAAAAAAAAAAAAAAGAAAAAAGATTGACAGTTATTACTGCAGAGTAGTGTTTACTGGTGCCTTGCAGGATCCTGACAGCTGTCAGCTAAACCCAACTTGTGTTGCCTCAAACACAAATGACATATTAAGTGAAATATATTTGCTTTAAAAAAGCTCACAACAAACAAAATCCTTATAAATGTAAGTCACTTTTACATAGACAAATATACACACCCTAAGACCCTGGGCAGTACAGAAAGAAAAGATGCCTGTTGTTATAGAATTACAGGCTATGCTGTTATGGAGGTGGTTGCTCATTATTTGCGTTGTTCAGCACTGATGTTCCTGTTAAATACAGAATACTACTCTCTTAAAGTGTTTGATGGGTTCTTATTGGGCGACAAACCTTATTCCAAAAGGATTGTCTTTTTAATAGGGAATTAAGGCACAGATGTGTCTTGGCAAAGCCCACACAAGTCTGAAGCTGAGTCAGAAATTGAACCCAGAACACTGGTTGCAGGCAGCATCTGTGAGCACAGTCACCCTTTGGCTCTCAATTTATTAGCTTTTAAAAGACTTGATATTTCTCAATCTTAGCTCGTGTTATATTATGTTTGCATTAATAAACTTCCATAAAGCTAGCAGGGTAGTATCAAGATTTAGGTTCTTGATAATTCTATCAAGTTTGGAATATCATGTTAAATGCAACTAACAAATCCTTTGTCAAACTGTGTGACACCTCCCAGTCTCTTCAACTCATTCTCTGAATTAGTCTTCTTGTCTCTGTTGGTACAGATGCCTCAAAATGACATCAGGTACTTTTGCCATGTTTAAGAAATTAATAAAATCAAGCCAATAACAGCTTACACAGAAATGCATGCCATCCTGGTCGTGTGTGGCACTGTATTGCATCCTGAGCAAAACTTCCTGGCTTTCAAACTGCCAAATCTAGAATACTTAGTGTTTGGCTCTGCGGAAGGTCTTGCTCTCCTTAGGACAGAGAGAACCACAATAAAAAGATTTCAAAATAAATCCTCTTATCGCTTGGTTGTGAAAGTGCCCAAGGAGATTTGACAATAACTGACAGGTTCTGCAACATCAAGGTCTGGCAATGTTTTCCCTGTCCCAGCTACATGCTGGTGCTGCGTGATCTATTTGTTATCACAGCTTTTGCTGACTTGTATACCCACTGAGATTACAGCCCAGAATTTAGCAGTAAGAGACCCTCTACTGAGAAAATCAGCACTGCAAGTTAGACTTGTAGTAAAGTAAATCAGGGCCCAGTTAAGTCTGAGGAAGACCTTTCTCCGTGACCAGATTAGCCGATTCATGGTATTATATGGCAAGTGTATCCTGCTCTGTGTGTATTAACAGGCAGATTCAGTGGTGAAGAGAAATGTAGCTGATGGGGAATATTCCCCCTTCGATGGGATTGTTTCTGTGCAGCAGCAGATGCCATGGCAGCTTTCTAATGGTTGCTTCTTCTACCCCAACAAGTGTAGAGTGTTTTATTGTTAAACTTCCAACTTCCATTTTCTATCTACTGGTGGCCTGTACTTTTTCATGTACATATTTCAAAGCTTCAGTAGAAACTTTAGGTGATGTAATTAATAGCATATGTACTTTCAATGAAGCGTAATAATTACGGTAGTACATTTTCAGAAATGTGTTAAAATAAACAAAAAATAATTGAGTTGGGAAACTTATGTCTGGTGTTCTAAGGTATTGAATTCCCTGAGTTTATTTTGGAGTGCTTGGGAAATAAAAAAGGCAGAACAATTCCCATGAAAAATCAGGAATTTAGTCAAGAAATAGCATGATGCTTCAATTTATCTGTATAAGGCTGTAACCCTTCTAGAACTAAAGGTTTTGGTGTAACGCTGAAGTCAGTGGAATTATGCAAAAGATGTGTTTGGTATGTTACCAGTTTTAAATTATTCTAAGGAATTAAAAAAAAAAAAGAAATCCATTATTTTCAGTAAATTAAAAGGAAGTAGAAATACATAATGTGGTTGCTTTGGGGTAAATAGATATGGGTTGCTATATGTGCATCTGAAAACAGTTTGACTGGTGCTGTGAGAAAGAACCTCATATGAGCCTTACATTTGAAGCACAGCGAGGAAAGCACTGCGAGTCTCAAACTGAATTTTTAAATTTCCTGGAAATCTTAAAGTTTCAGACCTAACTTCAGGAGGATCTGTTGCCTTGAGCATAGCTGTAACTTTAGAGCACAAGGAAAAACTTCAACACAGGAGAAGGAGGTCATCTGTTTGGGAGGCATGGGCCCATCTGGGCTGAGCAGTGAAACAGAGCAGTGTGAACTCCTTACAGGCAAGGATTTCTTGTCTCTACCACTGTTGGATTTGTTATTCTCACTAACCACAGTTCACCTGCTTGTCCCAGGCTTATTTTTTTTATGCAAAGCAGATACTTCTACATGGGATTGTTTAAAAATGCAGATTGTTTAAAAATGTTACAGAAATAGATGGCTGGTACAGATTTATGCTGTCAGAATTCACCAGAGCAGGTTAAACCGCTGGCCAGTAAATGACAAGTATTGAAATTGTGCACATTGATAATTCCATTTGAAGCATCTCAAATGACCTGAGTTAACATAATGATAATCGGATCATTTTAAGGCTGATACACAAGGAGCTTTTTCTAAGCGGATTGAATTGATGTGACTATGAATGGTGTGGCAACATCAATCTCAAAGCAAATTATCTGGTGAGCAGCAAACCCCTGTTGTATGTTACTGTCCTGTTCAACCTTTTATCTTTTTTAATTACAACGATTGTAATAAGTCACTGAAATGACACATAATGAAATGCTTCTTCAGACTGCTCTACCAACTATTATTTAACACTCTATTCATTGCTTCTTTTGGGTGAACATGCATCCTAATTAAACTGCCTGTGGAAACAAGAAGGAATGCTGAGCCCGGGCAAGGTAAACAACACTTTGCCTACTGAAAGATAAGATAGCACTGACTGTGGCTTTCTGTGAGAACTTCATCAGCTATAAATAGGTAAGCAGATGTCACAAGTCAGATTTTAAACAAAAATGTGGTTTTGATATTTGCTTTGACAAAGACTAAATAAACTCAGGCTGACCAACCCTGCCACAGTTTAGCCACCTCACCACTAGGTAATGTGAGTCTTTTTTTTTTTTTTTTTTTTTTTTCCCTTCTGACAGTAGGTGGATTATTTGCTTTTCTCACAAATGATATTTCCATATTTAAAAGGATGATGCATTCTATTTTTATATAAAATTATTCCATGGGAATGGAATATATATTTTATATATTTACTATGTCTAGTTCTTTCTGGTGGCATAAGCTTTATTCCTTTATCTTGAGAGTTTCCTAATTTCTTCTATATTCTTTTTCTAATTGCTCAGAAACTAATGACAGTTTCCAAATACTTTATTTCACTGTTTTGGTTTGGTTGTGTTGGGTTTTTTTTTCCTATCCAGCAGAACAACTGGACAACCTTTTATCATTCTTGCCTTGATGAATATAGTTTCTTCTACTTCATGAGACTACTTCAGCCTCTTCCTTGCTTTCCTGGTGTTCCTGATTGTGAAGTCATAAATTTACCTTTCTCTTTCTGCCATTCCTCCTAAGAGTCTGTATTCTCCACTCACAGCTTTTCCAATTTTTGGTTCAGAGTTGATTGGTGAATTGAGGAGGGGGAGAAAAATGCTAACACTTTGGCAAATAAAGGCTCATAATTTGAAGTACTGTGGCCTTGCAGTGTGCATAGGCCCCTGTAATCGCTGCCACTGTCTTTCACAGAGGTCAGTGTCTGACTTCATGGCAAATGACAATAAATCAAAATATTACTGAAATAGAACTGCAATAGGCAGTACAGAACCAGAACAATGTCTGTCTATCAGTTCATGATCACCAAGAACAGAAAGCAACCTTCAAAAGATCCATATTAGTGCCTCTGAAGTCAACTGTTGCTTTTGGAATTTTGTATCAGGAGATGGCCTGCCATCAGAACAAACAGAATTTGTAGGACCTTGTACTGGCCTGTGCATTTTTGTTTTAATAGCTGTCCTCCTCTTCAGTTTTTTATAAATTAGCTGTCTGTTGAAATTGCTGTTAATTTTGTGGTGGTTGCCTTTTTTTTTTTTATTTTAAAGTATTTATCTCTTTAATTCCCTAACCTTTGAGTGGATTCTTTATGTCTTCCCCATGTAAGAGTTGAAACTGGTCTTCTTCATTTGTGCTAGCTCTCTAAGGCTGGAAAGTAAATTGTCTGTGATCTTTCTAGGATCTGGTTCTTCTATTACATCAAAATTCTAAATTGCTTATTATTTATTTTTTGCTAGCAGAGGACCAGTTCTTGCTATCTTGTAAATGAGAGCTGTTTATGTACTCTGACCTTCTCTGTAAGAACTTCTCTGTATTTATTTCCTCCAGCATACTTCAAAAGGTTCTGTCCTTCTGTAGGATGGCTTCATAGTTTATTCTGAAAAGAATGAACATCTTTCTTCTGTTTGTTTTCACAGACTACTCTCATTAATTTTCCCTTCACTTCCCAAGTATCTTTCAACTGTACTCAGTTTCAGTCATAAAATTTATGTGAGAAAAGGGTAGATGAAAGTACTTTCTCCTCTGGGAAAAATCAATGCTTGTGGAATGACTGAACAGTGGAATTAGGGGGTTATGTGATTTTTGAATGATTGAGAGGACAGGAAAACATAAAGGAAAAGGAAAGTAACACAGTTAAGCACAGTGACATTTAAATTGCTTTGAAGTTTAACTCATAATATATATTTTGACCACTAGAGGTCTGTATTTCCTATTTTAAAATAAGAGAATTCCTTTAGCATATATTCAAGTGTCATCACTTTTCAAAATACATTCTTTCAAGATTATTTAAGATAACAAACACAAAGCAAAATATCTGTCATTGAACTTCTGTGTTTATGTAAAGAATAATGTAACGCAATGAATTATTTAAAGTTTATTTTAGTACCTATTACCTTATATCCAATTTATTTTTTCGAGTATGTTCCTGGTTTTGATAACATTCAGATCAGTTCTTGCACTTATTTCTCTAAAGTTTTGGAGCCAAATTAAGGAGAATATTTTTAAAGGGAGACTAAAACTATAGTTTACTTAAAAATGCAGATGGCAAAATAGTGGCACCTATTCATTAGACTAAAAGATTATTTTAAAACTAACTAGGCACATAGTTAATCGTACAACTCTTTTTTTCAAGTATCAGCCAAGAAGTATTCTTGAAAGTAATTCTAGGTTAATTGACTCAAACATGTATTTTCCTTTTTGGAGGAAGATATTTTTATGGTTGAGAATGCCACTTCAGAACTAACCTCTTTATTTTTTTTCCTAAGGGATTTTTGGAAACTGAAAGGCAGCATGAACCTACACAATTTTTGTTACCTAAATGGTGATTTTTAGACCTCAACTCTTGTACATATTTCATTAATTGTAAACAATTTAATAATTTTAAAATGTAAGTATTTTTAATATTTTTTAACCTGCCACCTCCCCTTTTTACTAATACACCCAGTTTGTCATTGCCCTTCAGACAGTAAGTGCATGATGATGTTTCAAATTATTTACCTAAATAGTTCTTTACTGCTAGTAAAGGCAAACAACTTTCAATCCAGACAGAGAAGAAAGGTTGCTAGTGTAATGTTGTGACATTTATTTTACGGAAACTAGTAGATGAGCAAAGTAGAAAAAAAATACTGATATTAACTATATTGTCTCATGCCAGGTAAGTAGAAATAATCAATGACTTGTCCTGTATTTATGTCAAATGGCTTACACAGTGTCAATGTATCTCTATGCATTAAGGGATGTTTTGGTACAAGCATATGAGGTTTATATCTTGAAGCTGATAAAAATAGAAGCATTTAGATGGAATAGAAGTGATATTTAGAGACAGAAAATGAGCAGTTGGCTAGATTTACAACATAGAATAATGAAAAATAATTTTTCAACTGCACACTCAAGGATTTTGCGTTAGAAAAATAGGATATGGCAAAAAATTGGCCTAAGTGAAAGGCTACTTCTAAACCACTAGTTTTTGGGCCTGTGGAATGATGAATAAAATCTTTCAAGTACTTTTTTTGAACATTAAATGCTTAAAATTACTACAGTGCAATATATGATGAATTTTGTGCATGCTCTTTTTAACAGCCTACAGAGTAAAGGATAGAAGTAATGGAAGTAAGGAAGTAATACTCCTACAGAGTAAAGGATAGAAGTAATGGAAGTAAGGAAGTAATACTCCTACAGAGTAATGGATAGAATTCTAGCAGTTGCAGCTGCAGTGAAAGCTTGGACTACTTTTTGCGTATTTTCTTGCAGTACTTACAGAGTCCAGAACCACTGGAAATATTTCTTCATGCTACTTAACTCTTTTGCCAAAGCTATCTCTACCAATTCCCTCCTCATGTATGTTTTGGGGTTTTTTTTCCCCAGAAGTTGGGAAATCCTGATGTACATATTTCTATAAAATCTTCCTTGCAGATGTTAGTGCCAAGGAAGGATTGCTCAATTTCACTAGTGTTTCTCAACCTCACTAGAACGTAGTAGTTTAGTAAATGCTAGCATGGCAATGAAAAGGGGTTTTTTATGCAAAAGTTTGTTGTCTGATTGATCAGTTAAGCACTCATTATGGTTAGCCAAAAGTCTTCCAGGTGAGAGTAAGTTTCAGTATTTCAGTTTATAGGTTTCATTTTTCAGATCCTCTGTGTTTAGGTTTAAATGTGAACATTGTTTTCTGGGACCTTTTCCTCTATACACACACAATTTTTTCTCTGTTGTCAAAGTGGGGAAGAACATTCTTGGGCTCAATAAATGTATAACTGACTGAAGTTATACACTGGACTGAAGGAGTCACCATTTTCAACACACTGTGTGTTTATCTAATCTCCTGGGGAAGATCAGTGAGGTGGCGGTTTTAGAGATCACTGGTTCTGCCTTGACACTGTACCCGATACCCCAGATATCTTAGATTTTCCACAGAATTTTCTGGTCTCTTCTTTCATATTTATCCATCAGAGAAATCTGTGTCCATTCTTTGACCAAGGCTGCAAGAATGTGTTGCAAACTGTCTGGTCTTTACAATGTCTTGGGTATTATATATCCTTAGATGTGACTATAAAATTATCTGCACAGCAGTCATTTAAAACTGCAAAGATAATTGAATATAAAAAGTAAAATATACTTCTAGCTCACTAATTCTAGTTCAGTACTTCTAAAACTAAATGTCAAAAAGCTACGTTTCATAAAAGATGATGCCTGAAAGGTGAATCTCCATGTGATATCCCCATATAATATCCCCTTCTCTCAGTCACCTCAGTTTCTCTGCCTTGACAGGAATGAAGATCATCTTTTCCTTCTCTAGCTTATTAAACTTATAGCTGAATTAATTTTTAAATATGAAAAACTAATTGTTGTAGCAGGAGGCAGTCACTCTTCTTGTTTATACCACACAGTAAAGTATTGCCTCGATGAGAAAAAAAAGGCTGAAGTCATATTAAGACTTTGAAATGAAGGCATCATCATTAGTTCAGCATATATTTTTTGCACCTCTGGTCTAGCCATTAGCTTTACCAAAAAGGATGAAAAAATTATCACTAATTAGCAGGCTAACCTAAAGCCTGCTTCTCAGGGACATGCCATCTCCTCATATTGCTAACAATGCCATTTACAGCACATAAGGTGCCAGTAAAGAGAAAATAAATCTGTTTCAGATTGAGGTAGGACTAGAATTTCTAGGGTTTTAAGCACTGACATGAAAAGAGATTTGAAGGGCAACACAATGTAAAGTAGTGTTTTATTATGAATATACAGCTTACTGCACATTTATAAGTTTAGATTTGATGCTCGGTTATGTAGTATGTTTAGGATATTTGGAAGTACCCAAAGGAGTCAATAGATAACAAGAATTAAGCCATCAATTCCCAGAACAAATAAAAGTGAGATTAGTTTGAGCTGTGAAAGGTTACGTGCTGCACGGTTACTTTCTCTGAGTGATAGTAAACGAATGGATTAACACATTTCCTTTATTGCAGCTGGAATTGCCTATATAAAATATAGTGTGCCCCATGTGATCATTTTTAATAAAAGACAGAAATCACATTCAGGTTTGTTAAGTGAGTGAAATCGTTTGATGAACTTTAAGTTTGTATTCTGATAGCTTAACTCCATGGAATAAGAAGTTTTAAAGTATTCTCTTTTTTCCACAGCACTGCACATCATACAAAAATATAGCTTCTGCATACGTAACAACACATCTAAAATTTCTATTGCCATCATTATTTCCATACAGAATGAATCCTACATTTCTACTGTGAACTTCTACAACCTGAGAAGTAAGGGAATTTACATTAATTCTGGGCTTGATCCAGATCTATATTTCAGCCTTATATTAAACAGGCTGTGGAGAGGCAAGAGAGAAAAAAAATTACTGAAATAAAAAGCACTGCTGAAAGCCCTTATCGTGCCCTCTTCTAACAAAGCATAGATCAGATACAACATGTGAGGTATCTTAGCTCCTTTCAGATCATGCATAAAATTGCAATTTGACTTACTGGAAATTTTATATACTTATTAATCTGTCTTTAAGGTTATGTGGTCTTCTTCACTGATGCATGTGGGTACGTCCATAACTATATCAAAATAACAATAACAACAGCTGTTCTTCCTTCCCAGCTCATTGGAGAATTACTGTGATGTATTATTGTGATTTCAAGCATGTAAAGCTTAATAAGAGGTTACAAGATATTTTCCATCCTGTTTTGAGTATCATTGGTCTCTGGTCATTATTTTTTTTTTTTTTTCTGGAGTGAATGCCTTTTTGTATCCAACACTGAAAGAGATCTTAGTTTCACTGTCCAGATGTCACTGTACAGTATTAGTAAATGGTTTCACTGGTTCAGTAGAAGGTAAGTGTCACCTGGACACCTGGCTTTTTTGGGGGAATGAAGACAGCCTTTCTCTTCTTAAGGGACTTGGGAGTGATGATGGATGAGATACTGGACATGAGCAGACAGTGGGCACTTGCAGCCCAGAAGGCCAATCGCATCCTGGGCTGCATCAAAAGAAGTATTGCCAGCAGGTCCAGAGAAGTGATTCTCCCACTTTGCTCTGCTCTCATGACCTCATCTGGAGCACTTAGTGCAGGTCTGGAGCCCTCAATATGAGAAGGACATAGACCTGATGCAACGGGTCCAGAGGAGGGCCACAAAAATGATTAGAGGGTTGGAGCACCTCTGCTATGAGGACAGGCTCAGGGAGCTGGGGTTGTTCAGCCTGGAGAAGAGGAGGCTCCAGGGAGACCTAATAGTGGCCTTCCAGTACCTGAGGGGGACCTATAGGAAGACTGGAGACAGTCTGTTTACAAAGGCCTGCAGTGACAGAACAAGGGCTAATGGGTTTAAACTGGAGAACAGATTTAGCTTAGATATTAGGAACAAGTTCTATGAGGGTGGTGGAGCACTGGAACAGGTTGCCCAGGGAGGTGGTTAAGGACCCTTCCCTGGAGACATTCAAGGTGAGGCTCGAGAAGGCACTGGGCAACCTGGTCTAGTTGGGGGTGTCCCTGTGACTGCAGGGGGGTCAGATTAGATGACTTTGGAAGGTCCCTCCGGCCCAGATGATTCTATGATTCTACTGATATTCAAGGAAGAGATGTTCTGAGCAGCACAGAGAGATATCTAGGCAATTAGGTTGTTGCTTTGCTGTTTTTTAACAATATCTGAATTTATAAAGACAATAGTTTCACCTCCAGACACAACTTGGAGGTTCCAATTGTGCCAAGAACTGCTGAGCCAAGAACTCATGTAGACTATGGCTTGTAAACCTGAACCCCAAAATATTAGTGTCTCATGGAGATTCCTTGCTTACAAACTGTTACTCTGTTACTGGCTCCAGGACATGAGAGGACACAGGTATGCATTGGTTCTTCCTCATAGTGTTTGCAGCATATAAACTCTAACACGGTGTTGTATCTTAATTTGAAGCCTAAAATATTAGAAATGCAAATCACTTTACATGGCTGTTGACCAGAGCAATTTCTAAAACACATATTCTTTTTCTACAGGGACATGGTGGTACTCCCACAGGCAGCTGCGAGGAAGCAACAGGTAGCCAGTACACTTCTCTAGACTCCCCTGCCTCCCATGAGAAGTCTCCACAATCCCAGCTTAGATGAGCCAATGACAAAGGTAAATGTGTATATGTTTTAGTTTATTATGGGTAGCTGTACTATAATGTAATGTGTGTTAAATGAGATGTGGTCTGTCATGAAACCTGGGCCTCTTCTGCTTTTTAGTCCATTGAGAAAAGATGTGGTAAAGGATAAAATGTCTCTCAAATTCTGTTAAGAATGTTAAAATAACAAAACACCATGTCATTAAAGGATAGAAAATAAGTATTACTATAGGGAAGCAAAAAAAAAAAATTTTAAAAAATCAGTATAGCCAAATTAGGTCTTTCTGTAAAAGGGTTCTTACAATCTACTCTGTTAAAGTCCAGATATGGAGTATACACTTACGAGTCTATGGGTAAAAATAGGTAAAATTTGGACAAGTTCAGACTCTTGGCTAGATTAGTGGTGGCTGATAATGTAGCAGAAAATGGGATTTTGTTCATCTAAATTAGAAATGGTTATATTCTAAAATGGTTAATGCATGAGTGCCACATCCACAGCAATATGCAATCACTGTTGGAATATGCTCTGTCCCTGGCACAGATTACAATAGAAAACTGTGACGCAAATCATCTACTTTGGGGAGAAAAGGATTTTTCTGGATCTAGGTGCAAGCTCTTTGGCCTTTTTTTGGTTTACAGCTTTACCATGAAAGATGCAACTCAAAATCAGTGGTATTACTACTATAAAACTACTTAAAGTGATGTTTTAATTAGGTTTTTGTCGCTTTCTCTAGGCAAAGGTGTTTCCAGAAGAAAGAGTAGAGGACACAGTTAATAACTTTGCAGACAAAGATGGGAGGTGATAGGACTTCTTCGTGGAATTTCAGGTTAGTCCAAATAGAGGCTTCCTTACTTTGTCCTGTTTAGTTTATTCAGGGACTGCTGTTCCTACTCTCCCACAGTCGTGTTACTCTTCTTCTGCTAAACTAGAAGATGCAGAGCCAATAGTTAACATTATGTATGCAATTTAAGCTTCTGAACAACTTTCTGTAGTTAAAAGTGAGATAACAACAACATGACGAGCAGTGAACTCTGCAAGATAATGTTACTTCTACTTTTCTGGTACAAGGAACTGCCTTCCTGTATGTTCTTGTAGAACAGTAAGAAAAGTGGTAAAAGAGAGGTTACATATGTAAATATGCTTGAAGTTGTGCAGCAAATCAGGAACATTTTGACCTGCCTAGGAACATTCTGATGTGTGAGACCTTACCTGTACATAAGTCCTCAAAAGGACATTTTCCTGCCATTAAATTAAATCCCCAGGGTGGAGCCATGATACACCTGAGAGCTCCACCAGCTTAATACGCAATCCCATCTGCGGCATGTGTTTCTTATTTTTACTTTCCCCCCCTCTAAAAACATAGAAGGCAAATGTAAATTAATGAATAACAAGCTTTAGAAATGCATTGTGCAGAACAATGCAGTATTTTCATCTGCAATGTTGTTAATCTGTCAAAAAATGGTAGAGAAAGAAACACTTACAACCCTCTGTTTCTGCTGTGGAAATGGAGATATGTCTGTCAAACAGAGGTGTTCCACTTCCTAATCTAATGGAAATTAGTGGAGCTGGCTGAGTGGTTCATGTTCCAAATTGTTATCTACAAGGACTTCCCCTCTCTAAAAACCTCAAACAAATCACATCCCCGCTTCTTGCCTATCACCAATGTGGTTAGTGTGGATAGAAGTTTTTGCTTTCAGTAATTAAAACATTAACTGAAAAACAAGCACACATACAGATGCAGCATGTCTATGTGAACACAGACATACAGATATCACTAAAGTATCTGTCATGTTAACTAAACCAATTAATGTGGAAGTTTTATGCCTGTTTCCAACACCATGGCTAGTGATTTCCACATAACTTCCTGCTAGTCTAAGCATTACAGCTCTGGGGAAAACAAATTTCACACGTAACTCTTATTTTCTTTTGATTGCATGCTGAAAACTAATCTTTGTTTTACTGGACAAGCAAAAGAAAATGTATTGTGGATTTCTGGGCAAGGAAATGGACATTAGATTTCAACACCTTTGTTCAGAAGGAGCTTTGTCTTTTATGGGTCATAATTCAGCAACCCGTAATAGGATTTGGTTCACTCTATCTGACTGAGACACTTGATTACTTCTCTTTCATATAATTAATTTAGATATCCTTACAGTGGGAAAATATCACTCAATCGCAATACGCTTCAGAAAAGGATTTTTGTCCTTAAATGAGAGTGTTAGGAACAGCCTGGAGGGAAAAGTTAAAAGATTAAAAGCAAAGGAGCAGCATGGAGGCTTCTTAACGAATACCTCATTAGGGTCAGAAAAAGGGAACCAAAGGCAGAAAGGAAAGAAAACAGTATGACTAACTGGTAAAGTACAAGAGTTTCATTCAGACCAAAAAAATCTTTTAAAATGGTAATGCAGCTAAGCCCAAGTGAAGTTAGTATCATTGTAACTGTTACTAAGCATAACGTGGAAAGCATAGAGGCCCAATAGTGCTTTCACTTGCACAAAACTCCTGTTAAGGGCAGATCATTATGAGGACTAGAAGAAAATCTGAGTAGCCAAATAAAAAGCCAAGGAAAGCATCTGTGATTTTTGTACAAGTCAATTGGACTAGTGAATTGCCAAGGGGTTGATCAAAGAGAATGAAAGGTCAAATACAAACACCTTAATCCATGTCAGTTTGAAAGTTATTATCACCCATGAGGAAAACAAGGTACCGTGATCCCTAGTGCTTTGTCTGGAAGGCAGCAGACTTAATAGAATGATACCAAAATAGATGTTCTGACAAATTTGTACAGCTTGTTTCCTTTTTTTTTTTTTTTCAAAGTAAAAATTATTGCTCTATTTTGAAAATAAAATTAATTAGTGAACTCTCTTTGCTGTCCTGGCTCTGAGGTGTTCCTTGTGGCTACTGAGCACCAGTAACAGAGGCAGAAGAAAAAAGGTGGCTGTTACAGCCAGAGTGTGAGCGAAGCTATGATGCTGTGAATCACTGCATCCTCAAAATGCAGTCTTGGTTCTCAAGCAAACGTAACTGCACAGAAAAGGGTAATGCTGCACCCTCCAAAAAGCCATGAGTAAAACCAAAATAACGTCACATGAGCTTTACTTTAGTGCTAGGAAAATTATCAATTGAGCTATGTTTGGATGTGTGGCTGTCCTGTACTGGTATGATTTTTTTTTTTTTTAATGGTATGTTTAAGAACATGGACAGCATCATAAAATGTATTTAAAGGCAATATATTTTTGAGCCCTTTCCTTTGAAGTGCTTCTTAGGAAGTACATAAATAAAGAAATATCTTTAATCTGAAATAAACCCTAATTTGAGAAAAAGAAAAAATTTAATTGTCTTATGGTAAACTGCTAATAACAAAGCCAAAAGGAAAACAATAAAGACAATTTAACAGCAGAGCTAGAGTCCCACTTTGAGAACAGATGTTGATTACTGCCCCATACTTTGCATTTCTTATTGTACATTAAGTAAAGAATGTATAGACTTACAGGCTTGGGTAACAAGAATGAAGGGAGAAAAGACAAAACCCAGTAAGAGTTTATAAAGAAAAAGACAAGAAGGCGCCATACATCCTATAAACTTGGCTTGGGAGTAGCATGCATGTTTCCTCAATAAACAAGTTCAGGCTGCCTATTTGTACATTATGTGCTGTGTGCTTCAAGTAAAGGGTCTGGCCAGGCTGTGACGATGCTAAAGCAGGGTTAAATAGAAGATAACTGCCAACAGAACATATTTTAGGAAAGTCAACTAGTGCATTTTTCTCCCTTGCGTAAGCCCCCCAACATAAAAGTACAGCTGTTCAGTGGTTTTCCGTAACTTTTTACTATCTGCATGGGTTCCTCTGAGCTAGAAATGCACAGTACTGAGCGTATCCCTCTCAGCTTTCAGAAAACTGAGGGGACTGAGGAATACTGTTTTATTTTCTATTCCTGTTCCTATATTTCATCTACTGATTAGATTCTACAAGCCAACGATCAGCCAGTAATTTACAAACTTGTTTGACCTGGAAGTAAATAAAGGAATAGGTAAATTAGCTGAAATTAGGCATTTGGTTTAATCACTCTTTGTTCTGGCCATAACTCTAATTATAGCTTTTGCCTCTAACACTGAAATACTGTCTAAATATTGACCTTGCCCAAATTCAGTATCAGTTTCTTTAGATATTGCCTGTTACCTTTTGATATAGCCTGCTTTTTGGTCTTGTCTTCAATCATGCCACTCACTGATACATTGCCAATCTCATCGCACTTTCCTGCTGTGAGGTCATCTTCAGTTATTACCCATTTTCTGTGCCTGTAAGAGAAATGCTACTCAACTACAATAAAAGGAGATAAACACCACAAATAGTTATCAAGCATTCTAGCTAACGTTGTTATATAGCTGATACCTGGATGGTTTTGCTATCAAACAAAAACGAAATGGAATGAAAACTGGAAAAGACACCTGACAGCCCCAAATCTGTAGTTCTTTCAGATGATGGTGCAACAGAAAATACTAACAGCATGCTATTTGGAGAATGATATTTTCCTACCTTTAGTTGCAATTCACTTGAAAGCTCAAGGTAATTTTAGTATAATCCATCATTTATCTAAAGATAAGGCCATAAATGATTAGACCAGCCATTCTATTTCTTACATGCTTTGTCTCAAAGAAGCACAGCTGTTAGGATCTAAGAGTCAAGATAACTTCTTTTCACTTCTTTGTTACAGCTGAGGTAAAAAACCAAATAACTAAGAATAAGTACCATAACTCCCCTTGTTTGTCAGATTGGTTAAATTCCCTAAAATGTTCAAAAATGACACAGATTCTTCTAGGGTACATCTGTCAAATTATATTTTTTCTTTTGCAAAGGATAAGTTTTAGAACATGGTACAGAACATACAGAATGCTCTGAATATGATGACTATCAGTGAAAGTGATCTGAAGAGAAAAATTTGTTGATGGAATGGGAACTAAAAGAAATACTGTGGTTAGCAAAAGCTTACTGGCTTGCTTCTCGCTGCAGGATTTTTAAGACCAGGAGGAGGAGAAAACGATACTGTGATTAGTGACTTTCTGTGCAATAGTATCTGTATGTAAGAAAACAGCTCTGCTGGAGCCTTTCTGATCTTCAGACTGCAGCATTTGGGTCTCATCTATGAGGTTTATACATCCTTAAGCACTAAGAGTAAATTACGTTGCCACCTACTCAAAACTCTGCAATGTATTTGAATTCACCTGTCATCATGGCAAAACTTTAACTTTGCATAAAATTTTAATTCCAGAACTGTTTTCTTAATGATCTGGAAAATAGTATCACAGTTCTTGAGTGGAACCTGTAGGCATCCTGTCTTGGTAAATAGCTGAGGTACAATTACCAGCAATAGCAACCTGTTTATCCCTGTTAGTGTGGTGGAAACTAACCCTACAGTAGTGAAAAGAAAAAATTAGCCTTCCTTCCCTTTTCCCCTCTCTTCCTGAATAAGTGATCTACTTTTTCCATTTTGTCTTCAGAATTCTATGACAGTGGCTTAAAATCAATGGATCTAATAATTTGCAAGGGATCTAATGTGAAACTACTCTTTACTAGCATTGCAATCTAGATCATTTGTGAGGCTATTGTTCATTTTACTTCCTTTTTCTTTTCTGCTCTATTATTTGTTGGAACAGATCCAATCCTATTCCCTGTCAAATAAGTAGTCTCTTTCACTCAATATGTGCCGTTTCCCCTAACTGCCCAAATCCTTGTCACTACAGCTAAGGAAACAACTTTGGTGATTCTGTTTAAACTCTCAGACCTCTCTTCACATTAGTACTTCGGGTGCCAGAAGAGATACGTTTTTGGGTTGCCATCATTCCTGTCAAAAATAGGCAAGGGGTTTATTTTGCTTTGCTGCCCACTCCCCTTCCCCTAACTTAGCCATTTAGCCACTTTCTTTGGGGTATCTAATATGCTGCCTAAGTAGAGCTATTCATACGCTGATGAATCTTGATAACCTGTTTCCTCAGCTTTAGGTATAACTTATCCAAATTAAATTTTAGTCTATTTCTCCTCTTATTGAGGAGTCTCCTGGAAGATAAACATTACACTGAGCTATAAAAAGCACAAGATTAACCATGTAATGTGAGTCAGATATGGCATTTAACTAAAATGATGCATAAATATCCATGTTCTCTATCCAACTCAAGACAGAATGACCTTCTATGAACTCACCAAGGCAGAAAAGGAGACTTGAAGTGTGGGGAATAGAGATATATGCCAACCACTTGGAAACAACTGTCTGCTTCACACAGTGTGATTAGATGCTCTAAAATTTGAGCAGCAATAGCCATAGGAGACATTATGAATACTCCTTGTGACACTAGTAGCTTCTGGACCTCAAGAAGGACCAGAGAAAAAGGAGAGGTAGTGAGCAAATGAGAGTAATTTGTGATTGCTTAAAACATTTTCAACAATGTTTTAATGCATTATACTTTTGCATAAACAACAGTTTAACTAGGATAGTGTAAAGAGAGTTTTTAATTTATGTAATTTTAAGTTACGATACTAATGACTAGAACTATAGTAAGGAACTATAGGCAGTGCCAGGAAAAGGAGTACCTACATGTCTTCCTTCAACAAACACAGAAGATAAAATTACCACAGTGCAGAAAACTTAGGAGTGTAGGAAAATGCAGTGAGTTCCTAATATCTGAAATACATGTTTTAATGGAAACTAACACATATCTCCATATCTGCAAGCACAGTTTCAACAGTACTATTTTAGAAAGTGTAAACAAGTCACCATGTTTAGGATCTTCATCTACCTGTTTTCATAGTACTAGAAATAGCAGAAAGAAGTGAGATATATTTTCAGATATTTAATGCAATTAAAGATAATAATATTTGTTCAGCAGGTAACAGAAATACAAATCATGCATCATATTGTTCTAAGTACTCTGTTAAAAGTAGGTTGTAGAGTTGTGACATTTTAAACCAAAAGGCAGCACTCTCTTGACTTCCACAGTGCTGTGGATACAGACATTTCAGGCTGGTATTTATTGCCTTTTAAGCCAGTAGCTTCTAGCTGCAGGTTGCCCGTGTCTGACCCAAGCAACGTCCTGGTTTCCAATCAGTTGCTGGGGGTTGGAGTAGAGGACCTTTAAAGGTCCCTTCAACTTTCCTCTACAGGACCACTTTGCTTTCTTAGTTTAGCAACATAAACTAAGAAGCACTCTATAGTATTAGCTGACTTTGCTGTGTTATTACAAGTTGTAGAGAGGAAAAGGTGTGCAGAAATACCACATTCCTGCTGGAAAACTGTGTAGTTAAAATTCTTAATATACAGTGAAAGCTTCATTTGTAGGCCCTTCATTTTGGAAAGATGCTGTAATTCAAAAGAGTAGGATGAACCTGCTCTGGCAGGGGGGTTGGACTAGATGATCTCCAGAGGTCCCTTCCAACCCGTATGATTTGGTGACGCTGTAACAAGTGAAACAGACTGTCATAGTCAGTGGTGTGAAACATTTGTCTGACAGTAAGAGAGAGCTCAAAGCGCCTTCCTACATCACTATGGTAATTACCTGCTTCGGGCCACATTCAATCCTTGTATTCAGGCAAAAGTCCAATCACGTTATTGATGTGGATTAATGCAAGTGAAAAGACACACACACACTCTCCACCCCCCAAAAAAATCCAACAACCAAAACAAATGTAAACTCCCGGGACAGACCCCCTCCCGCCTCATTCCTTTTTGGGGCTTGTAATTTTATTAAACCCCTTGGTTGCCTGTCCCATGCTACCCAACGCATCACAACAAGTACTGCTGCTTATGGAAAGGATGGAGATTTACAGAGAGCTGCTAGAATCCTGCTGCTGCTTATTGCCATGCATCTCACTCATTACAGTACAGAAATATAGAAATGGATGTAACTGAATCCTGCAAATTTACTGCTGGTGATCTGATCTGATTGACTGATCTTACTACTCATATACAAGGTGATCTGCTCGGAAGAATATAGGGCTTATGTGCCTGTAAATAAGTGACAGCATTTTAAGTGTTTTAGTGCATGAAGAGCGGGCAGGCAGTAGATATGCTACAGGACTTCACCTGAGCATGTTGAAAAAATCCAGTCCAGTTTCATTTTTGAGAGCGCAAGCTAAGTTTAGGAGCTGACCAATAGAAGGGAAAAAAAGACGAAAAGAAAAAGATAAAGTATTTTTAACTTTTTTAAACTAAAATCTCTTGTTGCAGATCGCTCTCCCCCATTCCCTTTTTTTCCTGTAGAAAATGGGTAAGCCTGGTTAGGGAGTGCATATGCTACAGAATAAAACCAATAATAGTTGCTAATGGGTGTTTGCACAAAATCTAAAAAATAAACCAGCAATGCTTTTAGTGATTTTTTTTTTCTTTTTTGATTATTTTATACCACGGGCTTAGCCCAGTAAAAAAAAAAAACAAAACTTCAAGTGCTCATTTAGCTCTTGCCTAGAGCTAGCAGGGCTGCCGCTTGCGGGCGGCTGGGAAGAGCTTTGCTGGCGAGAAGGTGTCACTGCTCCGAGGGCCGTGCCCGCTGCCAAAGGCTGCCTGTGCTCTCTCTTCCAACTGTCGGCAAGACACCGGAGCTCACGCACACGATGTGCCCGGGGCTCGGCGAGCCGCGGGGCAAGCCAGGGCGCGGAGCTTACGCGCCTGCGTTTGCTCCGGCACGGAGCCGTCACCTACACAAAGTATAAATTCAGCGGGAGGCTCTATCGGAAGCCGCAAACGCCTTCCTTCCCCCGGGGGCGGGCGGCGTGTTCCCGAGGGGCAGGGGGACGGCAGCTGCCGTGTGGGGGGGCGGCACACGGTGGCGGGACGCGCCTTACCTGGCTCGGCGAAGGGCCGGCCCCGGGGCCAGGAGCGGCCGGTGCCCGGCTGGGGCGGGCGGCTCAGCCCCGACGGCGCTGGCTGGGCGGCGGGATGGACTCGGCTGGGTCCTGCGCGGTCTCCCTGCCCGGCCGCACCGCTCCTCCCGCTCCATTTATAGCGAGGGGCGTTGCGGCACAGCCCAGCTCGCCCGCTGACTCTCCCCACCCATCTCCCGGGACAGACCCCTCTGACCCGGCTCCCTCCCACTTTCACCCCCTTTTCCTACACCCTCCCCACCCGCCCCGTCCGCTGGCGCGCCCGCAGCCGCCCCGCTCCGCATCCCTCCTCCGGCAGTCAGGAGGTGCCCAAGACGGGGGGACGGGCAGGACGGGTGCCTTTCTGCAGGGCAGCGCAGAGCCAGCGGCCAGGGACTCCTGGTTACTTCGGAGGAGGAGGAGGAGGAGGGGTGCCAGGCAGCGCTGGCTGTGTGGGTAGTGCGAGGGATGGGCACGGGATGCCTGCTCCTTCCGTTTGCCTTCAGCTTTGTGAAGTAGAGGTCGCAAGCGGTGTCCATCCATTTCCAGCTTCTCTAGGTATCCCCCGGGCCGCCTGCCAGTACAACTGAAATGTTCAGACCATCACTCGTAAACTTGCAGTATATGTCAAATTGACATAATAAATGTATCAAACTTTATTCTCTGGGAATAGAGGGGAGAAGGAATCAGGTATGTTAAACCCCCTTTGAATAGATACGTGTCCTGGGAGGTATGCTTTTCATGTCACTGCTGACTGATGCTAAAAAAAAAAATAATCCCTTTGTGTATGAGGGATTTTTGTTGATTTTTTTGTTTCTCTCTTTTCTTGATCTGGCAAACAGGACAGAGAGTAAGTTTTCAGGCAGGATTTCTGAGATTTTTTATTTTAGGGTCATTTGACCATCGTTATGGACAGAGCTAATGCTTCCAATGGAACTGCACAATTGCAGATTGCCTTCTAATCTCTGTATGCACCTTGTGTGTTTTTGAAGGCCCTCTTAAGGAAGACACCATGACCTAGGATAGCAATATCTTTCAAGGGTTGGCAGTGTAACTTTATTGTCGCTAAGAGTAATTAGGATCTACCTTTTAACAGCACTAGAAGAAGGTAAATCAAGAGGAAACATTTGGATTGTGCAGTAATAACAACTTTAGCTGGAATAATAATTGCTTTTCAGCATCTGTACGTGTATAATCAGTAAGGTCTTGTCTGGCAATAATTTGGTTTTGAAAGTCTGTTAGCTAAATCAGAGGTTCCGATAGAAATGCAGAACTGAGGCACATTACATGACCTTAATTGTTCCAGTCTGTGTCTGATGGCCCATGAGTGCGTTACATGGAGGCACTAATTCACCTGTGACATAATCTTTTGCTGTGATTGTTTTTATGTCCTGTCAAGAAAAATCATCTGTGCTTTCATCAGAACAGCAGTCAGGATTGAAGCAGTCTATATTGGCAGTGTGCTGCCCTCCTGCCAATTGAGGAGTTTGTAATTGGCTTCCTCTCTGAAGAGATCGTGCTGCGATGTCTTCTAATGATGAACCATGTGCTTGTTCACAGATTTGTCATGACAGGAACTGGAAGCCACTTGCCAGTAAGCAGTATTCAGGCCTCTACAGACCCTGAAGCTGGCTACAGAAGTGTGCTCTTTGTTCTTATATATGTTGTTGGTTGTATTACATTGGGCTCTTCCATATGGGACACATTTATTCTATCCAAACAATTCTGTGTACATGTGTGACTGATTACAAAGCTCTATTGGGTATCAATGTATTTGGCAGTTATTCCACAATTCTGCTTCAGTCTGTTCTATGGTAAAACCTTATGGATGCAGCTGATGGGGAGGATACCTCCGTAAGGTGATGCTTGCAGGGATCTGTCCTCTAGTGGTCTTTCAGTCCTAGAGCTAAGTTGAAGGAACTGAGGCCAAATCTCAATGCCTGCATCAAACACTGGCTACTTAGAGTCACAAAATGCCTCTGGATGTTTGAACAACTTCTGAGGATCAGTTATTCCCTTTATTACTTTCTATCATCCCTTCTCTTCAGGAAAGAGATGAGGAAAGTAGATGATAACTGTGTTTCTAACCAGAATACAATTAAAAAATAAAATTATTTTAAAATTGGTTCTTTTTTTCAAAGACGTGTGTAAAATTGAATTTGAATCTACATCTCTCTGTTGAGTTCAGTCCATCTCTGGTGGATGTGCACAAGAGAGAAGATGTAATTTCATGTAATTTTGGAAAAATCTCCTCATTACCATCAGTTTTGTATCTGGAATCACAGTAACAGAACTGTAACATGATGAACACTGAAAAATGCACTCGCTATAGAAATGTGATTTACAGGAACATCCAGTGAATAATAGCCTTGATGACTAGAATTCTGTTTTCATTGCACTGCTGTAAATAAAGAGGCTTCTTCCTACCAGAGTTGATTAAGGTGTCTATAATGCAGAAAGGGCTTAACAGAGCAGATTTCATTCTACTGTTTGTGTTAGAGCAAACAGCTGTCATTAAGAAGGTGACTGGACTGGGTAATTTGATTGTTATCAAATCAAACAGCTCTTCTAATAGCAGTGTTTATTAAAATCACTACTACTATATAGCGGATAAATTGTTTAAAACACATCTGTATTGGGACCTCAAAATCACATTGCCTTTAAAACCCTCTGATTTTTGTGAAGTCATATATTTGGAATGTATTACTGAACCTTTTGGTCATGTTTTTTCACATTTTCAAGATATATTTTTTCTGCAAGAATGAAAAGTAGAAAATTATTTTCTTTGTTGAAAGCTGATGTTCCATACATAGATCCCCATGCATTTGAGTGTCAAGAGTCAGCCTTGAGAGTCAACCTGAGTGAGCCAGGTTGTGAGATTGGTAGCAAGCTGATTTAACTATGCTGATAATTTGCCTGAAGTTAAAAAAACCCTTAGGTTTGGTTGGGTTTTTTTTTTTGTCAAAAGACTCTTCTGCCATAATGAGTATTTCAGTCATATCCTGTTCACATATCTAAACCTTTCTTGATAACAGGCACCAAGAATTGATCTTAAGTCAATGCATCTGTTATTTAGAATTTTTCATCCTTTTTTGCCAATGAGCTGTGTTTTCAGAGTGTGTTCCCTTCTTTCATGTGTTCTACAACTGAAACTTACTGGAAAATGTTATGGAAAGAAAATTTTGAAACAAGGTAAATATAATTCTCACTGCCCTCCTCTTGATCTCAAACTCGTTCAGCTGTAAGAATAATGTTAGTAACTTGTCTTGTAGGAATAGGAATGTATATTACTGTTGTTATCCACTCTCTATGTGAAACTATTGGAGACCACAAGGTTTTGCTAAGGCTTGGAGATTCTACTAAGAGTAATATGTAGTTGTGTATGCAAGAGGAGAGTGTGGGAGGGAGAGAAACATCTTTTGGGACAAGCAAGGGAGGTCATTTGCAGACTTTTGAGCAGCAGTGGTGCTAGTATCCACAAGGACTGCCTCTTCAGAAGTATGGAAATTTACATTATTATTTTTTTCTGATGAGGTCCTTGAATAATTAAGATAGTTAATCTCTTTCCAGGAAGATATATGCTTTAACTTCTAGTCTTCCTTAGCTTGTATTCTTTAATTGTATCCCTTATAATGATTATAGCAGAAACAAAGGGTAGGCTGAAAAATACAAAGACTCTAAGGAAGCTGATGTTTTAAATCTCAGAATATTTAAACTTTAACTGGTTTTATTTTAATAGATAAGTAGTAGGTGTTTTGTTAGACTTCTACTGTGAATTTAGAAAGCTGAACTGAAACAGAAGTGTGTGACATCCTCATTTTCTGAAGTTTATCAAATAGGGAAATTATGGACTTAATTTTATATCTAGATTGGATTTTACTAGATGATTAGTTTAACAACAACAGCAACTGCTTTGGGGTTTAGAGTGGTGAATTCAGTGGCAGATGTAATGTGTAATGGGCTTGGAGCATGGGGGTTGCTGTGCAGGTGGCTGGCAAGAGTGGGCTGGCTGCCTTCTGGGTCTGGATTGCAGCGAGATGGTTCTGGGCCTGTGGGTATGTAGTGAGTGCAATGCATCCAGCCCAGCATGGGAAGCTGCTGGTACAAATGGGCAAGTAGTATTAGATGATTCTATGGGCAGAGGAGGGATGGAGACTCAGATTCTTCTTTATTCCTAGAGTAAATCCATGCTTGATGAAACTGTCAGGTCACCAGATCAATGCAGAACTTCAACACTTCTCCCAGAGCACTTTCTGTGACATAAGAAGGCCAGCTGCCTCGGTGCAAACGTCATATTTCCCTATAGACATCATTGAGGATCCCAGGAGAGTGAGGATCTGTAGGAAGCAGAGGTGACAGAGGCATGTCATTTTCTCACTGTCCTGGAAAGTGAATGACAAAGATGAGCCTCTTTTTGAGGCTGGGATCTCCCTGGCAGCACCAAGCTGGGAAACGAGACCTGAGCCAGATGATCCCAGGTGCTGACAAGGCAGCACCCAGGGGCTGGGCTGGGCTCCCTGAACTGTGCTCATGCTGCTCTGAGGTCCACAGGGTCAGGAAACCAAGTCATCTCTTTGAGAAAATAACTGTAAAGGAGAATAATTTGGAAATTATTTCCTCTTCTTTTGCAGACTTTCCTAGGAGTCTCTTGCTTGAAAAATCCTAGACAGCAATCTTGAAATACAATATTATTCAATGAACATTTATTACATTATTTCCTCATTTCCCTGGCTTCACTTTTAGTTGGTGGAGCTGCAATCAGTGCAGTGCACTCTTGCCTTCAGGTATGAACACAGACCAAGTGTGGGGGATGTGGTGAGAAAATGCAGGGAGGCTGGATTTGATGCTCATGTGCTACTTCACCTGCATGGTCACAGGAGCTGCTGCAGGACTGGCAGTTCCAAAAAGCAGATATCTGTCTTCCCATATGGGCAAAATATATATCCAAACTGGATGTTAAATAGACTCAGGTTTGCTGGACTCATTGTCTAGTTTAATATTAAAGTAGACAGGAATGAGGGGTTTCTTAACTGCAGTTTAAAAGTGTTTTCTTCCTGTGTATCCTTCTTTTTCCTTACCTTCCTCATTTGCCTGTCTTGCTCATGTCAATAATCTGGTGTTTGATTAAATGAATGAAAAGCAGTTTTGATAAGGAACCTTTTATTCTGCTCATACTGCCTTTTGCCTGACTGGGCAGGGAGAGCCAAGAAGACCCATCTTTTGAGTACCTCTAACAAACATCAGGCTGGAGTAAAAGGAGGAGGCAGATATTTGTGAGGAGGCAGGTATTTGGGGTCCTTTATTTATGAAACATGTTACTATACTTTTGGAAATCTGCTGTTTCCCTTCAGACTTATAGGCCTTCCTTTTTAATAGTGTTTTATCACAGGCATATATATCATTTAGCTTGGTTTTGCCTTTTAAATCTGGCCTATGGATGTTAATCCATTCTGCATGATTATGGCCACATTCCCTCTGGGAACTGCCAGCAAAATGTTATAATTTAAATGTGTTTTCTAAAATGATACATGCTCTTAAATAAAGTATTACACAGATCATGCCATTCAAAAGAATATTTTTACAAAGTTCAGCACAAGGCAGTGTGTGATCGTGATCCAGAAGTTTGTGAAGCTTGGCTCCCATTTCTATCACTGATTGTTGCATATGTTCCAGATTCAGCTCTGATCTCCACACAACGCCTTGCTGGTGGCATCATTTATGTTCCAAGCGATACAAAAGCAGAATATGAGCCAAGAAAGTATTTCTGTAAAAGGAGTTATGTTTACATTCCTTAGAGCTGGAAGCAGTGATAGTGGTGGCAAAGTATGTTTGGAGAGCTGTGTGATTTCTTCTCAATATGTGATGCTACGTGCAAATTAATTGAGTGCTGTTAGTGGGAGAATATATTGCAGTCCTTCATGTTCTCTTCGTTTGCATAAATTCATCTCATCTGAAGCAAACTTTATGTAAAAATTATGTTCAGGGTTGAAAACTGAGTTAAAATTTGAAAGGAGCAAATGAAATACTGAGATAGAGAAATTGAAGTTGTAAAACTTGTGATTACTGTATATGTGGTTCTTTTATTGTGCAGTAGAACAGGATAGTTTGGACACCTTCTGTTGACAAGTTAATGACTAAGGCTCTTGTAGATCATAAGAACTATCCCATTTAATTTTTAACTGATCATAAAATTATTAGTTTCTGGAATAGGCTGTGGTTATGGTAAAGCAAGATGTTTGCATTGCTTAATCATCTCTGAAAAATGACTTGGGACTAATGCGTAATTAGTAATTTTTAAAATGTCTTTTCTCAAAACAACAAACAAGACTTACCATTGTGGTAAACTTAAATACAGTATGTATTCATAAAAACACATTTATACTTTGGAACAAGAGGAGAAACAAAGATTGGTGATTGAGCTGGCCTCTACTTACTGTTGAACCTAATCATTGTGATTACAATTTAATGGACACTGTGCAGTGTTATCAGCAATAATTACTACGTTAAAAACTCCTCTCCAACCTAGCTAAGTGGAAAGACTTAGAAGGCAGTTTTTATTTCTGAAATTCTGTAAATTTGCCAAGAATTACAGCTATAAACCTTCTGAACATTATTTAGCACGTTCTTCAAGCTAAACGGAAGCATAAAAAGGTAGATTTTCCTCTCTGTGCAGATTGTTTGGAAAAAACACTGTTGGCTAGTTAAAAGGGCGTTTTGCTGTTTCTGAAAAAGAAACGTAACCAACCTGAGAGTAAAAGATGGTATTTTTAACACAGAGGTTTTGAGCAGCTTCTTTTGCTTCTCTACAAGAAACCACCATTTCCCCCCTCCTCATCAGAGCAGTTAAGAGTAAGGATAATAATTATTGTAGTTGTGGCTGAACTTCCAGGCATGTATTGGCCATCAACCTAACCCTGCCCAATTCCTGTGGACAATGCAAAAGTATTACTGTCGTCATCTCAGGGGGGAATTAGGCAACTTAATCACTCAGTAACTTGCTGGAGATTCTCAGGAAGCTTGTGGCAGAATGAAAATTCAAACCCTCCACTGTCTTGGCCACAGAGCAGTGCTATCTGCAAACCACTATGGTCTGAGAACCAGCACTTTCTATAGTGTTATTATAGTGTATTTCTATAGTGTTATTATAAATAACATTTATTTATAATAATAAATGTTATAAATGATAGCAAACACTTTATAAAGCAAGATAAAAAGCAGCTTAATTCCAAAACTCGTTGGGTTGATAATGTTAAAATAGGTGCAAGTTTCCAAATATGGAAACTAGTCTACTGTAGAAGTAACCTTTCCTCACAAATCTGTCACTTCATTCCAATTCTAATCAAAGTACCCAGTATGCTACTGAAAAGGTGTGTATGAGCTACAGGACCAAAAAGCTTGTTTTTTCATTGCCTTACGTCACTACTTACACCTGTATATGGACTAACCATAATGTCCCGGTAGAGTGAAAATGGAGGCAATCAATACCCAATGTGAACCTGTGTGAAAAGCTAGGAAATAGGAGCTACCATTTGGCAGGAATTCTCCGCATTTCAAAATGTGTGTTTGTCCTGAACTGGAGCAAATAGTTGGCCTCTCTTGTGAAGAGAAAAGTTTGGAAAAGACTGCCCTAGAATGACTGGATGGATTTGAAAGGTGATAATGTAAGATCTTATATGTGTTGTGGTCATACTTAATAGTATGCTATGTTATTTAGGACAGTATGGAAACTAAAGAATATTTTTACCTTTAAGAATATATAATTGCTTCATTGAAGCAACTTACCTGATCAAAGTAACTCCATTGGTGCACAAAGATCACTAATGAGAATTTCTCTTTTAGTGTTTCAGTGCATGTGAAATATTTGATTTATTTAAATAGCATATGACTGTAGCATAAAAATATGAACTTTGAATAATCACCTTGGATCAACAACATTTTTTTTGAAGGTCCTTTATATTTCCCTGACTCCTGTGAATACCTTGACAAGTATCCTTGTGGCATCACCTTTTGCAACTTCTGCATCACCTTTTGCAACAAAAGCCAACTTCTCAGTATGTTGTAGTGGTGTTTATAAATTTATTTTTCCAAAATCTCTGAATTTAGATGAACTCTCAATTTTCAAACACTCCACTAGTTTGGAGTGTTTACATTAGAGCCAGCGCTTTGGATTTGGTCTAAATTTCAAAGCATAAAATCCAGCAGAGACTTCACAGATTTACATATTCAGCATGCATTTTGAAGTCCCTCCATGGTGGAGCTGGAAGAACACCTGGGGGAACAGGGTGGCAGGAGCCTCCAGCTCCTGTACCTGCCCATGTAGCAGGGTCTCCCCTCTCTGATCCGCAGGATCTCTGTGTTGCTGGGCAATGACCAGAGGAAAAGACACTTCTGCTTTGCTTTTGTTTCTCTGCCCCTCCACTATGTGCTCCACAGAGGATGGAGGCTCTGAGTGTGGCACGAGTGGGAGCACTACTGGGGCAGAGGGTGAAGGGACGCGGCTAATTAGTGGGGAACCATTAGCCCCTTGGAACCATTTTCTTTCACAGTTAATGAATGACGATAAGACCTAGTTATTCATGCTAATTTTCATTGTTAATGGTCCAAAGAATCGTGACATACCTCTGTATGATTACATATGATTTAAAATCTAATTTAGGTGGTTGCTTGCTTTATTTTAATCTTGTCCAGAGCACACTGTCATCCCTATCAGTAAGTCATTATCTCAGTGCTCTCAGCCAGCCTGGCCAGGCCCAGGAGTGCCTTTGACACTAGCTTCATAGCTTTCAGGCCTTATCTCTTTGCATTGCACGTTTTGGGGGCTGGGTTGTTTATTCAGACATTGGTTGTTTTTCAAAAAAAAAAAAGTAAAACTAGTTCCTAGGCAACCTTAATGAACAGTAGGAACACGTTAGTTAGTTCATAATTTAGACGACTTTAGCTTGTTTACTGTGATGTTTGGTTTACTGCAATGCACTGGCTTAGCTTATTAACAGTGAACTGTGTAAGTACAGGGATGAGAACAACAAACCACCAGAGGATCACACCATGGTTATCATGCTTTCTTCTTTAAAGTGTTTTTATTGAAGAGATTTATATTATTAAGTGTTTAACACCAAAGAATAGCAGCATTTAGAATGCTTTGATCTTTAGAAAATATGAATTACAGAAGGTGAATGACAGTTTCCTAAAGCCTCTCAGTATACCTACAGAGAAACATAAAAATGTATACACATGTAAACATATTTATATATACTTAATTATATTCTCTGTATATTTGCATAAGCATATGTAAAAAAAGCACACTGTGTGTTATACTTGTCATTCAAAATCTTTTTCTCTGAAGTACGGATCTGTGGTTTTGATGTGATTGTCCCTTCTAGCAGGAGCTTGGACTACTAGGCTTGGAAGGACAATTCCGGTCATAATGCCTGATATACTTAATTTTTTCCTCTGGAACATACCTAAATGGTCAGGGTCACTCCGTGTAACTCAGTCAGTAATCATTAGATGTTGAAATCATCTAATGCGGGAGATCAACATGTTGAAGTGTTGCTAAAATCAAACTGCTAGCACAAAAACATAGAAATCCTTTAAGGAACATACTGGATGAAATATATGTACTTCCTACAGGTAATCAGGGAGTGAGGCTGTATTTATGAACACATTTAATCATTACGGTAAATTTTCAGGAAAGTCTGGGAAACAAAATGTGTTTCTGCCATTGCCAGTTTATATTCGGCCTCGAGCATGTTTTCTTGGCCAATTTACAGGGATCTGGATACCTGTTTTCTGAAGACCTGCCACAGCCCAGATGGAAGAGTGTTGTACCACAGAAGAAATGTGGAGTGCTGTGAGCAATTCATATAAAATATGCTTACTACCTCCCGGTTGTGGCATGTAACTCTAAAACATAAGCACATACAAATTTTAATTAATTAATACTACCCAATAAACCACTTTTAAAAAGTGCCAGGTATATGTTTTTGTTCATATTTCACTAAACTATTTATAGGCATCAAGATTCTCCATATTTTTCAAGAACTATTATTTCTTTTGCAGTATTTGGGTTTTTAGCTTTGAGGATAGGCTTATAACCACAAGAGACTTACTTCAACATTAGGGCAAGCTGACTGGAAACAATGTTTTGATTTAATTACATTAAGCCAAAAAAAAGGCAATTCATACAGGAAAGTGTAGCTATGTGATATAATAACTATTTGTCAATTCACAGAATCAGCAACATTCTCGGTAATTTGCCTTGTATCTGAGCAACGTGAAATCAGAATGTTTACTTTGTTCTTATTTTTTAGAGCCAAAATATGCCATTCTTTCTCTCACAGTACCTATGTTTTTCTTTCTAGTTTGCCTATTTATTTCTATAGGCCTGTTCAAGCAAAAAGCTAGTTCTAATTTGGAGTGAAGTGGAAGAACCTGATACCAGGAAGATAGCTTTTTACTTACCCAGAAGTTATAGTTGCAGTGAACTCTCCAGAATTGCGTGTTTAGAAGCTGGCAGGACAAGAGCTATCTGACGCATCTGGCAGGTCTCACATTCACTGCAAGATTTGACACTTATGAGAATCCCAAATTTAAAAAAGTCACAGAGATGGGAGGAGGAGCATTTGTTGTCTTATGGAATAGTATGTGTAAATGGGTTTCAAACTATGAAAATCATGGGCCAGACTGCGTCAGTTGTGTTGCAATTTAGGATGTGAGTCTCTTTCTCTGTACCAGACTACCAATAGCACCCAAGGAGAGATTTTCATAACTGGGAAAAGAAACTTGCCACATTGCTCCTGTGTTCTTTATGGTGTGACTGAACCAGGGATGAAACAGGAATGATCAATTCTGGTTGCAGGTTACTTCATAAGCTGGACTCCTATAGGGGTCAGCTTCAGAATGTTAGAGGACAGTGTTGCTCTTGGGCAGGCTACTCTGAGGCAAAGTAGGACCTGGCTGTCCATTCCTCAAACTTTCACGCATAGGCATATTATAGGAAGCCTTTTGCAACCAGGTGTAAAGGATATACCATGTTTTAGCAGTGATCACATACCATCTCTTTTGTTGCCTTTTTGTCTTCTTATCTCTTAACTGTGTTTGTCTGCTTTTTCTTCCTTGTGATTTTGCTACCTCAGCACCTCTGACTCTTTCTTCAGAGTGAGGTCTTGCAGGATTTGTCTGCCTGAGCATGTTGGTTTGGGATCATTCCTGCTTGTGTGCTCAGAAGAAAATAAAAGCATAACCCTAAACAAAACAATCCTGGAGCTATTTCAAAAGAGCACTAGCATTGTAGAAAAGCCTGCAATAATCAGGAAATGAAAGAGCAGGAAGAACATAAATTCACAAGCAGATATTTTGCCTGCTTCTATGCATTCTCAATTAAAAAAATCCCCTTGGTATTCTTTTATTTTATTCTTATAGTACCCAAGAATTCAGGTCTATGACTAACACAAGCTTTTGAAGTGCTCACCAGTTCCTTCTGAATTATTGCTGAGAAAAAAGAGTAGATTAATCCCAAAGACTGATATAAGGATGATGAAGTTGAAAATTGGTACTTAAATACCAGTGTCAGGTGTCTTTGGATTGCCCCCCGAGATGTATTAAATCAGGGTGAATAAAAAGAAAATGTCTCGGGTTGTTTGAGATGAGTGGCAATAAGCCTTCTTGGAGATATGGTTTCTCTATAGGCAAATCACAGACATAACATGAGCAAAATAAGAGGACTGAAGTCCTATTTAGTATAGTTACTCCTGGTTTTAGTGGTACATGTCTATAGCTTGTTGGGAGTGGGGAAACTCGTAGTACAAAAACAACAAAAAAAAGTAGTTCATCTAAGTGTAGTAGGATGTTGATAATAGGAACTCTTAGTAAGAATAAGACATCTTTTTACTCATGGAGACAGAACAGACAGTCCTGATTAGAAGTCTCTGCGAATCAGAAATTACTACTATTTTTTCTTTCTTTGGCCATTTTCTATTTTACTATGCTGAAATCTCACCAACATTTACAGTACTCTGTCTCTAGTCTCTCCAAGGTTCTCAAAGGTTTTGAGCCTTTCTTGGTCAGTGCTTGCAAATGCATTTCAATAATATTGAATATTTTCTGATTCGTAACTTAGTTTTTATTTCATTGGGTGTTATTTTTCATTATTTTTTGGGGGGCGGGGTGTGTTGTTGTTTTTACATTCTTCTATCACCTAAAATATAGCTTAAAAGAAAACAATCTCCTTTGAGGAAAGCTCTTAATTCTGTGTAGGTTAAATGAAAGTGATATCATGAGATTTAATTGGCTTTACTAGTCAAAGTCATAAGTCAGAATTGAAATTTTGCTGCAGGCAAAACTGAATTTAGTAGAACAAAATTGGCAGAAACAAATAGCAACAGGATTTTATTTAAAATGTTATTTCATTAAAAAAAGTGGTGAAAGTGGTCAAGAATAAAATATAAATAGAAAAATAGAAAAAGAACTCATCAAAAAACCAAAACATTTCTAGAAAGTATATCTGCCTGTTCATACACCCAAATTATATCAGTGTGTGATTCTCATGTCTTTAAATGCAAAGGTTATACAAACGCTCCGTGTTCCTTTTTCTTATGGCAAGACTCTATGGAAACCTGGTATGTTTCACACTGTTCTGTGTTGCTTCTGGGATGCCTATAGTTGCTGACTAGAGTTCACCCACTTGTTTGGTTTTTCCCAAATATGGGAGGTTCTTGTAGTATTGTTTTTTTTAGATTAATAGTTTGCTGGCAACTATTTGGATTCAGGATCCATTAGGCTAGAGCTACAGATTAACCATATGGGGTAAGTGTGAACAAAGAACTGAGTTCAATTATCACATCCAGAAGACAATCCTCATGGCAGATTGTGTTTGAAGTTTTCCATAAGCTGAAAAATTGCTTACAAATCCAGAGGAATAAACCAGGTCTGCTCAAATACAATGAGAAGACACAGAGATGGCAACAGGGGAACAAAATGTTTGAAATGCATAAATGTTTATAGGAAGGGTTTGGAAGACTGGTTTGAGTCCTAGAGGGAGTCAACATCATACACCTGGAGAGGGCAGGTTCACTCTTCCAACCCCATGACTATATAAGTAGACAAAAAAAAGCTCAGAATTTCTAAGATTCATGGGTAGGACTTCTATGATGTTTTAATCCAACTGCTAAAACTCTCATCTGGGGGAGATGAATGCTCAAATTCTGTCATTAGTTTGTAGGGACTGGAGCATACGTAAGGTATGGTGAGCCCTGTCCCACACACAAAAAGTCCCAGCTGGTGGAATGGCTGGATGAGATAGCGTTTTATAGCGTTAGTGATAAAACAGTGTGATCCGAATGCTTAAAATGTAGTAAAGCAAATTGGTTCATGTTATTTTGTGGAAGAAGGAATGGAAATTATAGGACTCCAGGGAAGTAGCTGATGTAGCTGTGAAAAGATAGGAGAGGGGGCTAAGTTGTGGTAAGCTCACCAAGGTGCACCCACATGTCACTTTAGGAGAAAATAGATGGAAAGGAAAACAAGAGCAGAACTTTGTGAGGGCCTATTCTGATAGTGAAATATGAGCAGTCACTGTTGTCAGCTGCAGGAAAATGTAATGACCTCTTCAGGGTTAAATTCTCCAGCTCATAAGGGGCTTGAATGGGCTGAATGCCAGCTGGATGGTGAGGAGCTACAGCTGCAAACTTGAGTGATAGACAGAAGCAATGACTTAGAGGTCAATCAAGTAAAAAGAAACAGACTTTATAAGAAGAGAATGTATGAAAGACAATTCTAGAGTTGAGGGAATAAATAAGTAAATAAAATGTCGGTGGCTGGAGGAACTGTAAATATGTATCTGAGTTCAAAAAAGGTTTGATATTGTTCATAGTGTGAAGCATAAGTCATAAAGACCTGCAGAAATGTAATGAAATTTTTTTCTTAAATACAATCAATACAAGAAAAGCAGATGGTGCACAACCACTTGGAGAAAAAATGGGTGTGGTAAGCCAGCTAAGAAATGTGGAAATGAATGAAATGTGTTGCGGTCATTAATATGGTGTTTTTAAGAAGTAGTTGCCTTAGAAAGAAAAAAGGTAAGTAGTGATTAAGTACATAAATTGCAGTTGTGTTTCCAAAAGGTAGCCCAAGAAGGAGTGGCAAAACACCAATTTTCTAGGCTAGACAGCAAATTGATGTGCATTTGAAAAATGGAGATGTCAGAGAAAAGAACTTGTAACTTGTCAGAAGTCCTGAGAATACAGTAAGTAGGTGGTAGAAGAATGCATTTTCTCTTGACAACTCACGCTCTACCTGTGTAGTGTTAACCAGGTAACTGAGGTCTTGGAATGTAGGAAGTACAACTTGCTATCAAGTCTGGACTCTGCTATCAGAGGAAGCTGGATTGTACAGTCTTTTACACAAAGTGGTTGTATTCCTTTGTAAATGCCTGGGGGATTTGCTGTACTGATAATTTTGTGTTGCAAAATGCTTTTTACACAGCATCTTTCTTCCCTACAGCAATACTACTTCTGGTTTGTATTTGGAGTTTAGAAGAGAAGCTGTAGCCAGTGTATGTAGGTTCATACTCCGAATTTAGGAGCTGTACTAAGTTATAATGACTAATGTACTCTGTGTGTGCTGAGGTTGGTCACTAACTGTTTGGAACGAAATACAAGCATTGCTGCCGTAGTAGCGTCACTACTCCTTCAACTGCCATTCTATTCTGCTTCCTAAAAGTCACCAACAATTTTGACAGCTGCAGGAGTTGTCTCCTCCTGTTCTTAAGCCTCTCACCCACTTTTGAGATTGCTTTTGTCTTTCTGGTAATGGCAGTCGTCCACATGCTGGTAAGTCACCTGAGCATGGATTGCAATATTCAGCTAGTCTTCAGTCTGGAACCCTTATGTAGGCTACAGATTCTAAAGTAGACCAAAGTTAATGCATTAAACTTTGTTTCTAAGCAAGTATGCTCAATAATAATAACTGGAAAGTCCTAGACAAGTCGAGATTTGGTCAGCAGATATTTACCCAAAGTATTTACGATGTGATGCTTGCCATAAGCCAGACAGTACTGCAGTTAGTCCCCTCCTTTCATTTTGAGCAAACCTAAACACTCTTGCTGACTAAAATTTACACAGTCAAGTTTATCTTCCTTGGATTCTCCCATGTTGATGTGTCATATAACCACCCATGTTTTGTTTTCTTTCTCTCCCTGTTTCCCATCATGTACATTTGAAATAAAATGTGTCTTCTGAAGGTCTTCGCAAACTGTTGCATTTTTTACTTTACGAAACAAAAAAGTTTAAAACTTCTGTTAGTGAATTAAATGCTCTAGTTCTGCTGCACTTAAGCTTGTCGAGGTTGGTTTTGCATCCCTAGATGACATGATTATAATACTAGTTCTGAAACTTTACCTCTGTGAGTTTTTCCTTTGTTTTTGTAGATGAAAACATTTTGTGTCCTGAAGGCCGTATCTGTAACATAAAAGGAGATGGATACAGCAACGGCTCACAGATAAAAATTGTGTAAATTAATGTGGAAAGAGATGTTAACAGTGTGATTAGTTAATGTGATCTGTGTTATCAGCCATTATTTCGGCAATGGTAAGTGGCAGATTAAATTCTCAGTGGAATTTTCCTTTCTTCTTTCAGGCAGTGCTTGCAGCATGCGCATCCCCTCTCTAAAGAGGATGTTTCAATCAATACATGTCACAGTTCTTAGCAACAAAACAGTGATTAATTTTGTCAAATTTTATGCCATATAATGTTTCTATTAAAAGGGAATAGTGGAAGTTAGTAGAAGACTTCCCCTCCCTCCCCAATTTTTCCTGAAGAAATTCAGGAGCAGTGATAACAAATTTTTTCCTACTCTTACTTTGTGTGTGTCTAAGATATTGAACTTTACAGATGTTAATTAGGTTTTATAACAGGAAAAAAAATATTTTGTTTACTTCTAAATCATAGCAAGTTCTGAGTGGAAAATGATAGCTGTTTTAAAGCTAATTGTTATACTATGAAATAATCTGAAGGAGGAAATTACACGAATTGTGACAATCAAAATTTTGGAGAAAATTAAAGAGGAAACAGCAATTAATTGGAAAAAATTGCTTGGAGTTTGGTGTTAACAAATCTAAATTTCAGAGAAAGTACTAAGAATTTCATAGTGACTATATGCAGAACTGTCTTTCAAAAATTTTCCTCTTACCAGCAACAGTTTTTATATGTTTGTTATAAAATTGTTTTATAAATTGACTCTGAGATTTAATTATATATATGGTATCTGGCACCAGTGACCTAATGTTGCCTCCTAGCACTTTTGAAAGCAAGCAACTACCACATTAAAAAATGGGAACAAGATTAATCTAAGCTATTCCTACAAAGTCAAATGATTATAAATGTGCTGTTGGCTTAAGGCAAAATCCTTCTTTTCTCTCATTGCACAGTGTGGTCGTAGCTGATCGAAAGGTGCAGGAGCAGAGGGTGTTTTGTGAGGATGGGGGTTAAATATTATACATTACACACTCTAATGCTAATCTTAAACAAAGCAATCAATGCACCTTCTGCTTTCACCTCAGCATCTGCTCCCTCTTTTAGGGGCCTCAGAGGAGGTGGTGAGTATGAAAAGGTGCATTAGCTCACACCTCCCATGCAGCAGTAAATGCGTAGTACATCATGAACTATCCCAAACGGGGCCCCAGTTCCCTTATAGGCTGCTCTATGGTCTGCTGGCAACAGAGGGATTGGTTTCCATTTCTGTAAGCCATGGGCCAGGTCTCCAGTGTTTAAAAACAATATTGACTGATTTTTTTTCCTTTCATTTTTAATACATTGAGGTAGATTAAAATGTTATGATTAGCTTCCCCGCAAATTAAATTTTGTTTCCAAAAGGTCCTAATCCTAGCTGGAAGCTTTCTGGAATAACAATATTGAATGAATGTTAATGGTGCTTAAAATCCATGCAATCGATATACTTAAAGACTTAGAATGTTAGATATTGTCCATGAAGTCTGAAATTGTGGGAGGATTATAAATATTTTAGTCTGTGTTTAAGTGCATATGTTTTAATAATATTTTAAATTTCTTGATTGTTTTTTGTTTCAAACAACAATAACAAAGCAATTATGTACAAAAGGGATTTATAAACTTAAAAAAACCCACATAAAATTCACATATGCACTAATGCTTATTATTCTAATTACAGTGGTCCCTTTTGAGGCATGCTTTGGTGTAAAATAATTAATTTTGATGCCTGCAGCTTAAGATCTGTAACTTCCTTCCTCCAGTTGTTTTATTGTAGAGCCCACAAGGGTGGAAACTGATGCTTATGTGTATTTTGTTATTCTAATCAGTCTTCTCACATCTTTAGAAGCCCTACCTGCTTTTGAGAGATCAGAGCATGCAGTGTTATTCAAGGTTAATACGGATGTTCCCAGTTAAAAAGAATATAAGAGTTCCCTAAAGCATATAGGAATACAGAATTTGATTAATTTTGTATCAAGTTGACTAGCAGATGTTTGTATTTTCAACTGCATAACTATCTTTTTTTTCCCCAAATCAGGCTTAGTGTTTTACATTGGGCTAACTTCTGCATACTTGCCCTAACACAGGTTTCAAAGTTTTTCTTGGAAAGGCTTTATCAATTTGAAAAGGGCTTTAAGGCACTCAGAGTGATTGTGATTGATAGTGGTAGCAGATGATTAAAACTACTTGAATATTGGAAACAGCTTTGAAGTAATGACAGCCCACCTGGGGTTAACGAGGTGCTGTGAGTGCTGTTAATTTCTGCCCGGCCCACCTGGGAAAAGTGCTGAACACTGCAGGTGGAGGCTTAGGTGGGAAGAGGTGAATCAACCCAGTTAGATAGGTTTCTTTTTTCTTGTCTGAAAATTTAGTGTCTTTTGGCCCATTAGTAAGGCGGGGGGTTATAAATGTGGCAGGGTGAAGGTCCAATATTGAGCATCTTGCAACCTGGGCTGTCTGGATGTTGCAGATAGACCTAGATCACATAGTACCTGATGATGCGCTGAGAACATTGAAATTAAAGCAGCTGGCAGAACTGTTGGTCTTGATTAGCTGCTATGTATTTGTCTTTGTTAAATTTGCTTCACAGGCCTTATTACCTCCAGCTGGTAATCTCTCAATTGCAATCTGGTGTCTCAAGACCTTTAAAACTACAGAGCAAGGTCTCCGCCCTTCCTTAGGTAAACAGGTCCACTGCAATTAGGCTGGCCTTGGGGAGCTCACTGCTGGTAAGTAAGAGAAAATACACTGTCTCATACTGGTAGAGAGAGCAGGAGAACAAGGGAGGCAGAAATAAAATAAAAGATAATATTGTAGTTTACAAAAATGGACTTTGTATGGAGATTTTGTGGGCACATACATATACTTCTTAATGCAATTTCTACCAGAGAACTGTTTGTTATTAGAAAATCTCAATTTCTTTTATCTAGACTAGTAAAATTCCAAGTCCATGTAGAATGAAAAATGTGTAAAACATGAGATTATTACTAAATGTGTCTCAGGAGGAAAAGCTACAAAAATTACATAAGAGTTTGAAGGGAGAGGTTTTGTTTCAAACTTTGATGTCTGATTTGGGTAAGTCTTCTGGCTCTTTAGAGATGTTTAACTGTTTTGTGTGCTTTGTGGGTTAGGAGCCATGTGGTAGCAAGCTGTAAAATAACTGATGTTCTGCTGAAGGACCTCACCTCATTGCTGCTTCCTGGAGTAGGCAGTGTTGTTTCTACAGAGAGAGTAGCTAGTTTCTGACTTGAAACAAAGCAATTAATTTCTTATTGTTACACACTTATTTGCACTTTCAAAAATACGTAAGGTGCAATTGCTTTTCTTGCATTCTGAGGCAAAATTTGAAGGTTTTTATCTAAAAATTCCAACTTGTTAGTAATGCTAGATAAGAGTCAGCATCTGGAAGACCATCAACCCTTGAAGCCTTCATGTAGCTAATAGAGAACTGATGTTCTTTTCTCAATGCTGCTAAACATTAATAGAGAAGTGCTATTGAAATGTCAGTTAAAGCTTATTTTTTATTGCTATGTGTAAATATTCTATTAGTAGCTTTAGAAAAACAATAAGGGCTTTATAAGAGCAAAAGTTACTGGCTTTGACTATTCCTCCTAAAATGAAAGCTTCAGATTAGATAATGCAAAAAATTATCCCCCTTCAATGACACTAATAAAGAGAAATGTCATTTGTCTAACACCTTCAAGTTAGTTAGTTTTTCTGTTGTTGGCACACAGTTGACTCTGGGTGAGCAGGTTTTTATCTAATGTTGTTCATCAGTAGGGACTGTGAAAACTGAAAACAGAACTGCAGATGCCCATATGGCCATCTTTCCAAAGCATGTACGTAAATGGCCTGTGAACAAAATAAAACACAATGTCTGGCACTTCTCTTGTCACTTTATTTTTTAAAACTGAAATTAAGTGAGCAAGATAGGGTATCATATAGGAGAGAGAAAGACAAGGATGATTTTATATTTGAATTTACTGGAGTGGTGAAAAGCACAAAACCAAGAACTAACTAATCCTTTTGATAAAGTCCAAAGCGTTTCAAGTGTGGAGTGTTTAATGAAAATCCTTTCCCGGATTGTGTTGTGATAAGTTGTTGGTGTTTTGGTCAGTGATCTTCTGTATCGACAAAATGCCTATCTGTTTTATTTAATGCCTGGAAGAAATATGTTTGAGGCAGGTTGGAGTACAGTCTTGCCATGCCTTGTTTTGTATGTGAAACAAATCTTAAATGTGGCAAAGTGCATATTTATTTATTTTACAGTAAGTGATAAGACAAATCCTTGTCAGTGTCTTTTTTGTTTCTGACCTCCTACATATTTCTTAGTCCGTTAATTAAAAACGGATAAAAGACACTCACATATCTGTTTTTAATTATGGTGTTTATTGCATAATAGGTAGCAGATTCCTCTTATTCATGACTGTTTTGTCAAAACATATGTTGCTTTTTTTTTTTTTTTACTGTGTTAATGTATGCAGTGGTCATAGCCACAGTATCAGAGATGCTTGCCAAGGCGGTCAGTGGCAGCGCTAGTAAGAGTCAAGGGCCAAATGGATCCAGTGGGGTTAGTTCCACTTTGAGAAATACTAGCAAATTCAAAGAGTGTAATACTGATAAATGAAAGTTTGACTAAAGATCAGAAATATAGAAACAGCATTTGCTGTACTCTGTTCTTCAGCCTCAGAAAATTAATACTGAACCTCAGCAACTGAATGAGTGTGTTTACAGTGAATTCTGTCTCCTATGAACAATGTGGATCTGGATGCACTGTAAAGCTGAGTCACTTCTATGAAAGGTGGCATGTCACAGGCTATTGCTAAATATTCTGATCCCAAGTCCTGATGATGAAATCAGTGGTAGGCAAAAGTATTCTCACTTATGGAATTAATTTTTTGGAAGATACACCTTTCACAATGTTTTCCTGAAAATCTGTTCCATATGGAATTGCTCAATATTCAGTTGTTCTGCAGTCCCTTGCGCAGAGAACATCTTGTCAGTATGAGTTATTGTGTGTAATATGTTAGCCTACCATTCATGGGTGTTAACTTTGGATATATATGTATGTATTTTTTTAATGCTGTCTTTTTTGTATCTGATGTGATAAATCTGATGGTTTATCTTTGATAAAAATTTTGCTGCTAACTAAAAAAAAAGTGGCTTTAAATCAAAACATTGTGTTAGAAAGCAGTTGTGTGTTGCATTGTAAACTGTGAAGCCTCCACTCCAGGTTACCTGAGCCCTTCCCCTTTGCAATTACTTCTGGTGTTTCATTTAAGCTCTTTGCCTCTTTCTGGACTCCCTTCTGCTCTTCAGCTGCAGTCTATATTGGGTGACTCCTTTGGTTAATTATCTATCTGCCTATCTTGTCTCTCACTAATATATGTCTTCACACTTGACCACGGTCTTCCTCCTTCAGTAGCAAAGCAGTCTCATTCTGGACACATACCTGTCAGCCGACTGTTAATTTGTCTTGTTTAAAAACAAAGAAAGCAAACCATTGTGAGTCCTGACTTTGCCTGAGCTGACATGGCCTGGTCTTGCATTTCAAGGTGGAATTTGCTGTTCAGCTTAGCATGGAGGTGGCTGTAGGAAAATGGTGAGGCTTGGTCTCTGACAGACCTGTGTAACATAGATGGAAACAGACCTCTGCTCTTGCTTCAGATGTCTCTTTGGCTTTGGTCCTTTCATCAGTTTTACTCGGGGAATTAGAGTCTCTATTCTTATGTCCAGTAATTATAGAAATACACTTTAAAGATATTTATCTGCATTGCTTTCTTTCTCTTGTGATTCTTTGGTGCTGCTTTTCCATCTACTTCGTAAATCTTGTATTTGCATGGTGAAATATTGTATCTGTAGGCGAGCACAGTGTAGTATTTACTGTTCTGTATGGAGAAGATCCTGATTTGAAACACACTTGACATCCTCTGGCTGTGCTTGCTTTTAGGAATTAGCTTTCAGAAAATCATGATGTATTATGTGAGTTTCTAGCAGAATAACAAGTGCCTGCCTGACCGAATCCTGACACATCCTGTGTGCTAAATAATCTTTTGGTTGTTTTTATTAGCTATGCACATCTTGCTGCATTGACTGAAGGACAGTTGCCCTGAAGTGTAAATGGTCTGAATGTGACACTTAATGCACATATAAGCTGTATTGATAAATACTAATTTTACTAGATATTAGCTTTATAAATGGTTAAAATATGGCACTTAGCTCCAAAGTGAATCAGGTTGTATTCTGGGAAAATTGCTTATAAGATTACATTTGCTTTAAAAAAAATAACTTTTTAAAAAACACTCATAAAACAATTAGCCTTTCAGCGTTCTCTGAATCTGCCCTTCTTCCCATGCACGCCCTTAAGAATGTGTACTGGAGAGAAGTCGCTTCTCCTGTTGTCACTAATATCTGTTCCTTTCTTAAGAATCCATTTAGTCCCCCTGAAACGCTATGGCTGAGTGGCAGATTGTATTATTCCCTGCTGTTGGGGAAATTGCTAGTGAAGAATAAAGCAGAAGATTCCTAGCTAAAGAATAGGATGTCCAAATTTTCAAAGCATCTTTATCAACTATTCTGATTTTTATCAGAAGTCAGAAATGACTGAATACTATCTAGACTTGTGGTACCCCAAATTTATTTTTGTCAGACCCAAACACCAGCAAGGTGTCAGCAGCCATCATGTTGTGTTCTGAAAATTGTTTTTGGAAAATAGAACACAGCTCTCAGAAAAATAAGAATTAGTCTTGTCTGCTATTTAGTGTTGCCTAGTTAAATGAACAGTTGGGTTTTTTATGAATATTTTACATAGTTTCTGTTACTATTAAAAAGTGTATTACATTTCTACTCTTGGCATAAGAGCTTGTAGGAATGCCTGCTCCCTAGTTTCCTGTAACCCAAAGTGACACATCTTGTGCAGCAAGATGTCTGTCCTGGGGCTCCCTGGAACTATGACGCGTCTTTTGTGCTCATCTAGATATGAGCCTCATTACCTTTGAGGGCAGTATGTTGTCATTACTGTCACATACACACACTGTAGTGCCAAACAGCTGTTAGGAATGCAAGGTTCATGTTCTGCTACATTTATTTCACACTTCTCACATTTGTTCTCACCTCCAAAGTACTGCATGGTGCCATGTCTAATTTTATTTCCATTTGCAGGGAAAGGAGATTTGCAGAGGAACTCACAGAATGAGTGATTTATGTTAGCAATAAAAGAACTTGGTATGTTTGAGAAAGCTGTCAAACCAACTTGTGCTATACTAACAGACTAAATTAATAGAGATTCAAACCTCGTGGCAATCTGTGGGGAAAAAACTTATTAATGCAGAGGTTTAGGTGCATTGTGTTTATATATGTATTTTATACATGTACAAAAACCTCCCTTCTTGTTATACACACCTTCCACATGTACACACATTCACTTCCAATGCGTCTTGACAGCTGCTGTTTGCATAAATGGCTACTATAACTATTAAAAAAGTTGCAAATCAAAAAAAGCTAAATTAGGAAGGATGTGTTTGCTTTCAATTGCACAGCATTGTAAATACAGTGACTGGACTCCATTCTGCTACATGCTGTGCTAGAATATGATTTGTCTAATTTAATGAATTGTTAAATAATTCAATTCTGAAATACTGGAGACACACACTAGTAACATTTCATAAAATGAAATTTTAAAAATATATTGTAATATAATAGTTTTCAATGTCCCAAACAGCAAAAGCTAGTGGTAATTGGACATTATTTAGGGATATAACTCTGGACATTTTTATTGTGTAATCTGTCTTCATCTGTGTAAACAGCCCCATTGGTAAATAAGGACTTAACTTCATTTAACACCCATAAAAGTGCTGATAGCTTTGAAGTTGAGCAAAATTAATTCATTTCCAATATGGCAAAGGAGAAAATTGTATTTTGGTCCTCTTTTTCTATTACAAATGACTTAAAGAGCAGCTTCCCATTAATCAGAGTTGGCCACCAAAAGGAAAGTGCTGGAGAGAGATGAAGAGAACTCCAAAACAGATCAAAGTACCTTTCTTTTAAAATTATTTTTAAAAAATCTTGGTATTAAGTGTCGTCTGTGGTTCTGCTCTGTGCTTCCGCATGGTGTGTGAGAGCAGGCTACTCTCTTCAGAGAACAGCAGATAATAGAAATCCTCCCTTGGGGAGTCAAAAGGCCCCCACAGCTCTGGTGGTGCCTTTCATAAGCAGGGTGGCTCTACCTTTCCAACTGCACAGCTGACGCAGTGATGGAGATGTCAAATACTGCCAAATCTAATATATCGTGGTCACATTCTTCATGCTTCACTTATGGCTTCTGGGGAGCTGTATCACGGGATCTGTATTTTACCCTGCTCGACTTAGCACACAGGGAAGAACTCTACTAAACAGTGTGAGTGGACAAAAAGGTAGTAGATAAGCTTCAGTGCAGGTAATGCATTGTGGAAGGAACATGCCTCTATGAGCTTGGATTCGGAGCTGGCAGTTAAAAACCAGGAAAGATGCCTTGGTGCTGTCATTTATTGTATGGTGGTCAAAAAAAAAAAATCAACGTTGGGCATCCTCAGGAAGGTTTTTGAGAGGTAGGCAGAGGCTATTGCCTATATCTGTTGGGATGCTAAAGGCAGAGATGTGTCCTCTGGAGTTCTAATAAGCTGTAGATATTGGGCAAGGCAAAGGGAACGCCGAGGGTGTGCTTATGTGTTCTTCCCAATAGTTTCTCTTAATGCTGCTGTGTGGAGTATCCTTGCACAGTACAGTGTATGCACAGGGGCCTATATGAACCACTCTCCCTTGTAATCACTTTAAATCTTACTTTTGTCTTGAGTGGACAAATCGAAAGGGTCCCTCAGCTGTCAGGTAGAATAATTCTGGGGCCATTTTGGCTATATTTGAAGATAAGAATTCAAACAAACAAACCAAGGGTAATATGTCACTTCTTAGTGTTTTTCCCACAGTAAGCCGGAAACGTATCCTTAACAGGAGATGCCTTTTATAGTTATGAAAAATGGTTAACCATTTCTCTGTATCATCATTAATATTCCCCCTGGATAAAATCCAGTGATGAACAACTTCCTGATGGAAGAGGTCATGGCTTTTCACTCTCCCATAAGTATTAAATGTCAGTAATATGTTTAAGAGTAGTGATGCAGATAAAGATTTAGAGCCATGAGGCCAGTGGCATTAAAAGAATAATGTAGGCTGTCTGCTGACAGTGCTTTAAAAAGAGGTACAAAGTGTATTTATTATCAGGACCAGGGCAAGAAATTAAAATTCTTTGAATTTTTTGTTTTACCTACAGTACTGTAAGCATGATACAGCTTCTACCCATGTATGGGAACTAGTTAAACTCTGTTTGTGCTGTGTAAGCATGCAGAATAGAAGTTGTTCAGACACAAGATGTTAAGGGTGAAGGAAACCTTTTAGGCATGCAGGCTTTCTTGATATTTGAAAGGTGCAGAAGTTTAGGCCAGTCACAGAATGGCCTATATTAATGGGGATGCATCTGTCCTTCCCTGCTAACAGCGGGATGGAATCCGTGCTGCAGCTGGCGATGCCCTGCAGCTTGTGTGTGTATATGAAGGACCACCTGATGAATGTAATGTGTTAATAGCATCACAGGGTAGGTAAACCTCTCCAAATTCTATAGTTTTTTTCCAGTAATATTATTAATTTAAGCTGCAGTGTGGCTGGACATTTTCATTTGGATAAGGAGCTCATTTATTATTGTGCTTGTATAGTAAAGCAAAACACTTTCCCCTACTATCCATTCTCCCCCAAGAGTGTATTTTTGACTTCTTTTTTTTTCTTGGTTACTATCAGGGTCCTAATATAATAGCTAACTTTGATTCATCAGAAGAGAGATACTAAATCGTACACTGAAGACAGCCTGATAGCAATCTTTTCCTGCATTATTAGTGGAAACATTGCCATTGTTTAATTAAGAGTTTAAATTAAAAACATTCCTTCTATTTCCAAATGAAACCTATAAGCTTTACTAAAGCCTTTGAAGGAAACACTTTAGTCTCAGAAATCACTATCCAGTTAAAGTAATGTTTTTTTCTTTGACTATCCATCAGACTTTTGTGGTCATTTCCCCTTGGCGTCAGAGCTAAGCTGTTATGAGATTTAAGCTTAAATGTGTGAAAAATGAAAGAGTGGATGATTCAGGACTCTTGTTATCTCTGTCTGGGGCAGGAGAAAAATAGCTTTCAAGAAAACATCTGCATCAACTATTAAATTCAGTAAGGGAGATGAGATTTTATTTCAGAAACTGTCTAAATTCAACTCAGAAGACAAGTTTTTAAGGCTTTCTTCTCTACCTCACAACACAATAAAGCTGGCATTTCCAGGGAAAACCACTTATCTCCTGAATAGATATAACGGGTAAATTATTCATATTTCATGTGATTAATACCAAGTGTTGCACTTGTCTGGAAAAAAGTCATGGTGAAAAGCTGTTTCTAAACAAACATGTTATTTGGGTACAACCACATTTATCTGTTCTTTGGCCTGGTTTTATAAAACCAGCCTAATAAGTATCAGGAAGCAGGGAGGCAGTTAGGTCTTTAGCTTTGCTGCTTCTTTAGCATAAGGCATTGTTTAGTTTCCCCTCTTTCTGGGAATATACTCAGTAATAAAACTTCTCAAATGTTTAGTTCTGTAAGCACTACGTTGGCCAAAATCCATGTTACTAAATGTACTCTGACAGTACTAAGCTGTACTCTTATTTGGAAGGTGAAGTGGTTTATGTATGTGAAAGTTATATACCAGCCCTGGAGAGATGAGACTGATGTGCAGAGCGCAAGAAGGTGCACTCTGTTCTGCAGTCCTCAGCAGCGTACAGCCAGCATCATTTACTGGCTAGGAGACCTTTTAAGGGGTGTTTGTATGTGCTAAAGTAGTTTCTACAAAAGCATTAAATGGTGTTTAAGTGTGCAATAGCCTCTGAACATACAGGTCTTTGACTTTCTCAGTACTGAATTATAAGAGCTACTTACTATGATACGTACCTCTGTATACTGATCTGCCTTTTTTCTAGTAGAAATGGTATCAAATGATATATTCAGCCTTTTATAAAATGGTTCTTCCTTCTCATGTATTTCTTGTTGCTGTGCAATAAAATGAAGTAGTAAATTCTAAAATCTATGAAGTCAACTGAAATGTTTTAAAGATTAAATTGCTTCCGGTTCTCTTAGGCTTTGTGCTTTACTGTCTTGTTTTATCAACTTAAATCTGTTTGTGGAGGTTTTGCTTTTAGTGAGACAGATCTATAAAACAATCTGAGGTATCCATGGAAGTATCATAGGAGATCATCAGCTAACAGAAAAACAATTAGTCAGCACATGATAATTTTAGGGATTTTTCTCCCTTCCCCCTTCTCCAGTGTTCCACTTAAGAACAGCTTGATTTGCAAGCTGATGGAGTAATGCACAATAATTGTAAAAGGGTCTTCAAGATGGAGTTCTTGTGGAGTAGTATCACATGTTTGTAACCCTGATATGTCCAGCCAGCTCCCCCACCAACCATGGATGTAGGGTGAGGTTTGGCACTGAATTACTTAGGCCTCTTCAGGTGCTTCTTCCAGAAGTTTTTGAAGTTACTTTGACTAGGATCCTTCATCTGTGATACATCTAATTTGTATAGTGATGTTAGAAGAATTGGAGGAAGGTCATAAACATTAAAAAAAAATTAGAAAGGCAACCAATAGAAACATCTCAGAAAGAGAATACCTGACAAGTTTTTTGCATTGCAAGTTTAGCTTAACATGGTTAAATATACTTAAGTATGTGAAGGGGATGGAAAAAACTTATTCTTCCTCCACTGTTGACATCTTTCCAAACCCATATTCCATTAACCTGAACAAGTTTGAAATAATGTGTTTTTCTTCTTGACACAAGAGATCTCTTGCTCTTAGTTATTTAGAAAAAACATTCTTGGTGAGCTATGTTATCTGACTAAGTGTAGGCAGTATTTCTTTTTTATAATAACTTTATGGTGGCTTTGTAAGGTCAGTGGTATTTTTTTCAGATAAACTTCTGGGTATTTGTTTGGGATTTTCTTTTCCTCTTCAGGTAACTTCTACAGATTTTGTTATTTAGATGATCTGCTCTCATGGAAGAGGGGATGCCCATCTGTTATATCCTGAGGTAGTAATTAGGACAGTCTTGAACCATAGGATGAGATATCCAGCTTAAAGCTTGAGCTCAAAATAAGTGAGGTGCAAATGCTCTCAACTGCGTGGTGACAGCTTATTTAGTACTTGTGAAGGCATTGTTATCTTCTAAGGCATCAGGTCCAACACTAAATCCATTTGTTAATGCAGTTAAAATGTTGGGCAATGAGCTAATGAACTGTTTTGACATATGATAGTTTAAAAAATTATTATTGGACAAAATTAACCAAGCTAGAACCAAATTAATGATTTAGCTTCAGTTCCTGTGAAGGCGTGGGGTTTTCGGGCTTGTTTTTGTGTGCACGTGTCCAGCTTTACTTAGTTTAATTTGCCATCACTGAGTGGTTTCTATGGAGTGTGTTGGTATAAACACAAAAGACTGTTCTCTTCTGTGTGGACTTCAGTGCCCATCCTCCACCTGAACTCTGTGAGAGTTAAATCTGGCTTCCTTTGAAGTAATGGAAAGGCTCCCTTGATTACTTAAACTGGCCAAACCAACAGTTAGTCACTGTTTTCCTTACTTGAATTCAGTCAGAATGCTTTAATGTTCTGGAACTACTGGGGTTTTTTTTAACAATTTTTAGTGAAATTCAATGAAGCTTTGGTTCTTAAGCTGAAAAATGTAACTACCTTTAGTAGGAAGGACAAGTGCATACTGGTTTCATTTAGGAGTAGAAAAAAAGTAGAATATAATGTCTATGCTGATGCTCTCTTGAGGTATGCCATGTAGCAAACATGCAAATGTCTTTTAAAGTAATCACTGAGTGTCTTAGTTTTTTTTTTTTTTTAGAGGGGATGTCCTAATTTCTGCTTCTTTCAGAGGATATGCAACCTCCTATTCAGATCCACAGTTTTAAGTGTGTTTTGCCAATCTTCATCTGTTCTAATCCCCCTATTGATTTAAATCAGGATGTATTTTATCAGATGCAATGGTGTGAGAGGATAGCTGATCTCTCAGTTACACCCCTTTAATAATAAATAAAACATTTAATTCATGAAAGGCAGAAATGTTCCTGTATATGTTCAGAATGATGGAGTCTTAGTAAACCAGGTGCTGCTTCCCCCCTCCACCCTCCAGAGGTTAGCTAAAGTGAAATGATAAGCATCAGTTCATGGGGGAAAAAATATGATATAGAAAAAATACCAGCATTGCCAGCAGCCTTGCTGGTTCCTGGCAACATGAAAATATGAAAAGTGGCAGGCAGATATGCATATGTAGACATTGAGCTCTCTATACCTGGACAATTTTCTATTCTATTTTTCATGAGGTTATTCTTGGGCCACTTTGTAATATAATACCCATTTTCAAGGTTGTAAGAGGATTGGATGTATTGAGTAAATACTTAAAAAGAAAAGAAAGGCTGTTTATCACCAATCATCCTGACCTTTATCAATATAAACAATTAAAATGTCTGTTATTTCTCCTTTGTGGATTCCCTTCTACATATACATGGTTTCTGAGTAATAAAACTAATGAAGCTTCATTTCCCAACATTATCTCATATGGTACCACATTTCTCCTGCCTATGAACGGGAGGACACACCAGAACTGTGCATATGATGTCTTCTGAAGCTTGCTGCTTGGAAAGTCTGTGGAAAGCCCTGACCCTTTGCTGCTGCACATGAAATAAGGGGCTTCAGGAGCAGCATGGGGCTGCATGATGCTGTATTTGCTTTTGAACCTTCTTGTTGGAGACCTATAGTCCTCTGTAAAATTTGTTTGAAGTTGGGCAGTATGTTCTAAAGTTAGTATGAGGTGCTGAAATTATCACTTAAGAGTTGATTCCTGGGAAGACTGCTCAGAAGAGTGGGTTCTTTCCATCTTTTTCTGCTAAGTTCCTCTTCATGGCAGCCCTCATATCCTTTCTGGTCTGCCTATCTTCATTATAGTGTGTTTCTCACTTTCTGGTTTTCAGTTTGTGTTGGTTTTAAGTGAAACTTCCATGGAGAAATGTACTTAAGTTGCAGGTGCAGTAAGGAGCATGGAAGGCCACACAAAAGCACCAAACACTGCTGCTGTAATGCACTAATATAATTTTTTTTGTGTGTGTGTGAATGTTTTAACTGAAAACATTAGTGGCCTGATAGCTAAAGTCTAATATCTAGTTCTTCTAGTAGCCTGTTACGTGAACATTATTTTTTTTCCATTGGGTGGTATAAAGAGGGCCTTGTTATGGTTTTCCTTTTTATGAAAAGTTATTTGAACTCTGCAAACAAGAAATAGGTGTGGAAGCACTACAGAGCATCTGGTAACTCTCCAATGAGAGTAATTACAGAGTGACAGAAATATGCTTATGGTGAATTCAGAATAGCTGTGGGAGTTCTGTATTTTCAATCCTATATCTATTTTCACACTTTCATAACAGTTTATGCTTGTCTATTGTGTTGTTTATTGTAGTTTTATTTAAATAGCAATCCCTATCTGCATCTACTTATGCTGTATTTTTTAGCATATAAGACATTTGCCAGTCATGTATGGAGGGCTGATATGCTGTTATGCTTTGAATATCAAGTTCTTGTTTCTCTTTGTATATCTGTGTTTTGTTATGAAGTTTAAACAGACAAAATGTAGAACGTTGTTCCTTGTGTAATGCCACTGAATTTTAGAGAAACTCAGATGGAACAATAAATAGTGCCAGAAAGAAAAAACAGAACATTGATTTTCCAATTTCCAGTCCTCTACCTGCTAAGCCACTTGATAATCAATTGAACTGGTAGACCTGAAATGAAGACAAGCCATAGTATTCAATGGCACCTTGTTCCTCAGTTACAATGCAAGCTACAAATCTCAAGGAAAAACTTTCTTGCACTCACTCAATTTATATTAAAAAAATAAAAATCCAAAAACCCCCCGAAATCTGCATGCTCGTTTTGTAGATAAAAAATAGTAAGCTCTGAATCTGCCCCATTTTTACAATTTTAAAATATTAATGGAACTTTTGTTTTGAAAGTGACTTTCTTTTCCATCCCAGGAGATTTATTTAACATGGGAAAATTGAAAAAGATCCTTTAAATGAAACACATGATAATTTCGAAGGACTCTTGTCAAGACAGTCAAAATAAATGGGAGTTTACAATTGAGATTTATGATACAGTTGTGGAGGGGGAAACCATCTGTGTTATCTGGTTTTAACATAAACACAACCAGGACTTCTAAATACAAGATATTTAAGCAATTTTCAGTATGCTAAATATTGTTGTGGTTAATCATACCCCCAGCATAACATGCAATCCTATAGAAAAATCAAAACACATTGTAAAGATTATAACATTTTTAACAAATGGATTTACTTCTTTTCCTTCACTGTCGGTGATCCCATGTACCCATGGATGATTCCAGGCTCAATTTGATTCTCTATTCATTGAGCTAGTAGTAGTGCTTCTGCTGTGCAATCAGAATAAGAAAAAAAATACAAACAAAGCAAACATATATAGTTACTATGTCTGAGTCAAACAGAAATATTTTTTTGTTGTAAGCTCCAAATCCCTAGTTCAACTTCAATCTGCTGTGGATCTGGAACCCTGAGGTTCCAAAGAAGTGAGATTCTTTCAGAAAAGAGATCTTCACATGGGAAAACCATAACTGGCTAATAAAAAAAATAAGTTGCAAGTCAAGTAAAGCTATATAAAGGAGATGCAATGTAGGTAATAAGCAATAAGGATTTACAGGTGGAGGTTTTTTGCTAGCTCCTATGGTCACAACTTCAATACTGACTTATTTCAAAGTAAGTTAATATTTTTTCTTTATAAAAGCTTCATCTGGTAACCACTTTTCGGAGACAAATATTATAGGGGAATCAAATAGAAATCAAAATAGGGATCCAAGTAAGAGATTTATAGGATTTAAATAAGTAGCCCCAAAAACATACCTAGAGACAACATCAATATCTCAGTAACTCAAAATGAATTTCGTACAGGTATGTTTATGATTGGATCCATAGTTGAATACTTTTTAAGGAGGAATAATGCTGTTGTTCCTTTGTGTCTGTGGAAGCCATGTGACATCTAAATACTTGTCATGCATTCAAGTTAAAAAATTTATATCCTGCTGGGAGCTGTAAATTCTAACGGGAAGAAAGTTCATGTACATGATAAAATTATTCCAACAGCCTCACTTTTAATGTTGATGCTCTTAAAGAAAAAGAAAACATTGTATTTTGTGTCTCTTATTCACTTGACATTTTTAGTTACATTTCATATTTCCAACTGTTAGTGCATGTAGGCAACTCAAGTTCCTGCACAGTGCTGGAGACTTTAGGCATATTTTGCTTTCACAGAGGAAATGGATGTTCCAATAAAATCAGATACAGGAGTTGGAACCAGAAGAACAACATTACCAGTATTTCCAAGGCTTGGAAGCTGGAAAATGATGTCTAGCTATGCTATTGCTTCCACTGAAGTCATTACATGCTTTATATACAGTCGAGTGAACAGAGCTTTGGAACAAGGCTGGGATAGTGAATTTTGTTTCTACATCTGCTTCTGACCTGTTGTAAAATGTGGGTAGACCTTTTAATTTCTTCTAGTTGGTTTCTCTGCCTTCAGAAATAGTATTATAATTTTTTTCATAAATTTATTTCTAGATCAGAAGGTAGAATTCTCATTACTGTTAGTGATGGAATATCATAAGTTCATTTTGCATGATATTTTTCTGTAAAAATAAAAATATTGGAGGGTGCTGGAGCAATGTAAGTTTTATTGGTCATGATGTGCCACTTGCCTGTGTGTTTAGATACTAAAATATAAAGGACATGCATAGGCATACACAGACCACTAATTCCTGTTCTGGCTTCCTGTGGTAAGAATGGAGGCAAGAAGGGTATTTATTTGTTCTGCTCAGAATTGAGTAAAATAACAAGTAGTTTACTTCAGAGGTTGCCCACAGCAAGCTGTGGTATCCTGTCAAAATCCACTCCAAAGTGTTGTGAATAAAATCACTGTTTTTCATTTCAGTTGTACTCTTGAAAATAGCTGGGAACGTTACAGTAGCCAAGTGGTAAACTCTGAACAAACTAAGAAATCGGATAGCTTCCAGTTGTTCCAATTTTCTTTAGTAAGTACTTATGATATAAGGCAGTCCACAGTTGAGTTCTTGAAATATCTTGTGCGGCACACTTTTGTTTTGTTTCAGACACCATTAACAGTAGAAATGTGCTTGTTTACTTATCTCTAATACAGTTCACTCAGTTCACTTTTAAATGCAGATGCAGAATTGTGGTCACTGCACTAATGAACTCTGTATTTAAGCCATTTTGGAAATTGAGGGTATCGGTGAACTCTGACACGCAATATAGAAAGATATGCCTTTGTATAAATATGACTTGGTAAAGTGCAATGCCTTGTCCTTAATGTAGGATAAAATAATATTTCCCATTTTTGTACTTTATGTTCTATGGGAAGTGGCCACGAAAATTACTTACAAGAACTGTATCTCTGTAAGGTACTCAAGAAACAGTTAAAACAGTGTATTCAGGATGCTACTTGTGCCATTAGGTGGTGCTTTCAAGCCTCTGTAGCTCCGGGAGAGAAGGAAGAGGACCTCTTACCTTTGTGCAGGACGTGCTTTTGCAGGGTTGCAGGGGGTACAATAATGAAGCCCAGCTGTGTCAGTAATGGGATACAACTGAGTGGTTGTGGGAGAAGGAGGTGGGCGAGGGTGAAAGTTGCCTTGTGAAAAATTTGGTGGGGGAAGTCACGTGCAGTGTGTGTCCTGTAAGTGCAGAAGATGATTCTGAGCCAAAGAAGTTAATGAGTTTAATGCTGATTTGCATTAGCTGAAAATCTGGCTGATTGCTTGCTGACTTTGAATACACGCTAATGGCTTTAGCTTTCTCTCTTTGCTGGTAGCTGCCTGCTCTGGTATCCTGCCCTACTGGTTTGAAATGAGATTAACTTCTTTTCCACAAAACATCCAGACCCTTGGTTACAAGGAAGGCTTTTAGGGGTGTGTCTAGGCTTCTGTGAATAGGTAGGAGTATCCTGGGGTCCCAGTTTTCCTAGTATTGATCTTAAAAAGCCTGACTCCTGTCTCCTAGGATGCTCTCTGTTCACAAGGAATAGGTTGAATCTAAGCCTGTCAGGGCAATTGGATGGTGGATGTTATTTACCTCGGTCACTCTGATGTTCTTGATCTTCTTGCTGAGGTGGTGTCCTGCTCAGTAGCAGAATATATTCTGGGATAGTATGCTGAGATACCTACTTGGCAATTATTTTCTTGATTGCTTCACCTACGATACACAGATGGTGGGTGGCCTGAGGAAACTGCTGAGCCCCCTAGAGCTGTGGCTGAAGCCTCCTCTCATGTTTCTCTTATCTTTTGTATTAGCAATATGAGTGGAGGATAAATCCAGTGCTGAAAATGTTATTTGGATGCATCTTAATCTGTGGTGCAAACATAGCCTTAGGGATCTAAGTGAAAATGTCTATGGGCAGAGTAATCTGTAATTGTCAGTTTGGGGGACTATGGCTGGGGAAATGTTTGAAATTGTTGTCAGAGGCGATTGCATGCTTAAATGCTTAAATTGCAGCTGTGGACCAATAGGGCAGGTCCCATTTTATATAATAATGTTACGTTTTTATATCTATATCTCATCCTTGCTAGTCTGTGATTTGACTTACTTTATAGTAACTGTGGCTAGAATTTACTATTAACTGATTCCTTGTTTTGCTGTTCACCTTTCAATATTTTTGTTTTTATCAAAGTTCCAAATTTTGATATAGCTAATGGCCTCATTAACCAGTTACTTCTTGGTTTACAGAAAGCTTGTGAAGGTAAAGTCCCACAATATTATAATGACCACTGACCACGTGTAACATTCATTATAATACGCTATCACTGTCAGTTTCTTTCCCTTTTTCTTTATACTTTCTGTGGAAAACTAGTTCATTGGTATTTATTCTAATGGCTATCTTGTGTGACTGATGCAATTTTTCTTTTTGTGGTGAGATCTACCTTATTTGGTTAATCCTACAGAATAAAACCTAACTTTAAATAAGATTGGTATTCATTTGTTCTGAGTTATTTTTAAGCTAATTCCCAAAAGAATAGTGAAGGAGTAAAGGAATAACGGAGCTGGTGACTAAAGTAAAAAAAGATTGAGTTAGAATGTCTAAGTAAGAAAAATCTAGGAAATAATCAAGAAATAAAGTTTATTTAGGGAACTGTAATTTGATGCATGGTTTGGATTGTGGGTTTTATTTTTGGGGGGTGGGGAGGGATGAAGCATGTTCTTTGAAAGAAGTTTGAGATAACTATGTGGAGATTTCTACTGTATAGGAGGTTTATGTTTGTACAAATACTTTTTTCCAAGCAAATTCCTAAATGAATAATAGAAATACAAAATTACTCTCTGGAATTGATGTTGATAAAAGTTAGAATATATAAGTGACGATTTTTAATTACAGCTGGCCTAGTAAAGATTCATGGAGAACCGTTTTCAGACATACTGACATATTAAGGTGGTACTTTTAAGGAGGGAGGAATTTGAAATGCAAACATGTTTGTGTTTTAAATGAAGATTTGTCAAGGAGGATTGCATTAACTTCATATTGTAGAAGTTTCCCACTGGAGCTCTTTGGTTTTCTGCTCGATTTCATGGATATTTTTAAATATTCTTGCAAGTTCTGTTTCCATCAATATGTCTTCTCTTTTCCTTCAAAATCTTGCTGCAACTGGGATCTACATCTATTTGTGCAGAGAAAAGAGAAAATTCATCTCCCATGGGTTGAACAAGAGAGTTAATAGTTTCAATGTAGGAATTTACACAGAAATTTTTTATACTTTACACTTTGCTATTCTCTGGGGTCTTTGCAATTTAAAGCTAAGACTGGGAAACTACTGGTGATGGACTGGAAGAAATAATGGCAAATTATTAACTATGATAGTAAGTGGTAAAAATGTACACAGCACATAAGGAACTGTTTATAATATGTCAACAATGAATAGCTATAGAAAAAGAATTGTCTTGATGGAGATTACTTCTTATTTCCTCGAGGATTAGCTTGGAGAGAATTACTTTTGTGTGGTTTTTTTTTTTTATTAATGATTTTGGCATAAATAATGGGATTATACTGGCAAATCTATTGATGACAAAAATTTATGAGGGACCATAAAGACAATTATGTTATAAAGGAAAGAGCTGGACAGCCTTGGAGACCAAAGTAATAGAAAATCAATAAAACAAAGCCCAGGGTTGGGCACCTGGGAATCAAAACATCTCTTCCAGAGGCTCACAGCTGGAAGTATTCACAGAGGAAAAGGATCTGGGTGCATTGATTGCATACTCTTCCTGCACAGGAAGAGTATTGAGCCATCAATGTGACATGGCCGTGGAAAAATGAAATGTGTATCCAATGATGTGCTCCCAAAGGGTGAGTACCGATCCTCATGTTCAGGCAATCAAGAGGGCTCTCTGGGTAGGTTGTGAGCAATTCTAATCACTCATGATCAAAAGATGTGGTTCCAAACTGAAATGTCCAGCCAAGATTTTTAAAATAAATTAAAATTGTTTTCAACTGTAATAACATGAAAATTTTGTAATTGCCTGGTTACTTCAGTACTTTTTAGATTTGTTTTTAAAAACAGAAGGAGAAATTGAAATGTTTTTGCCAATGTTATATGTAACCTTGTTCCCTTCAGATAGTACATGCTGAAAAGTTGTATTTTTGAGACAAAAAGAAAGTAATTAATTTCTAGTAGTCAGTAGGTCAATGCTTTTGAAGCAGCAGGTGCTTGAACACTTTTTGTAGGTCGAGGCTGAAGTTCCAGGTTGATGGCCCAAGACAACTCATTTACTTGATTCTTAATAGTGTAGTATAAAATAGTTTGGGGAGGAAAAAATAATTTATTCAGCCATACTGAAATAATCATTTAAAAGTATTGAGGCAAATACTTCATCCTGAATATATAGTATCAGTTTTTAATCTCTGAGAAGTTCTTCACCTCAAGAGTTTCACTCCTTTTATGTGAATACCAGACCAATTGCAGAGTCTGTGATCTAGCTGCCTCTGTGGACTCTGCTATTTTGAATCCATGTATTACTTTGGTTATTCACTATATGCATTACATGCCTAACTCTATTTTTAGTCAAGAGTCCTGCCTGACCTGACTCTTCTAGGCAGTCTGTGTACTTCAAAATTGAGTCTTGGAGTTTGAAACCATTGCATCCCATTCAGAGAGACCTTTCCCTTCCCAGCCTCCCCCATGAGCAAAATAAATTATGTAGCCGTAATAGTCATGTGTGTTTTAAATCCTTGGGAATATCACTGTTGGGATGATGCTTATGCCTTTTAGTTAAATGGGCATCTTACTGGCTTTGAAAGACTGCGCATTGGAGCTGTAAAGTAAAATTGTCCTATGAATAACTTTATTCCTTATGCCATCAATGTATTTAATTTGATGATTTCATTTTTCCTATGATTACTTCTCTTTTAACTGCAGACAGACAAGACAGCAGGTTTCTCTTTGTCAAGGGTGGACTTATAGATTTGATGCTGGGGTTGTATAGAGTAAAAAATTTAGGTAAACTTTCAGATAAGGTTCAGTTCTGTTGTCTGTGCTGTGGGCAGTAGAGACTGGCTGGCAAAAAGGGCAATGGAAGCAACTTAACTGCAGCTGCCAAGGCATTATTCTAGTGCAGATCAGAAGAATCTTTGCTGATATCAAAAGAATTTTGTAACCATTAAAACCTGTACAAGAAATTAAGCCTCAAAACCAACAACATTATGTTCTGTTTCTGGTACCACAATGTCTGTCCCTACACAGATCAGTGGTGTTATTGCAAGCTAACATGGAAAGGCTATTATATTCTGAATCTTATATTTCAGATATGACTCTTGATAGGTTTTTCAGTTTCCTCATCTTTGGCATTACTATGAGCCCAGATTTCTATGTAATTTGATCAGGATTAATCTTTAACATATGTAGCCATGCTTCTTTTCCCACAGTTAAAATAACAGATGTAAGCCCCGTTTCTGTTCTGTGCAGCTTTATTTTACTGTATTGTTGGAAAATACAAATGTCATGAAGATTTAATTTTCTGTGGTAATGGTTATGGGGCAAGAATAATTATGTATTAATTACCATTTAAAATTAGGTTGATCTTTTAAAAATTAGAATACAATATATAGTTTGCTGTGCATATCAACATATGAATAGAGCGTGCTGTATACTAAACACATGTAACTTTTGTCTCCCTACAGAGGGCAAAGAAAGCAGAAAAATAATCTGTTCTTTCATTGTCTGAAAAAAATAGTTCTGTCTGTCTTGCTGTATTATTATTTCCTCATAGATGCACCCTCATCTTTGTTGGATGATAAGCTAATGGGACAGCAGAGCTGACTCTGCCCATTCCGTATCCATTTTCATCCACACCATTTAAGTTGAGTGGTAGAAGAAAGAAGGTGGATTATTAGATAGAATTTCGTAGCTTGTATCAAAGGACCCCAAACTGCCTAAGAAATGAGATAAGTGCTAACAGTAAGCAGATACTTCTCCTCAGCATAAAACAGCTGTAGGGGAAGGTCAGACTGAAGTTCATTTAAAATCAAGGAGGGTCTTATTTTCGATGTACTTTTTGAACTTGTTCAGATATACATTAATCTCACAATTTAGTATATAACTTATTGACTGTTGAAGGTTAATCACCGAGTAAAACAGACTATAATAAAAGACTAGATCTCCAGTTGTTCAAAATTACTACAGTCCTATTGCTCTTAAGTTCTTCCCAGTTCAATGAAATGTTGAAAAACCTATTCCTAGCTTTTTAATCTTTTTGGTGGCTTCATCTTTAGAGGAAAAAAATCTGTATTGCAATTAGGATTAAATTGCTTTATCTTTTTTTGTAAATATACAGTATAACAAGTTGTAATGTCACTCTGAGTGGAGAATTTCTGGCTTATATTTGCCCTTTATCTCATTATAATGATGCCAGAGGTCCAATGTAAATATCCTTCTGTTCTGTCCAGCAAGCCACACTTTAATTTAGTATAATCAGAAAATAATAACTTCTGTAAAACAGCCTGTCAGGGAGAAATAATAGGGCTGTTAAACATTTGGCAAAGCTCCATTGCATACTGCTGAGATACAACAGTCCAGTTTTGTAGGACATTTGTCAAGCCACTTGGTTGCTACAATGTGCTGGGAAGATCTTCCTATCATCAGATAGCACCTGACAGAAGACTGTGAACAGCCAACTCTTCACGATTTAATGAGCAAACCTGGAGTAGTAATCCCATCAGGAAGGGCATTAATGTAGCTCTGATTACCGTATTTACAACCAGTTCTGTACTTACTGATTTCATACGGTCCCATTTTTTTTCCTGACAAGAAATTATTTTTCAAGGCATTAACTGCAAATCAAATAGACTCTGTGGAGAAATAACTTTAAAACGTGTCTGGATCTTTCAGTTATTTTCTGTATGTAAACAGTATAATATTTTTCAGAGCAGGGTTTTACTTTATAATAAAGTTAAGAAGCACCAAAATAGTCTTTAAAGCTGTTTTTTGGAAGAAAGTATAGACTTCTTTTACCCATGCCATGGTGACTGGCAGCATTTTGTTGCAGGCAGAGCACTTTTTGCACATCCAATATAGGGACACATATAGGGACACGTAAATGTCTCACATATAGAGCTGCATGAGTTGTGAAATGTGCTGCTACCTTCTGTGCACTCCAGAACACAGTTCTATAAGATTCAAAAATAAAAAAATAGAGGGGAAGGAAAGTCTTCTGTTTAAAAAGTAGAAGAGAAGAAAGACAACTGAAGAGAAAAAAAATTAATATATAAATGGAAATAAACCAGGACAGCCATTCATTTAGTTACACTCAAGGGACAAATGAATCAAAAAAAAAAAAGGGACCATATTTTTTCAAAACACAGTTAAAATCCACTTTAGTAAACACCTTTTTTGGTGAAAACTTGTTTGAATTGCAAGTTTTCCCAAATGAACAAGTTTGACATTTGGGATGAAAGCGAAAAAGACAGATGTTTTTTGCCTTAGGAGGAAAGTATTCTTTGTAACACGTGTGATGTTAAAAGTTCTCTGAATGAAAAGCAGATCTGCGGTATTAACCATGTTTTGTTGCCTTTTTTTTTTTTTCCTTTTCATTGCATAACAGTACATCCCAGAATAGATTCATAAGTACTGTCATGAAACATGTGAACCCTGATGGATGCCAAGCTGTTCTGTGTTCTTGTCCAGCCAGAGTAATTCCTGGAATGGTGGGAACCCTCTGGATAGCAGATAGCTGGGAGAACAGTGCTGACTGTCAGCTGTCTTTCTCACTGAGATTTTTGTTTTCCTAAGTGACTCTGTGTTGGATCATCACCTGGAGTAAATAATCATTTCAACATCCGATCATAAAATTAATATTTTGCATTAGGTATAGAAGATTAGAAATATGTTCATTTGGGGGGGGGCATTGGTGGGTTTTTCTGGTGTATGGTTTTTTTTTTTCCAGAGTAAATAAAGATTTTTAGACAATTTAGACAATTTTAAAATTGGTATAGTTTGTACCTCAGATGTGTATTCTACTGCTGTTGGAGATCTGTCCTGTGGAGTGGGCTCTTGGGAAGTGTTGTTTTTTCTGCTTGCGGAAGGAGAGCAGGAAAAAACATCTCTTTCTGTCTCTTTTGTCCTGTGCTGAGAACAGCACAGTGAGATCTCTCCAGCCTTACAGCACTGAACTCAGTCCTTGTCTGCTTGCTTAAAGGAGTCCAATGCTGGTTGCAGAAATGTAAACTGTTTGTACTTGGTGCTGTTATTTTGGATATCAGCACTGACTGATTTCCAGAGTTTGATCAAAGAGCAGTAGTTGCTGTTCTGTTGGATGTTATGTTTTAACTCTCTGGATGGTTGGTATCTAAAGAAAACTGAACCCTTGTTTTTCTTGAATAGCAGTTTTGGGAGTTGGACATGGTAGAGCTTTACATAAATTTTGATGACTGTAGCAGATGTGGAAGAAAGTGAAAGTGATCGGTGTATGAACACTTATGCTGAGATACGCTCTAGATCTTGTCCTGTGCTCCAGCTTGCTTTTCCCAAAAGGAATTACGACTCCCGCGGTGCTTGCAGCTTCTTTTACTGCATGGAATTATGAGCATCGATTGTTGTCATTCGCTTGCTTGGCTTTAGAGTGATCATATTAACAACACTTCCCTCTCCCACCCCCAATCCAGTCTCTTTTCTTTACTAAAAGTTAAGTAACTGGCTTTGTAATATTGTAAGAGTAGTTGTTCCCGCACAATCTGCATTCTCTTTCAGCTCTGGTGTGTCTCAGTGTAATGTGAGATTGATCTTTATGCGATATACCTGTAAAGATGCTTTTTAGCTAAGTTAGCTCCCTATGGTAAGGGAGCAGCTCATCAGAGGACTGATTCTGTCTGATCCAGAATAGACTTCCTTGGCTGCTGTTGTTAAGGCACTCCTGTGTGGGCTGGCTTTGGGCTCAGAGTATGGATCCTGTTTTCTCCATAAGGATAAGGCAGCTTCTGCAGCACGGAGCTTCCTCCCTTTTGGCAAACCTCACGCACACAAACGTAACCCAGCAGTGTCAGGGCCCAGAGGTTTTGAAAACAGAAGGTTTAAATGTTTTAGGAAAATATGGGGAAGTGTTGAAATAATTGCTACTTCTTCCTCCATCTATCCCGATTAATTTTTCAACCTCTGATTATCTTTTTTCCTCTATTTTCACTCCTGTCGGTTTGTACAGATAATGTTATCCTTGGTTGTGATGTATCACTTTGGAGAGTTTGGGTTTGCCTTTTTGTTTTTTTTTTGTTTTGGTTTTGGTTTGGTTTTTTTGTGTGTGTGGTTTTTGTTTTTTTTTTAGTCTCCTGGACTGAACCACCCACCACTGAGGAGAGACTGAAATATTTGGCAACTGGTAAACTATTTAATACTCTCACCAAATATTTAGTAGAAATTAAATTTTTCTCTAGCAGCTGATCAAGACAGGCACCCTTTAGCAATTATGCATCAGTTTATATCCTCCTAAAGCATTACATTTTTGATCTTTGCCTCTTTCATTTTGTTAAGGTGAAAAAAAGATTTTTAAACCTGTATCAATTTTAAATCTGCAGTGTAAATCTCTGTATCCCAATTTTATTACCTTGTATTTTCCTGGGATTACATTCTTTTTTCAGTTTGCTTTCAGTGCAAACCTTTTCAGACGACCTCCATGACGTCTTTCTTCGCATGTGCTACTTCTAATCTTTGTCACTAGTTAATTAATCAAAATCTGTCTTACCAATTTAACAGATTTATATTTTTTTTTCCTATGACTTGTTTTCTCTGGTATTTCACCTTTGTGATGTTGCTGTCCCATCATACTATTTACTGGAGTTACTTGAATAATATACTTTCTTTCCATGGAAAGAGCTACCTTCGGCTTGTTTAGTTACAAAGCCTTACTCATGTGAGCAGCTTTCTCATTTGGCTCGTAAATATCAGTCAACTGTGAAAAGTTTAGTAGCCTTTGGGCATACAAGGGAAGCTTTACGATCCAGTAAAAGCTCTGAACATGTCATCTCTTTTAAGTATTAATAGTTGTTATGGTGTTTGGAAGGTAGCAAAGCAGCCAACTATGTTCTTTTGTAAGTGCATTTGGAGAAGGTGCTAGTTTTGAGAACATGCTACGTATTTAACTGAAAAATTATTATTTAGGTATTGAGCTGTTTGCGTTCTGCTGCATCTAAATCTAGCCTTTATTATAAAGCCAGATTTTTAAATGTATATGTAGAATAGACAATCCACTTGAAAATTTATATTTGATCTGAAGACCAACCCTCACTGGGGTTAAAAGAAAGATTCAGATGTAGATTAGTTTTGTTAAATAAGTATTTTTGCTAACACAAGCAATCTGTTTTTGTTTGTATATTAATGTTCAAATATAGCAAAATAGATAAAATATGAGATATTTATAGGATTATGAGGGAATTAAGGAACTTTTTGTATTTCATATTTAGGTATAGTCTATGGGATATATACAAATGTAAGATGCACAGTTGCTTCTATTGCAGTGCCAAAGGTGACATGTATCCTTCTTGGGTACATTATGTTAATGGTTTTGTTAATTAATTCTGAGAGAATCTGAACTGAAAGATCTCTGCCAAAATATTTCATGTATCTTTCTTTGTGGAACTAGAAGAGGATCAAATGAAAGTTAATGCCAGAATTTGATAAGATTAGGACCCATCACCCATGTTTTTTATTCTCTTAACAATTACAAAATGTTAGAAATCTTTTGCAACTAAACAAAAATATTTCCAAATATATAATCTCCACTGTTTTCTTGGAGCTGGGAGTGCAGATTACCACCACTTCCAAACAAAAGCGGGTGGGGAAAAAAACCAACTGGAACTGTGATGTCTTAATACAGTTAAATTAAAAAATAATTGCCTATTTATAATAAGATGTAATTTTTTTATCTTTGAAATATTGGAAACTTGATTATAAGCTTCTCCAAACTTGTACATTTGTGGTTGCCTTGGCTGCTTTTAAACCGAAGTGTGAGATATTTTGTGTGATAGATGTTAATCTGTGTGTGTGTGTGTTAAGTCAAGTGATTACATGAGCTAAGACAGGAAGGGAGCAGCCTTGGGTGAGACTTTAAGTGAGAGGCAAAGGTTTTACAATTTGGTCACCATCTCTCCTGCAGAATGACCTGTGGCACCTTCCCCTGGGAGTTGCATTGCAAAGTGGATTAATACTGCAATTCTCTGCTGCCAGCTTTTGGCAGGTGGTTATGAGGTAGTGAACAAGTAAGACAAACATTGTGTTCTGAGCCTTCAAGTATCTTTGACTTGATATATGAAAAAGGAAAAAGTCCACCTCTTCTTCGTAAAGAACAACAGCTTTTTGTCCGTTCTGCATTTCAGTGTGACCAGACAGCTTCCAATAGGAATAGCTGGCCAGTATGCGAGACAGAGAAGACTAATTGGATGACCTCTTTTGGCACTTCAAGATGGTGGTGGTCTCATTCAGTATTGACTATGAATTTGAGAGCATGTGGGGAAAAATAGTAATTTTGTTTGTTACATTGAGGAAAGGGGGAGAAAAAGGCTATTTTTTCTGCTGCAGTGCACATAATGCTGGAAACTTCCCTTTTGAAAGAGAAGTAGTAACTACATAAACACAGAAGTCATAAGCCCACCTGTTGAAGAATACTTACCAGCCCAGGGTTTTGATTTTCTGTGCAATTAGAGCAAATTTCAGGGCAAAACTGGGTTTGAGTTCCCCATTGGATGAAAATCCTTTTTACTCCCTCTCTCAATAAAACCTATGGAAGAGATGGCAAGGTTCAACTGTATGTATTTTTTTGTTGTTGTTGTTTTCCTAGTGATAGTTTTTGTGTTTTCCTGGTGATTGTATAAGAGATGACATGAGTTTCACATCTTACTATTATATTCAAAGGATTTGGGATTGAATATATATAACTAGTGTTGAACGTTATTTTTTAGCAATGACAAAACTGAAGTCCAGATGTGACCATGGCAACATTAAATGCTTGCCATGTGTATTTTTATTTTGTTAGTTGGTTGACTAATCCTGTTCTGAAAAATATTTGGGAAGATGCCTCAAGAAAAGGAAACATCATTACTTTGAGTGCTAACATAATACTGGATATTTTGCTCAGTTTTGTTTTTTAAAGATAAATTAAGAACCTCACTGAGTAAAAAAACTGACTAGCTTAATCTGAAAGGACTTTATTATGAGGTTTCTAGTTGCTCCTGGTGTGAAATAGAAATGAAATGCTATGTATAATGTGTGTATTCCATCCTGCATATTTGCGCTAGCTGCAAGTCAAAGGTCTGTGCATGGAATCTACCCCCTTGATTGATGAGGGATTAATATAGTAGTTCTGTAGTTCTTGGTCTATAAATGGGTAAATAATTTTTTTTTTAAAAAGAAAAACTGGGAGGGGTCTCTATTTGGTCACATACCCAGGATCACACCCACTTCTTTCTGGCTTCCAAATAATTCCCTTTTCCTCCTCTCTCTACCCCTCAGTTCTGGCTCCAAGGCATGCTCATGGAGCCAAGATCCATTTTTCACATGGAAAATGAAATGCCATGTGGACCTGATCTGTAGCTACCCTTGCCCCACTTCTAAATCATAAGTTTTAATGATGTGTGTGAAAGTGATGTTTTTTGAAACTCTTTTTTTCCTTGCCCTGGGTCCGTTTGTGTGAAGTTAGCTTTACTGAGAAATATGTAGTTTGAACATCAACTCATTTGGGATTTTTGTGCATTTCACTACATTCAAAGATTGCCGTTTAGTGATACGTGTATCCAAAGAAGGATACAAATTGCAAAGACTGATATAAGATCTTACAACAGATCATTGCGTATGCAAATTGCTGACAAGGGATTAAGTGTTCTTACCCTCTGACTTGAGGGTCAACATTCAATAGGAAAAAAAATTAGAAATTTTATAGATCTTAACTGTTTGACACACAGACTTTGAAATTATTTGTCCAATTTCCAGCTAAAACCACACTACTGAATGTGTAAGAGCATCTTTTTTAATTGTGGTTTGATTAGCTACAGAGTCAGGAATTAAACATGACAATAGAAATTTCTGTGTAGCTACAAATGATGCTTAACTGATTTACAGATACGGCTGTAAACTAGGACCCTGTTGAGCCCTTTGAAGAAGTAAAAATACCAACAACCCAACCAACAAAAGCAAAAAGGTTGACATTCCCTTTCTTCCTTTAAGCTTATAGATGAAAACTCTTTCAAGATAAATGCTACCTGTACATTTAGAGAGTCTGGTATGTGTAATGTCAGTTAAGAGGCTTTTTGTACACTTCCTGTTGTGACAGAATGAAGTTTATCTTACTGTCTGCACCTAATAGGTATGTTTTTACTAAATGTGCTCTCGGAATCAGAGATGTGTCTGTGTCCAGGAGCACCTTCATCTTCTCAAGTGCTACTTCTGTTTGCTGAAACAAAGGATGAAAGTGTTGAGTATGTTTTAGGATTATTGTACCAATAACTGAAGTGAAAAACTGTCTGTTAAGTAGATGATATGTTACAGCCATCCTTTGCTGGACCAACACACAGACATGCTGCCAGAACATCCCCACCACACCCATAATATTCCTGAGAAAAAGAAAGTAATTTCTTAGCCATTTTTTATTGTTCTTTTTAGGCTTTCAAAACAGCCAGATGGCTGAGCTTTGTAGAAGATAACAAACCTTAAAGAGGTGCACTCCCCAATCATTTAATTATTTAAATTAATATTAAAATATTAATTTTAAATTATTTGTTGTGAAGGACTTGCATTCTTAAAAAAAATAGATGGTAGCATATGTATACATATGTGTATATGTGTGTGCTGAGCTGTATCTTGCACTAAAAAAAACAAGACCGGGGATTAAGGGAGCTGTGGAAGGATCTGTATTGACTTATAAGGCTTTAGCTGTGTATTTTGTGCATGAAGTTTTATACTATCCCTTGGCAGAGTAAAATATTGCTGGTACTTTCACACTGGGCCCAAACTGTAGAGACTTGAAAATACTGAAGAAAAAGTGTTATTAAGTAAGTAATGTTTAGGTTAATTTAAAATTAAAATAAATAAAATTTAGGTTGTGGCCTAAGTACAAGGTGGCGTTTTTTCAGACAAAATATTTTGGTAACTTCATACCATTAGAGTGCCAAAACAGTTCCTAATATTTTTTCATCTTTCTGAAACTGATTATTAGTCAAGCTGGTTGTCCTTATTAAAGATTTTTATAAGGTCATATGTTGGGATACTGTCTATCCATTCCTTGCTTTCACTGATCATGTAAACAAAAAGATAAGAGCACTGGCTTCTCTGATTGAAGCCTTGTTGACTTCAGTGGGAGCAGTGATGGGGCCCCAGTCGTTAACAGGAGTTTTAAAGCCAGACACTGGGATGCTGGGCAGATTTTATTGCTGTTGAGAGGTGCAATGTTCTCTGTTATTCTTAGCCTCTGACCACTGCTAAAGATGAATGTTGCTCACATTGGTCTGTTGTTCATCTTTAGTGTTGTAAAGTCTGCTGCGTCTCCAGGGTACACGGCAAGGGCTGGTAAATTTATGGGACTCTTGTCTTTGTGTGAATGTCCTGTTCTGGTCTTGAGGACCATTTTGGATTGCGTGTCTTACATATTAGATTTTCATTCTGTAGAGTGACGCGTACCCATAGACTTCTAAAAAGTAGTTTATAAGACAAAGAAGAGTTTTGGTCCTGAACAAGTCTTTTCTTTTTAAAAAAATGTCTTGTATCTTATGGTAATGTTATAATTAAGATCAAGTATTTAGGTTACCATTTTTATTTTCATTACTTTCTTTCATTCTAGAACTGAGTTCATCACATACAGTAACACTTTTATCTAAGTGACTGATAGCATAATTAATTTTTAATATTTTTGTATTAAAAACCTAGAGCTTACCAGAGACTGAAAGAAATTGCATCTACTGTGGTAAAGGTTTTCCCTCTGTGCTATTGCTGTGGTTTCCATTAGGATGAGACTATGCCATCTAATGGTTTCCTAGTATTATGTTGCAAACAGGACACTCTTGGATGAAGAAGAACGCAGATTTTGTGGAGTCTAGACTTGTCCTTTTCCTGGTAGTGATACATAGCACTGAACTGTTCCTTCTGAAGTTTCTGTGTACACAGCTATGAATGAATACTTGATACAGGAAAAGTAGTAAGCTAGGTTGCATTATGTTGTCTTAATTCGATTAGATAAAAATGACCGTGACTTGTCAGAAAAGCTGCTTCCTTTAAACAAGAATATCTATCGGTTACATGATTCATCCACACACCCTCCTCTACAAATGCCAAGGAGACAAGTCTTTAAGTGTCCTCATCTTAAAGTTATACAAGTCACTGTAATTTGCTGTCATTAATCTTGTAATTTGCTTTCTTTTGAAATAATATTTATGACTTGTAAAACAAAATATCAAATTCCATATGTCTGTCTGTTTCACATTTACAAATATCAGCATCCCGGGCCAGTATTAGAAGTAGGTTGTCTGTGTGAAATATGATCAATTTTTGACATTATTATTTGATGCACTTAAATGTATCAAAACTGCCATATAGAATCAGTCCACTGTTTGTCTAGTGCTGATTTCCTGCCTCTGTGGGCAGGAGAAGAGGCTTTATAAAAGGTAGGAACAAGGCTTGTGTATGGTGACTTCTGGCTGTCTGGTTTAGATGCTTCATTATCAAACTGAGCAGGGAAACTTCTCTCACAATGTGCAGTTCAGACTGGGTACCACTTAAAGGTTTTCCACCAGTAACAGAGCTGCATAATTTCAACTGATTTTCATCACAGGAAAATATTAACAAAACAAGACCTGGGTAAATCATGATTTTATGCAATCAGACATAAGCGTTAATGAAAAATCTGCCCATTTGTTCATTATTGTTAGTAGAGGAGTCAGGTAGACTGGTAACACTGACTGACTGCAAGTTGAGCGTGTTTGATATTTAAATAGCCCTTGCTGGTCCTATCGAGGTTAAACAGTCCTTGTTTCAACACTTATGTAGTCATCACCAGCTTTCCAAGAGGACTTGCATCTCTGAGCCAAGGTTATAATTCAGACCCATCGAATACTTAAATGAATTTAGCAAGACAAATGAAAGTAATAATCCAGGAAAAACTAAGGATTGTATTTAAATCTGAATTTTGAGAACAGTGTTTTTTTTAAAAAAAAAAAGTTGTGCCTTTAATATTAAGAAGATTGAAGCTTTAAGTGTTTGACATGTGGAAGCATATTTCAATGATTATTGCAGTAATCTTCATGGAAGATGATGTGTTAGGTGATGTTCAGGTGGTTCTGTGGCCTTTAGTTCTTTTTGGTGCAAGTACAAAATTATTTGGTGACTCAGCCACTTCCCTGAGCAGCCTGTTCCAATGCTTGACAATCCTTTCAGTGAAGAAATATTGCCTAATATCCAATCTAGAATCATAGAATCATCTTCACCTCTCCCAGTACAACTTGAGGCCCATTTCCTCTTGTCCTGTCGCCTATTACTTGGGAAAAGAGACCAACCCCCACCTCGCTACAACCTCCTTTCAGCTAGTTGCAGAGAGTGAGAAGGTCTCCCATCAGTCTCCTTTTTTTCCAGGCTGTACAACCCCAGGTCCCTCAGCTGCTCCTCATAAGACTCATCCTCTAGACTCTTTGCCAGCTTTAATCCCCTTCTTTGGACTTGCTCCAGCACCTCCATATCTATGATTCTATGATTTCTGAGAAGTGGGATTTGAATAGTTAACAACTACTAGAACACTGCATTTGTTTCTTGGCTCAACAACTTCAAAAGATATGATGAACTGGACAAAGTCTGGAGAAGATTTGAGAAATCACATCTGGAGAAATGTTATTGTGTTGAGGACTGTGAGACAACCCAAGTCTTTTTTAAAGGACAGTGGTGCAAAGTGGTGAGTTTTTCATAAAAAGTTAAAAGCAGCACTATAAGACTCTTTAAATTACATTAAGAAATTCAGAACTATACTTGGAAGCTGGATCCTGAAAACTCAACTGAGAATAAAGGAAGTGGTTCTTGTTTTAAAACAAACAAGAAAACACTGCGGGTTTTTTTAGAAACCAGCAATCAGTGAGCATAATAGACTCTTGTTTTATGTCTTCAGACAGTATATGTTGCTTAGAAATACACTAGCAATGAATGCACACAACCGTAGCAGGACAACAGGATAAGACATTATTAGTCATAGATAATTTCTGTGAATCCAAGGTATAGAGAAGCTGAGAATCAGGCCTAGTGATTGTGTAAACTACTGTAAATTTATATTAGCTTAAATTAAATGAAGACATGTCACATATAATTAGACAATCAGTACTTCCCTCTCCATCATATATATTCATAAACAGATTAACCAAAGAATGTATTTTTGATTATTAATTAGCACAATATGAGCAATAGCTCAGAGAGTAGTCTACTGGGAAAAGAGACAATATTTTTCAATTCTTTAAACAGCCCAGTAAAAGGAATTTTGTTTCTGTAAGGAGCTGTTGTAGTAAATCATTACAAGGAATAAACAGCTCTTTTTCTCCATGTAGTTGACCAGCTAAGTATTACTCTGAGGGAGATTGTAAAGGACTCCAAGCACTTATGTTTAGGAGTATAGATGTGTAGAGCTAAGGGAAGCACAGTGTCACAGAGAGCCTCTGGGGGCTGCATTGGCTGAGAAGATTGGTGGGAATTTGTTATTGCATGTTACTAAGAATAGGCATTTAGTGACTAGTAGGAAGCATCTCCCTGGGGAGGCAGATAAATTCCATCACCTGGGGATCACAGCTTTTTCCTCTGTATTTAGTTTAAGTAGATGTGCTTGTAAGTGATACATATGTGCCCTGGCAACTAGGTAGAAGAGGAAGGGAAAACCTTATTTTCAGTCTTACTGGGTAGAAAAACTCTGTAAGGTTACACCAAATCCAAGAGGGAATTCAGAAAGGCATTTTGTGCATTTTTTTCCAGCATCATTGCTCTTTTGTTGCAAGAGAAAGGAAAGTATGTGTGATGAAATTAAGGCTTTTTTTTTTTTTTCACAGACATGAGTTTAGGAATGTTTTTTTCTATCAGGTGACATAACTGAGGTAGAAATAGTGACATGCTTGTTCACCCCTATTTAATAACAGACTCTGAACTTAGCTGATTGTATGTGGAAATGGAGCGAATGACTTTTTACTTGTTGAAGGTTACTAAGGAAAACACTGGTGAGAGGAGAATCATTAATTTTTAAAGATGAATGATACTAGTGAGATAAGGGGGGAAAAAAGGAAGAGAGCAAACTTTGGAAGTACTTAAGACCCTAGAGAATTGGACTGTGACCTTTTATATGAATATGAGTGTGATTTGTGAAGAGAATCTTCAGTAAAGTATTTCCTTCCCTTTTCAATTATTTCAATTAGTCGACAAGAATATGCAGTGCATTAAAACCATAGTGTAGTTGAGAAATGCTGAGGACTTCAGACTTCAGGCTGAAAAGAGACCAAATTTTGGAGAGTATGAGTAGCACTGGGACCTGTGTCAGCAATACACCACATCATGCTGTTTGCTTGAGCACACCTGTAAAGACATTGTCAGGGGAGAAACAAAATCCTTCAACACAAGTTGGCAAGTCTGATGTCTGTTTTGCGTTAATAACGGGAAAGGTGTTCATTCCTGCAGCAAAACTGACTGTTGTAGAAAGCACAAAAACCTCCAAGGTGCTTCCATCTTCTGGAAGGACAAACGGGGGGGGGGGGGGGGGAAAGGGGGGGCCACCAAGGGGTTCCTTTNNGGGGGGGGGGGGGGGGGGGGGGGGGGGGGGGGGTAAAGGAGGAGCCATCAAGGTGTTCCTTTATTCTCATAGGAGGAAACAGGTTTTTTGTAAGATCATCCCTATTTCAATTTCCTCATGCTATTCTCATGGTGTGGGGTTGTTTTGATGATGATGACTAAGGATTCAAAATAACAAACTGCATCTGAGTTTTCAGTTATGTGGCAGACACCTTACAACCTACCTTAAGCCCTTTATTGAAAGGCTGAAAAAGGTGTACTTCCCCAGAACTAAATGGTTAGTAATTCCTGTTACTTGACTCGCTCTTTCTCTATTATTTCATCTATCCCAATAACAAAATGAAATGGCTTCAATACATAATAACTGAAATAAACGGATAGGAAATATAAGACTCACATTATGGATTTTAAAAATAAATAACTTCAGGAGGGTAAATACAACTTTTTTAATTGCAATTCTCAGTGTAGACTCCTTATCTCAATATCGTTATATTGGAGTTATTGTTAGGCTGAAGTTGCCATGAAGCCTTTATTTTCTTGTTTGTAAGATTCTCATTTCATATTAAGATGTAACTAGTAAAATTATAGTGTGTTGGGTTTTTTTTGTTTGTTTTAAGAGTGTTTATATATGGTGTTTTATCTTCAGGTTACAATTTTGACAGATTGTGAATACTTTAAATCTTGGCATATCACAATACCTGTTTCTAAAGTCAATTCCTTTTGGAGAGATAGGGACTTAAATCCAGCATAGTGGAGCACATGGGTTTGTGGCCTCAGCCATTTACTTTAAAGTGACTGCATATAACCTGCACTCTGCTTGAAGAGCAGGGATTTAGTTTCCGAAATGCTTGTATAAGTAAGAGAAGGCCTTAAGCTAAACCATGAAATTATTTCAAAGCCAACCCCATTAACAGAGTTGTTCTTTATTTGCTTTTACTGTTAGCTCTGCGCTCTTAGTAAATGAATGTGTACATTTTTGTAAGAAGGCTTTCAGAACTGTTTTTAGTAGCATTATTCCTGCTGTTTAACAATAATTATTCATGGTCCTCTATCACAAGTATTCTGTTGAGTAAAAGAGGCCCAAAAAGTTCCTTTCCTTTAAAGGACTGTTTACATAGTCTTGTTTTAAGTAGCTTTAGCTTTGTATGCATCAGAACTCCATAAATGTAATGGGAATTCATGTTTTCTTAAGGTCAATCCTCAAGCCTGCTACTTCTTCCAAAATCACTTTCAGTGAAAAGTAGTTATGTTTTCCAGAGACATAAATGGTTATCACAAATAGGTACTAAGAAACAGCTCAACATTAGTATTAATTTCAGGTCTTTTTCAAAATTTAGAGAGATGGAGGGAAATAAAAAGAAAAAAAGATGAATAGTATTAACTGTATTACATGTGGTTTTTCCACAGGGACTACAAAATATGAAGAGGTAAACGTTCTGAAAAGAAATTCTTTTTATGATGCATTCTGCCCTTGAACAATTTAATATAAACAAAAAGACCTACTAATCAATGTGAATAGCAACAGTCATGCTATGAAACAATTTGTAAAATTTAAAGTTGGCAAAGTTGGCAAATGTTCTGATATGAATTTGGTATTTCACTTGGAGTTTCTCTTAAGAGAAATTTAGGTACTCCTGAGTATGCTAGTGGTGAAAGTAAATGTCTGCACTAAATAAAGTAAAAAGTAAAGTTTTGGGGTGTGGAAGGAGAGTAACTGGATTGCTTAATCTTCTGTGCAATTCTTTTATGAAAAGAATTTGGACCTTAGCTTTAAAACTCTGAGGAAAGATATACACTGGAGTATAGAACAGGTAATTAATGGTTGCCTGCAACAGTGAGCCTGTTCAATCTGTGTAATTAGAGCAAATCAGGCAGAAACACTATTATCAGCTGTTAAATGCTATTGTACTCCTTCATTTCTTTTTTTCCCGCTTGACATGAGACATGACACCTTAATTGAATACATCTTGATGTTGGTGTCAAATTTTAAAGCATATACAAGTGTGTCTTCCTCTTACTGAATTGAGGTGAACAGTTTTAAAGTAGCTGACACCATCCTCCAGTGACTGAGGAGTAAACAGACCATGCTGCTGAATGCATGAATGAACTTTAGATGGTTACAGGTTAAGGTCACTGATGGTCAATATCCTTGTGATGCCATCATCAAGCAGGCTTTTTCTGTAGGTTTGTTAGCAGCTGTTGGTATTGAATCAAATATTCATGGTGCTATGGGTGTGCCAGTGGATTTTGGTTGTGAGAAATAGAGTCTGGTCAATCCTTCTTCACAGGCGGGCTCTAAAGGATGCTGGTGACCTGTGTATATTAAATTAGAGCTGTGATACAGTCTCCTTTTCTTTTATCCTGGTCAGGCTGTGAGGCAGCGAGGGTGAGGGATGGAGAGAGAAGGGGGTTGGGCTGCAGTGTTGCAAATTACATTAAATTATACATATGGACCAAAATATAATTGTTTGGAAGATATGGCATGTGCTACAGCCAGAGGCTCAAATTTGGTCCACAGAAGATGATGAAGAGTATACCTAGTATACTAGGTTACTATGCTATACCTGTGATATATTATTAGAAATAAATAATTATCATTTTCTACCTGTGGTCTGAATTATTTCCTTCTTTACATTACTTGTATCAGTAACAATAAATATTACATTATAATGTAAGTCATCTTTAGCATTGATTTATCAAGGCTGATTACTTCTACCAAAATAGACTCTAAAATGGCATTATTCTTGTGTTTCTCTTTTTCAAACTTTTTTTTTTTGGTGTGAGATCATAAGAAAATATGCAGTCAGTGTCTTGCAATGTGTTGATTTCTATACTTGAGGATAATAGCTGTATGTGATTTTAGTCTAGTGCTGGATTTTCCCACAGCAGCAAAATCCTTATATGTCTAAATTATAACATCTAATGGCTTTCAGGATTTTCCTGTTTGCAGTGATCAATTGCCATGACAGCAGCATTGAGCAGGATGATAAAATGTGAGTGTGTGCCTCTGGGATACTCTCTGGCCCATTGGGTCAGAGCTGAAGACTAGCTCTCGTTAGGAGCTCCTGTCTTCTCTGTACCAAGCTTAAAAATCTAACTGCTTACATAAATGTTCAGTATGCAGGGGAGTGTGTGTAAGCAGGGAATGCATCCATGAGAGAATAGGCTTCAGAGAGTTAGAGTTTATTTCATCACTATCAGGAAAAACATCAGAGAAACAGGGAACTTCCTTAAGGCACTTGTAAAAGAAATACACTTAGTCATAATCTGCCAAAAAAGTCACTCTCAAAAGAAAAAGCTGTTTTTTTTCTGTTGTGGGTTTCTTTTTTCTCTTTCTTTATTTTTTTAAAACCAATTCTCTACAACCAGGTAATGACAAAAAGGATTGAAATTTATGTAGATCAGTAGAACAGTCATCAAAAGGAAAGGTGACCAGTGCAGAGACTTACCAAGACCTGTATAATTATAAATACTCTTTGTAAGATGATGCTGGAATTCAAGAGAAGGAATTAAAACTGAAAGGCTATAGACTATGAATGTTCATGGGGTCTAAGTGATACGAGCTGTCCTCCAAATCTATGATGCTGTCTTCTAGCACTGGAGAAAGGTTAAAACTAAGTTGATAAACTAAATTGTTTAAAGCACGAGGTAGTGTTAGCAGCAAATAAAGATGAATAAATACATCCACTGTCAGGTTCTCTCCATGGTTAGGGGAAGAAAGAATGTCTTGCAGCAGCAGTTTCCAAATTCTGGTATTACATGGTGAAATCCTCTGAAATCAGAGGAAACAACTGTATGTTGGTTGTGCTGTGTGAAGATAAGGTGGAAAATTTGAAGGAGTAAGAGTATACCATCCCGTTTTTGTGAGATCCCTCAAGCCACCTCACTTTGGCTTGATTTTTCAGACAGCACACTGCACGTTTCTGCATGACAGTACTTCAGAGTAGCCTTCCCTTCTCCAAAGAGCTGCGGGGCTTTAGAGAGAAGCAGTAGCTTCTCTTTGAAATACTTCCAGTAGAGAAATGCTATTGGTAGCTCTTCAAAGAGAGACAAATTCCTCTTCAAGCCTAGCTATGCTATTCCTCAGCAATGATAGAAGAAAATGCTTTGAAAATAGCTGAGATCACCTGCAGAGGTGTTGCTCGACAGGTTATAAATGGTATTTGTTAGTTGCGGAGCAGCAAATCCTGCAATAGAAATGCCACCAAAGATCAGAGTCGTGTTGTGCTAATTGATGCTGAAATAGGCTCTGGTTCAGAGCTTTCTACTAGAGGTGTTTGGGTTTTTTTCCCAATCTTGTGGAGACAGTGTGGGTATATCTGTTCCTGACCTTCAGTACCTAGCAATGTACATAGCCTGGGTATGTTCTCCTGGCAGAATTCAGTTTCTCTTATTGAATGTTGGCATGTAGTTATAATTATTTATTTAAACTCAAAATAGGCAATGAAACATTTTTCATCCTTAAATAATTTCTAAGATCCTGAACTATGAATATGTCCCTATATCTTTCAAATTAATAATAATAATAGATATTCATCTTGGTGGGAAAATTGCTTTCAGCCTATATCATATGAGTGTTCTAAGTAGGATCTTCACAGTTATTCTGACGTCTGGTAAGAATTCTGGTCCTTGAATATCTGATGCATGTCTACTAACTTTGATTTATATTTTTAAGGCAAAGGACATTCAGGGTACTAACTTTTTTTCTTTTCTTAGAGGAAAAAATCTATTAAAGAACCTAAATGAAAATAATGTAAGAAACATATTTTTTTTGTTTTTGATACTTCTAGAATGAGTATGAATCCGTCATGTGTAATGACGGGCTACCAGTAATTAACAGTTGTTCAGTGTTACAGTTTGAGGACTACTGAGTCCCACTGAGGGTCCCATTATGATATGTCTACTTCAATTTGTAACCAAGAGGAGTTTCCCCAATACAGCCTTATGTCTAATCATAAGATTACTTACAATAAGGCACTATGAAGGGTAGAGGGAATGTAGCATAAAAGAAGAGTTATGATATTTTGGTGCTTCCTTCCAATCTGGATAGGCTCAGACATATTTTGCTTAATTTGACATATTTTTCCCAACATATTGTTACTACCAAGTTAGTATTCATGGAATTTACTGGGGGGAATTGCAGCACACAGATCGTGCTTTTTCATTATTGCTTTGCTTGGTGGAGGCTGCCTCTCAACTTTTCATACCAATTTTTCAAGACACATCAAAGGGAAATGTATAGAGGAAGACGAATCTGCTCTGTGCTGGAGCTCACATCAGGATGCTATAATATTTTTGAAATTCCCTTCTTAATCTGATTTGCTGGTGATGACTGTGCATGGAAGCTGAGGCTCAGTGATTGCATAATCTCTGTAGTTTAGCAGAAGGATTGCTTTGCCCCCTTGCTCTGGCAGTGGCTTTCTTGCTTCTGCTGCTTTCTCTTGCTCTTGGGGAGTAACTTTCTTGAATGAGCTATTAATTATTGTGGTGTTCTGTACAAAGCCTTCCTGGTTTTGGATGCGTCTCCTTTTTTTTCTTTTTTTTTTTTTTTTTTAAATTGCAAGAAGAAAATAGTGGAAAAAATACTACAAGCATTAACAAAAACATTGTTCATTGAGATTGAGGACAATAATATTGTTTTTTATATTTTTAGTCAAGAGTTTTCAGTGGTTGAGCATAAGAACAACCACAGTGGAAATGAGTGTTTGCTCTGTGAATTCTCTTGGTTTTGTCTGATTATGAAAAGCTTCTCTCTTTCCTTTCCTAGTTCTGTGAAAGAAACTAGGAAAACCATATTTTTTTAATTAAAACATACAAAGATAGAAGTGATTAATTAACATACCTTTCTGTGGATGTAACAGGTCATTAGGAACTAGTAGGGTATATTTTGAGACAGTTTTTTCTCTACCAATGCTGACCTACCAAACAAGCCTGTAAATATTTTGGTCCCTTTTGAGAATTCATCTTTTGTGTGTGTAATTTGTTTAGGGTTTTTTGTCAGCACATAGAAACAATCTGGTAAATACTATTTGAATCTGATAGTTCTATATTTTTTAATTTTTTTTTTTATTTCAGGCAGATATCCATCCAAAGAAGCATGATAGTGGGTCTGGGTTTTTTCATCTGTACAATTCTTGGCAGCCTGTGTTGTGTAATGAGTTTTTAAGCACAACTCCCCTCAGAATTAATGGGGGAGTCTACTTAAAATCTATGTCAAAGGATAGTCCTATATATTTGCATACCTTAATTATATAATTGAATTGTGCATCTTAATTATTACATGATTACATGCCTTAAATGTGTAATTACAACTACTTATGCTAACTGCATGACCAAAAGTATGAAATTAGAGTGTGTAATTACGGTATATACAGTGGTTGAACAAGTGTGATTTAGCTTTTTGCCTATTAAATATAACTGTAAAATAATACATTCTACACTTTGCATAATATTCTCTCCAAAGATTATTATCAGGAACCTGGTAACAACAAAACAAACAAATCCTTCATTTTTGTTTATTTGGGACACGTATATCTTGACTTTTATACTACATACCCTGCCAAGGTATACATGCCACAAGATAATGACCCCAAAGACTGATCTTAAATAAAGTAGTCATGGAAAGTTAAAAATAATTCTTTTATGATCTTGATATATAGCATTGTTTCTTAAATCTGTTTCATGAACCTTTGTATCTATTGGGCATATGTTATGATACTGGAAGTCATGGTTGCTAGGATCATAAGCCTATAGGACATCAAGCCAAAATGAATCATCTGCTTTAAGCAGAGGTGAAACACACTGTGAAGATCAAATAAAGTCAGTGTTTCCTACCATATATTTTAAGAAGTGGCTAAGCTAAAGAAATACACTTAAACCTGTCCTTCATTTCAGTCACATCAAAATAACATGACTTGTCTGCCCTGATTATTTGGAGATGCTGGTCGTCATGCCTGACAATTCCTTTGTGACTGTACAGGTTACCCCAAATTGTCATGGTGAATTAACAGACAACTTGGTGAAGAAGAGGAGGGGATAAGTTTCCCACTTGAAAACTCTTTTCTTTCTGGAAGCTATTTGTCACCCTAGGTTTTGTTTCAGACAGGTTTTCATTTGTAAGAAACCCTTATAACTTCTTACCCCATCCTCTGTCTTCCCCAGCTCACATTGAGATACTGGTGCATTCACATCTCTGGGTCTTCAGAAAGTGCTCTACAGGCTGAGATTTTCCCAGCCTGGAGTATGTTGTGTTATAGAAAAGTTTTGTCCAGGGATTTTTGTAGGAGAAGCTCATTCTTGAAGTCCACCCCTGCTACCTGACTGTTCTATTGCAAGATGGCTAGCTGATTCTTCAGCTTAACTTTACAAATATTTTAAGATGAAGGCACAGATGACGTTCTACTACTACAGTGTCTGGAGAAAGAGAGAGGAGTAGGAACCAGGTTGGGTTTTTTTGTGGATTGATTGATTTTGCTGTTCCTGGCATTTTTCTGGGGAGTTTGAATAAACAGTAAGTTTCTTTAAAGAGGTTTTTCTCCAAATATGGAGTGTCTCTTCTGGACTAAAACCCTTTGCCTCAATTTTTGATGTGCACAAAGATACGATATGCTTTTCTGTAATGCAGAAGTGTTGTAAGGACACTGGAGATTGCATGGCCTCAGCAGGAGCTCTGTGAATACATTTTATAGGTAGGGATGAAATAGGAGAGATTGCTAAGAGCAAAACAAGTGTTCCTTCTCTTTCTTCACACAATTGGAGACAGCTGCCGTTCCTGTATGAAGCAGTAATAGGTTGTTGTATTCTCTCTTCAGGCAGCTGCCACCAGTCTTACCTCCTGCTGTTGACCAAGAGAGCCACTCACAGCAGGGACAGGCCTTCCCAGGGAAAAAGGAACAGGTCTGGAGCCCCCAAATGGCAAAAATCAGTCTAATGAAAAAAGACCAAGATTGGTCATTTATTCACCAGGACCATCACTTTGCTGCAAAGAAAAGGTCAGGAGGAAAATGGTCCCTGCTGTGCTTTAGATCTGAAATATTCCTTCGTTTCTCAGCCCTGTGTGAGTGGATCTATTTGTGTCTGCTGTCTTCTGGTTGTGAGAATTGTATGTTAAAAGTTATATAACACATTTCCTGGTTTTGTCCAGAACCAAGATGATAACTGAGTAGCAAACAGTAGACCTGCTCCAAATACCAAATCTTCAGAAAGTATTAGTGATGTGGTTTAGATATCGTGGTAACAATGGTGAGGTTGTATATCAAAATGGTTACAGAACTGCTCATGCCATATTCACTAAGATGATTGCTTAACTTCAAAGAGAGCTGCAGGTAAAAAGATCTTTGGGTTGAAGATTCCATTTATTTTTTTTTCATTGATGTCCTGAGAACAGTTGTTTGCAGAGATTTGTTGCCCAAAGTAGGAGCTATTTCTTAGAGCATCTGTTGTAATTCATTAGTGACCTCAGGGAACGGTAAGTATGCGATTTCTGAAAGAGCTTAAAACCGACTTCAGACAGTATTTCTGTGTTTACTATGCCATTATTTTAGAGGGAGGAAAACAGTTGCACAGAAAGCAAGAATGTCAAAGTCATCATAGGGAGTTAAGGTCATTAATTTCTTGGACTTGCTGCATTTTCCATCTGGGAAATTTTCATTTTTCTCTTTGGAAACGTAGTTTCCCTCAAGTATATCCTAGTGAGCTCTTGGGGAAAAAGTAAGTGTAAAAGTTTTTTGAACTTCATAGGAAGTGTGTTGATGGTGAAACATGTGGAGGGTACTGCAAGCACCACTGGTCTTGTCACACACAGGTGCATTTCAGAAGCTCTTTTACAAGACACAGTCACTTTTTGTGCTCTGATAATGTCCACAAAGTCTCTCCTGGAACTCATCATGTGCCTGAAACGCATATGCCTTTTCATTTTTGGGGGCAGAGAAGCTTTGTGTAAGATGTGCAGCTGTTATTAAAAACTGTGCTTGTTTTGAGTTGGCAAATGTAAGGGCATATTGTTGGCTTTTTTTCTGTTTAAAGAAATATGGGTTGCATAATCATCTTCTAACCTTAAAAGAAAAATGCTCTGTGTGGATTAATGACATATGACAGTCTTCTGATATAAAGGAATTTTTTTTTGTAACAAAGCCAGGGGTTTGCAAAGAGATGTCAGGATGAAAAAGGAAACTGTTCTATAACTTATGGGTTCTTCACAATTTCACAGATTTGATAATACTGTTGTTCCTATTCTGTGTTCTAAAAACACTTGCAGATGAGAATATCAGATTACAATTTAATGACTAACATGCACAGAAGCTTTTTTTTTCTCCCCCTGTGGTATTTGTGTAAATATTCCCATGGTGATATGTAAATCTTTTGTGTCTATCATTATTATTCCTATCATTCTTATGTTTACAAATAACTGTCAAACACCTTGTGGGGAATATGCTACAGTTTCCTGGCATAGGATTCTTCATTCTGCAGGTTCCCAAGATGATTTACATACTTGATGCATAAAAATCCCCACTGAAACATAGGTGTCTTATGCTTGTAATAGAATCTCTGCTTCATTTACACTGTAGCTTTGTAAGAGACCACAAAGTCCTTTCCCATCCTCAGTGAAGCTTGTGACTAAGATTACAAAATGTGAAAAACTTCTATTTAGAAGTTAAGAAATAAATGAAAATAAGAGTAATAAAGCCAAAAACCAAGACTGGCAAAATGTTCTTGCCACATGCTAAGCTTTGGAGGAGGTATCTGAATGGATTAAGACACTTCTAATTGCTTGATACTGGAAATCTCCATCTCAGGTTTAAAAAAAGAAAAGAAGATTTGGAAATTTTTATAACATTGAATTTCTCCATTAATTAGGATGTGAGCCATGTGATCCAGTAGTTAAAGCCACGGGCTTGGCAATAAGAAGATCATGGTGTCCTAATTATGCAGCTTGGATAATTTTCCATTGTCTTTATTATTTGTTTATTTTATTCACATGTGTGCAGTGGATGCTTTAAAATGTGAAAATCTACTTTGAGCTACCTACGATTCTACATGAAACCTCTATATGTAGAGCTTATGTAAATTTTCTTTTTTTTTATTCTCCTTTTTTTCCGCATCTACTCAGGTGTTTCAATAATAATGTACATATAAGAGGCTTCTGTTCTCAACCTGCTGAACAGAGATGATGTCCATCTATGAACAAGAAGAAACACTCTGCTTTCATGGTTCTGGATTTCCCAGTGGCTTGTTTCTGGCAGGGTTCTTTTGGAGAAGCTTGCTTTCCTTGCATGTTTTAGTCTGAGTGTCTACAGCAGTATTATCAGGAAGGGAAGATGTTGGCATACTGCCTTGAATCTGAAGACAATGTGGTCTGCACTTAGACCATATCTTGGTGTGCTCCCTCAGCACTCTGTATCTGTTCATTTCCACTGTACTTTGGGATAGAAATTATATAAGCTCCCCCCTGTCATGGTTAGCCAGAAAGTCAAAGGAAAGCAATTATTTAGATAATTATTTTTAAGACCTTCAGCAGAGCCAGAAGTTCTATGTCTTCCTCACCTATTTAGCAAATCATGAGAAATGAAGGTGAGATCTCTGTATATGGCAGATGGCCCTCCTGAGTTGTACTGAATCCTTGGAGCTGCAGCCCCAAGAACATCGTGCATCTTGTTAGGATGAAGCATAAAATTTACTCTGCTGTCTTTCTATTGAGAGATGAATTGATATTAGTGAGCACAGAATTACATTTATACTAACATATTCTCTGTATCTTGAACCTTGGTAATTTTTTGCACGTGTAAACTTTTCATTCTTTTCCAATACAAGGCAGGATTATGGAAGAGGACTTGTCTTTTTCCTAGTTTGAGAGAATTCCCTGTTTGTGAAGATTTTTCTTCACAGAAATTTAAATAAATCATGTTCTGGCTCGCAGGGGAGAAATTTGCCTGAATTCAGTGACACTTCAGTTTCCTTGTTCAGGATGTGCTGATGAACACAGTGGGAGGTGAGAATCGAGGGCAGACAGAAGAAGAGGTAGAATAGACCATGGTTATTCAAAAGTGTAAGTACTGCGCTTGACATCAAGAATTTTGTAAGGACATTAATTATTATTATTATCATCAAATAATGGGTCAGAGAAGAGATATGTCCACAGATACTCTGTACAGAGTGCCACAGTTAGCTGGCTCCAAGAACACACAGTTCTGTTCCAATTAATTGAGCGAATAGCATGATACTTCACTGGTTGGAGAAGCCAGATCATTCTAAAGCAGTGATTATCTTCCCAGCTACAAAGTGTGTTTAATTTCAAATTTAATTGCATCTACATTTCCGTTTCTAATTAATCCAGATATAGAAATGCTAGAGTAACCGAACAGTGTGTTCTTTGAGGAAATAAAACATGGCACAATCCCGTAGCACCAGAGTAATCTGATTAAAGAGATGTTTATGTAACACGGGTCTTTAAAAGTTAACTAATTTCCCCTATGCTTACTATTCTTGTGATGTACAAAAGGTTTCTGAACTGCACTGAAAAGCAAAGGTTTATCAGAGTGATATCTGTGACCTCTGTCACCGGTGTGTTGGATTTGTTGCTGCTGTGTGAGTACATAACCTTAGAAAATTCAAAACCTGTGAGAAATGCATGGTTGAAATATCTCTGAATATTTATTTTCATCTAAAAGAAAACTTTTTGTAACAAGCAAGTTAGATTGCTTAGGTTTGTTCTGTTTTTTCATCTGGAAACGCTGCACATGCACTGCTTCTGATGGACAGTATTATAATTGATATTTTTGAGGCTGATTTGGAAGTTCTGGCAACGAAGGTCTACCAGTGCTTTCCTAGGAAGCAAATGGAAAATCTGTAATGCTGGCACAGATTGTTAGTAACGCCGATATGAAACAAACCACAGTTGGATCTTTAATATGATATCAGGCTTGGAGTTAAATCTAATGTACAGAATCTCATTGTTGGAAATGGAGTGCACTGAGGAAACCTTGCTCATAAACTCTGAGGGATCCTCTGTTACCACTTGATACAAAGCTAAGAAATAGGTTTATTTGTTTGTTAACAGTCTCAGAGAAAAGAGATTGTGTATCTCCCTTCCTGCTGAAAGCCTTAATCATGATACCCAGTTGGATGATGGCATGGAATACCTGGAGGCAGAGCTATTTTATTCAGTAAAACGTCTGAAAGATGTTTTAGATAGAAGTGCTCTAATACTTATTTAATTTTTTGACATTGAAATTCTGGCTCTTGGGTGGGGGTGGGTGGGGGAGAGACGCCTCTGGAAACTGTCAGAGTTCTCAAAAAAAGTCACCTTTTCCTTTCAGTGTAAACCAGATTTAAAGCTATTTACTAAGAAGAGAGCACCACCTTGTGTCAGTAAGTCACTACACCTTGTGACACTGGATGTGAACGTTGTCTCGTACAGCTGAATTGACCTTGAAGAATAAATATATACTTTTTTTCTCATGTCGTGGTCTTGTTCTCGTGCTGTAGAAGGAAAAGAAAGAGAAAAGTCGCAAGTATAGCAAATAAGAACTGGATACGTGGTCTGAGGGTCAGAATTGACAGAATGTGTGCCAGCACATGCGGTGACAGTAGTCTAGATTTATTCTGAATTCTTATATAAAATTCAGATTCTTATACAAAATTCTAGTTCATGGGATCTGATGCTCTTTAGAAAAGCTTTATAATTAAATAAAACTATGTGTCTATTGAGAGGTAATAGAATGAATGCACATCACTAGTAAGCAATAATGAGGATGAGTACTGTGCTGTGTGCCCTGAGACTGTCGTTTGCTACCTATGCAGATGATCTTTAAGGTACCTTCCAACCCAAACCATTCTATGATATAAACTTAGAACTTTCTGGTTGCTTGACCATGGATGCATTTCATTTTTTTTGCCAATCTTCAGTTAATCAATTTAAATGCAGTTGGTGTTTTTACATTGCAATTTAAGCTCCTTTTCCCTTATATTTGTATTGTTAGGAAGGACACAGGGAAGAGTTTGAGATTTCATCTATTTTTTTCTACAAAACTAAATTGATCATGTTTCATTTTTTGTGAAGCAGAATATTCTCACAGCCAAATTGTCAGGGCCAGGGATTCTTGGTTTTGTGTGTGTTTGTATGTGATGATGAATGTTTCAGCAACTTCATTCAAAATTTACTGCAGGATCTTAATCCATAACATTCTCATTTTGTACAAATAATCTCTGTGAAGTCTTTTTACAGATGGACCTGAGTTCTGATGAGGAGGGTTTTTTTGAAAGGAATTTAGCTCTTTCAGCATGGAAATGAGCCTGGAGAAAAGGATCACTGTATCATGGAGCCAGTAGAAAACAAAAAATAAATCTCTGCATTTCTAACTTTGAACAGAAATGTCTGGCTCTAAACAGAAATTGCATTGCCAATGGGGAAACAGGAAAAAAAAAAGGAGAAATAGATCTCTGAAAAAATAGATCTCTGATCTCTGAAAAAGAACTGAAAGTAGCAAAGAGGAGTTTAATGAATTAAAAATATTCTGCTATGAACGAAATAAATATATGTAGCATGAATAAAAAACACACAAATCTTCTACTTCCAAGAACTATGCTAGAGATGTAGATATTTAAGCCCTAACATAATTTTCAAATACTTTAAAGGGTAGCTAAGCTTCAGAATTAAGTATTTGATCTCAGAAATGGAGACATGATATATAACACAGTGCCCAGCAGTGAATACTGCATGTGTATGGAGTTTGGATCTGTATATAGCTATACAACTCTTGCTTTGAGTATTTGCCCTGAACCATATAAACTAACCACAGTGGTTGTCAGTCTACATGTGTGTTCCCTGCTGTTCCCAGAATCCCGGCATGTGTTCCCAACATGTGTTCCTGGAATATCCCAGCTGTATACTATCAGTTCTGCTCTGAATCCTTTGTAATACATCAGATAAAGCCTGTTTTCCCACCATGGAGGCACAGTAGATTGATGTTTTTGGTGAAAGGAAGCAGAGATGATGCAGGTTTGACTGAAAATTAATAGTAAGTTCTGGTGCCTGGCTTGGTTATCATGGCTGTGTCTTTAAAAGTGCAAGAATGTCAAGTGGCTTGTGTGAAACATCATCTTGGACAAGCACATTTGAATTTCCTGTGCAAAGGTGTCATAGATGCCTGTTTTCAGAAAATTAATTGGAGCAGGTAAACATTGACTTGGTAAGATTGGTTTAGGTCAAAAACTTATGAAGAGCCAACATGTAAGAAAACATTTCCACTCCAACCAATATTTTAGAATAATTTCAGATCAAAATTAATTGGTTTCCATAAAAAAAAAAATCTCATTTGGCTTGTTTGCTTTAGAACTAGAGTCAAGCTAATACTCTAGAGTTTGCTATTGTTGATAGAGAAAGATGAGAAAATGCAAGAATAATCTTGGTATGGAGGGGATCCTTTCTTATCTTCAGGAGCTGTTTACGCTGTGCACTGTAAGGCTTCAAAGAGGAGGAGCATAAAAATCCTACCATAATAATGTAATGTTTGGATGTTCGTTAGGATACCATGTATACCATGTATACCATTAGTACAGAAACTGGAAGAGATGGCTATAAAAGTTGATTAGTATTGAATACTGTAAGAAGCCACAGTATGAGCCTAAAAAAAGGCTAAACACAGCTCTCAGACTTGAAAGAAAATCCAAACCAGAAACCCCTATGTTCACATATATCTCTGTGTTAAAATCAAGATACTTTTTCTCCCAAGAAGCAAAATAAGTTATAATGCTGTCCTATTAGAGCTGTTTGGTTACTTATTGAGGAGGAAAAACATTCATTAGCTACATCTATTTCAAGTTTCATTTGTGAAAGATTTCTCATGTCTAGGATGGTGGGAGTCCCAATGGGAGTGCAGCAAGGTGGCTGCCCTATTTCAGTGACATGTAGGAGAGAGGGATTCCTTTTGTGTTTGCAGCAGGAGGGAGCAGTGAGTGTGCTGACCTCCAGCTTCCCTGGGGAATGCTTCCCCTCACTTTCTCTCTTCTTGTCTCACACCCTATTGTGGTTTGGTCAGGTCTCGCACCTGTTTCTTCAGGAAAATGCACTGGGAAGACCCAGTACGGAGGGAGAACATGTTTGAATTAAAAAATGAGATTTAAGGGGGAGGGGGAAATCCACTTTCCATGCAACTTTATTTAGGATGTCTTCTACTTGATTTTATGCCATAACAAACCAGGAATGTAAGCAATGGGTAATGTCTTCCTCATATGGAATTGTGTATCTCCTGTTCCTTGTAGAGACACACAAAACAGTACAGGAAACAAGGAGCTTCTTCCCAGTGGTAACTGCTGTCTTTTTACGGTTGTCCCAGCGTGTGTTCATGATATAGTACAGCTAGGGAGATATCTGGAATTTCTGGGATTTATTTCTGATCGAAGCTGTGAGCAAAGATGAGAAACATTACATTGTCTGCTGAACAATAGCAGCTTTGGAAAAGTATCCCCTGGGAAAGTTTGTGCTGATGAAGCACATCTCCTGAGCTGCTTCCCCAGCTCGGCACACTTGCCATGTGGCGCTGAGAGGCTGTATTTCCCTGCTTCGCTGCTCCATGGAAGGAAGAGCTGCTTATGGCATCCCCAGGATGTGTTTTCCCTGTGGAACACAGGAGAACTCAGCTGTGTGCTCCCAAGGTCCCTTTGCCCACCTGCCTCAGCAGGTAGCCAGCTGCTGTTCTCCTCAGTGGCAGTCAGGCTGGCTGTGACTGCAGCGCATTTGTTCTTCCTCATCCTTCATGTGTCTTTACATTTTTGGGGCAGGAGAGCAGTTTAATTTTCTGTTCCCTCTGGCCTCCACTGCAGCCACCACTCTGGCAGTCTTCTTGTCTTTCCTGACTCTCAAAGTATGAATTAAGGATGACATCCTACAGCAAGGATTTGGTCTCAAAAGTCATTCATTCCAAGGGTTGTATCCAACTGGCTCCTTTCCAAAATCACCTTCCCTGTTTTAACAGCATGTGGTTTTTTTACCTTTTGTTGCTTACATGCTTCGCTGTAACTGCAATTAGTATACCGAGGTTCATAGTGATGGGCTACTGTGCTGGGTCTGGTGGGGAAAGGGTTAATTGTTC
>BJBW01001015.1:107260-323926 GCA_004320125.1 Scolopax mira
GGTCCTTTGTTCCCATCTACGGCCAAACCACGACAGCTACCAATCCTGGGAAGAGCAGTAAAACCACAATTTTGAGGTTATGTCAAACACTGTGTAGATATCAGTGTTACTTGGTTTTGTTTGTCTTGCTAAACGAGGTTATCTCTCGACTCTCCCAAGAAATCAGAAATTCACACTGGCTTTCATCATTGCTTTCATCTTGCTCCTGCCTATTACTTTTCCTTTGTTTTCTCTGCCTTTACCTTCTAGCCTTGGATGCATCTGGTCTTATGTTAGTTCTGAGAGACCAGACCTGTGTTGGACCTTTATTTCCTTCCACCAAGGCATAAAGGATCTAGTTTTTGTGACTTTAAGTGTGCCCTGGCTTCTGTTTCTGAAAGTTACTGGAGTAAACAGCACCTGCTGTATTTTATGATGCAGGTGATGAGGATTCATTTCTGGCTTTAGAGGACCAAGACCTGTTTGGATGTGGAGAAAGTGGAAAAAGTTACTCTGCACTGCAACAGCTCAACACACAGGCAGTTTATTAATGCTGTTTACAATATTCATAGTCCTTCCTGCATTTTAGGCTCTTCTCCTGCTGTGCCCAAGACTATCAACAGCTAAACAGCTCAGTGACCACCATATTTCTTACTTTTGTGAAAACTTGAAAGATTCCCTTTAAAAATGTACTGTATTTAACTATTTAGTTGCGTGAAAGGTGTACGCTAATCCTTAAATGTTTCCTATTGTTCCTGTTCCTCTTTTTGGTTCAAAATTTTGTGATAAATGTGCTTTCAGTCATTGCCTTACTTCATAGGTTACACCCATTTTTGTATGATTTCAAGAGAGACACAAGAAACAATAATTTGGAAATTCATTACAATGCCAAGGTTTATATGCTCTCATTAAGCATTAATTGGTAGTTGATGGCTATTGCTATTTTTAACACCATTAGTTCATAGCAATGTAATTAGTGATGCTAAGTACAGGATCCACATTAATAGCATTACTAATTGTAAATCTGGAGATAGAAACACAAGATGACTGGTTAATTTCTAGGCAATATCTCATGATAATTGGCTATAGGACATTTGTGCTGAAGTAGAAAGGTAAATAATTTAAAATCTTTTCTTGTAGTTTGCGTTGTACTTCACTGTACTAATACAGTCTGTTGTCCACATTTTAGTCTTGTGAAACACAATAACTGCAGGAGCTGTAAGATACTAATGGTATTAACTTTCACTCTCAACTATTTCATATACATTAGCAACTGTGAATTAAAAAAGAAGCAATAAATCAACAACTTTAGGGACATCTGCCCGAGGAACTGTGTTTTACAAAGCAGTATCATATAGGCAGAAAAGAGAGGAGATGGCAGATGCTTACTGCTGCTGGGTTTTTTTGGGGGGGTGGTTTTTCTTTTGTTATTTTTTTAAATAAGATTTATATTAGCCAGCAAAAAATTATTTCCCACTCTGGGTATTAATAATATACAGTGATTGCAATATTTATATTCTACTGAGCTAGGTTTTTAGCAATTTTTTGCTTCAATACTATGTGATAAGTCTTTAGATGTAGAAGTTCCTGTGTACAGAAGCCCAAAGTGCTTCTCAACATCATTGCACAGGCTTTCCTAGAGCCTATATCCTCAGTGTAGCTGAGTACCTTCTAAATATTAAAAGACAAGTAACAAATCAGCGTGATCTTTTCAGCTCCCAGCAAGTAGGAGTACATGTCTTGATTAGATCCTGAGTTATATAAATAGTATAAGAACTGATATTAGAGAGGGAATGGATGTATGTGAAAGCGAGGCTGAAAAAATTAATGATGCATCTTTACAGCCTTACTGAGACCTCATTGATTTCCATGGAAACCTTTTCATTGACTTCAGTGGGTCTCTTTAGTCTGTGGCTAGAAAGGGTGGTTGACAGAGAGTGAGGTATCCGCTCTGGTCTGGTTCCATTGTGCTGCCAGCATTGCCCGCTGCTCAGCAGAGCTGGACTGCACTGGGTTTTAACTGCTTCCCGAGTGAGAGAGGCTTTAATTTGGAGCCATTTTCTGTGGTTAGGTAATGCTGATCTGTGCTTCCCAAACCAGAGCACGTAGGGTGGTGCTATTACTGTAAATACAGATCTGCTATAGGTAAACCAAGAAATCCAAAAATGCAGGGAAAAGGTTAAGCTGTCAAGGTCTATCCCAGCAATTTTTCCCAGAGGTATCTTTGCCCCTTCCAACAACATAGTGAAAGCCTAGGAGAGAGATATAAAGCCAACCTTCCCCTTCTAGAATTTCTTTTTCCCAAGATTCCTCCCCCCAGCTGAAAAGAACTTGGTTTTCTATGAGTAGGAGAAACATTCTGTGTTTCTGGATTTGTTTCATAGCTCTCCCCTGCTGTCTTGTCTCACCTGATTTGATGACTTCCAAAACAAAATTCTGAGAAGAGGGAAGGCTGCTTATTGTGGTGATTTAGCAGAAGAATTCCTGTTTCAGGGAATTAGAAAAATTGTTTGCTTTCTCTGAGGAACATTACTTTCTGGAGAAAAATTTTTGAAAGTAAGAATAGTGAAGTAATGTTATTTTGTAAGCACAGACAATATAAAATACTTCATTTGAGTTACTGCTGCAGGTGCAAACAGCACAGGAACTCTGGGAATTGCAGTTGTTCTTGCTGTGATTTTTTTCTTATTTTATCAAGAACCGTATCTGCTTGCTTATTCTTGAGCTGCTTAACAGGTGACTGCTAGTGATGGCAGATATAAGAAAATACAGAGATAAATCATCTTGTTTTCCCTGTTGTTTGTTTCTAAAATTCTTGTGTGATAGCACATTCCTAGGAAGAAAGTTCCTTCTTCCCCAGTGAAACTGTTCCACGCTTGTATTCTGAGAACCTCCTATTTTCCTCTGTTCATGTGCTTATATATATTGCTTTATAATTTCTTTCAGACTGCAAATCCTACAGGTACTGGAAGAGCTGGTTTCCATTACTGGTGATATCAGGATTGTTAACTATGCTTTCATGATGGCAATCCCAGCTGACTTTCAGACCTAGACTGAGTTAGCAGAAAATATTCTTTTCCTTGTAAAATGAAGACTTGGATGTGAATACACAGGCAGAGTAAGGAGCAAAATCTCAAGCCTTTGCCACAGTCCTTAATCTGTCTGAACTACTCGTTCCCTGCCAGCTGGGTACCAATTGCTCGTGAGCTGGGAAGGCCCCACTCCGTCGTCCCATCGCGGATGGTGATGGGTCTCCTGTCTGCTGAGGTCTATATCCTGTATGTGATAGTTGAACTCAGCTGCGTGGGACTGCAGGCAGACTTCTCAAATTAGACTTGTCATGGTTCTAACATCTGGAGACAACAACATATGTAACTGATTTAGCATTGTATAATACTTTTTTTTTTTTGTATATTTACTTCAGGATTTCTTTATTTCCACAGCATATATTTATTTCCATTCAATCTTTTTCTAGGTTTGGATTACAGGCAGGCATATCCCAAAATTTTGCCAAAACAAACACCTAAACATTTCTGTGCTAATTTCCTCTTTTTGAGTTATTGAATGGTTGTGAAACTTTGCTTTATAGACTGCAATATAAATGTATTTTCTTTTTTTCTAAGAATGACCTCTTTTGGGCTTTGGTTGGGGTTTTTTGGGGGGATGGTGTGAGGAAAGGGACAGAATGAAAACATGTTTTCCCCATGATTTAAAAAAATAGAAGGCAATTTTCAGATAAAAAAACCCACCCAATTGCTTCAGAGCAAAATTTTTATTAAACTCCGTGCAGGACACAGATGACAGTGGAGATGTCTGCCTTGGAAGTTTTGAGCTGAGGAAGTTCATGATGATTTTCTGACCTCCTGGATTTAGTAAATACTGAGGTAGCTGGCTATAAACATTAATGTATGATAGCTGTAGGTGGCTAGAAACCTCCTATGCTTATATTTAAATTGACCTTTTTTTCAGTAGAGGTGTTACATCCACATTTAATCACTACCTGAGATTAGAAGGTGGTTTTCCATAATCACAACTTGAATGATTATACTAGCCTTTGTTTCACAGGGGCTAGGGAAAAGCTGAAAAATCTTTAAACCAAGGACTAATTGATTCTCTTTAGAAGAGATTGATTCTCTTTAAACAGAGGGAGGAAAATAAAAGTTGCTGTAGTTTGCTCTTATTTTCAGTTATTTTTTTCTAGTGTTCCAGATTTGAACATGTTCTGTGTTGGAGGTGGACAAGGAAACTATCTGATCTGAGGTCGATCAATTAGAATATTTTTATTTTTACAAGAAATTCTACAAGTTTCCAAAGAATCCTTTTTTCTTTGAAGTATTTGTTTGCCTTTTCAAACATGATTTTGAAGTTATTTGACACAACATAATTTGAAAGAAATTGAAACCTCATACACTGATTTTGCTTCACAAGGAAGGGTATGTGAAGGTGCAGAGTTTGTAGAAGAGTAACAATATGGGGACAGGGGAAGAAAGGTCATTTGGAAAAATTAAAACATACTCCTTAATATAAGGTCAACATTAAATATTTTCAATGTAAAGGAAAGGGTCCTCTCTGTAACGGTGGAGCAGAACTCCCCAGTTCGACTCGGCCACAGCCCTTGGAGGCTGAGCCCCCGGTGGGTGCGGTGTGAGGCAGGGAAGCCGCGGGGGGGTCTGTGTTCATATGCAAATCCCCAGCACGATGTTAATTACCCTCTGGCTGCCGGCGGAGCCGCTCCCCGGGGCGCTCCCGCGTGGGGTCGGTGACCCGGCGCGGCGGCCGCCGGGGGGCGCTGCTGTGGGGGGGGCGGGGGAGGGGGTTGCGGGGGGTGTTTGTGGTGTTTGTGGCACCCCCTGCCCGGGGGGGTGAATGTGGCTGTTCCACCCCGCTGCTGCCAGGAGATGTCTCTGCAAGGCAACAGTTTCGAGCTAAAACCGCGCTGATCTCGGCATCACATTTGCGTTTAAAAACTGAATCTGCGATTTCTAGAGACAGGCAGCAGCACACGCTCTTAACGCTTGTCTGGCATCAGAAATATCTTTGCTCCTCAGTTCTTTATTTCTTTGGATTTCAGAGTCCCGTTCTTTCCCGATTTTGGAGACTATTGTCACAAGGACCAAGTGGCTTGCGAGGGGTTTGGTTGTGCTGCGTGACTGATGAGGACTAGCTTCGGTTCCTTGCACTGTCCCTTCCATCCCTGTTTTCCTATAAAATTACGACTGTGGGTCTGGAGGATATTCCAAGCAAAACACATCTTTAGGTGTGTGCTGTATTTAGACAGGTAACATTATGTAAATTTCCTCTGTGGGAAAAATAGGAACCAACCAAGGCTCTTCCAGGGAACCCAGACAGTGGCTTAAATGACTCTCTAGAAATGCCTTGGTCCATTCCAGAAAGAGCTTGAACAGCCTGGACTGGACAAATGAACAGCTGAGATTAATAACTTTAAACAGCTGAAGTCAAATGAGCTAAAAACTAGCCAGAATGACTAGATTGTAAGGTCTTTTGGGCAGCAGCTCTCTCTTTTTGTAGCTGGAGAGAGTTTCCTGCAGGACCCTGATCCATGGACAGGCTTCCTAAATATTGTGAGGATGCAAATAGCAGTTAAATGACACAGGGTTACAGTTCTCACTACATTGATGTGAGTTTCTGCATTTTAATGTTTCCACATCTTGAGCCTATCTAGAGAGTTTTCTGCTTCTCATGACACTTGCAGTCTGATCCTAGTTCTTCGAGTAATTTACCGTGGGTTTTTGAATTACTCAAGCTTTTTGTAAAGATTCCTAAATGATCTTCCTTACCTGATACTTAGAAACTCTTATGGATTTCCTGATGATGATTAAGAAAATTGGAAAACTTTTTTTTTTTTTTTAAATGCCTTTACAGAATATTACCCTAACAAACATGTATGATTATTTTGTGATGTTTGTGTATTCTATGCATTTGCTATATCTGCCAAAAGCTTAAATAATTATATAATTAGGAATGAGAACACTTTAGCAATGTTTCCCAATTTCTGCCCTTTTTCCACTTTCTAGTGCAGAAACTTCTATGCCTTATAACAAAGTTAACAACTTGATCCATACTGTGTAGCAGAGTTTACTGTGAAATACTGTAGAAACTTGAATTGCAGGCTAATCTTTTGAGGAAGTTGGGCTTGTTTTCAAAAATGCAAACAAACCCAAAACCCTAATCCAGAGCTAGCTGTTTTTTGGTTGTGGTTTTTTGGTTGTGGTTTTTGGGGAGGAGATAGTGTTTTCTGTGTTGTTTTGGTTGGGGTTTTGTCATTTTGTTGTTTGTGGTTTTTTTTTTTTTTTAGTAATGGCATGTGGTGCCTTCTAAATAATGTCACCTTAGAAGCTGTGCAATAAACAATATTGTAACAAGAGCAAAAGTAAATTTGTACTTAAAGATCCATGTAGGGTAGTTATTGCCATCTAGTGTTCCCATACCTTTATGGCATTGAACACAGTCAGAGAATGGGAACTGTCTTGCAGCTTCCATCCACCTTTCTTTTTGCCTAAGCAGTGTTGGGATGATGCTTATGTTTCTTTGGAACAGAAAAGTACCAATGTTGGTAATTTTGTCCAGACAGTGAGAGACTCCCAGTTAAACAATAAATTTCAGACTAAAAGTTATAAGCAGTGTGTATGTGCATATTCAAATGCAAGACACGTGGCTCAGAACATGAATGGATGATACATGGACAGATTCTGTGTTTGAGAACTTTATCTGAAAACATCTTATGGAGAATATAAATATGAAGTACTAGTACTTATCAAAGTAAATATTCCATGAATTAGTTTTGTGAATTCTCCCAAGAGGGCTCTGCTGTTAAATCAATTTTGAAAAGTCCATTGGGACTAACTGGTGAATTTTTTGTTGTTCAGGAAAGAACTGTAAATGAGTTAATGAAGTGGATTCTTTCAGTCCCCAGTTTCAGGAAGTGTGCTTGTACACAAACATATGCGTTTTAATTATAGTGTTATTGTAAGAGATGCTATTTATATCTCAGTAACACTTAGCAGTCCCCGTGAAGACTTGAGCTCCGTGCAGCAGGGTGTGAGGTGGGAGTGCAGGAGGCTGGGAGTATCACTAATGAATCCTGGTGCACATTTGAGCTGTCACCACTCACTGCTAGTGCAGGAGAAGGAAGGAAATGAACATAATTCCCTATTACTGATGTAGGGTGGGATAAAGTGATACAGTTGCTTTTCCTAGGACAAAAGAAGATTGTGTTTAAGCTGAGAACCCAAACTAATCTCCTGGACCCAAGCCTTAAACCAAATGCAAAATATATGCAGGCCCTTCTTACTTCTAATTATTGTGTGAGATCCAAGCTATCATACAAATCTTAATACTACCTCAAAGATGTTTTAGTGAGTCGTATATTCACTGACAAATTGAATTTGGGGAGTTCTCTGCATAGTATTGTGCCTTAAATTATTCACAGTTCGTCAAGTCTTCATCTTTTAAACCCTACCCTCTGGTATGCTATCCATATGGCTTAATTCACAGCTCTACCTGAACAGCTGTTAATGAGACCTGTGATACTCCAAGAAGTATATATAGTTACATTTAATTGTATGCTAAAAATGGCCATGGGGGAGATAGCTTCTGTGGCTACATTAAAGATCTCATGTACCTCTTCTTTTTCTCATAAATCTCTTTATGGCTTATGTCTAGGTTTTTATTGTATTTTGTTACAGAACTGAATTTTCAGAGGAGCTTAGCTGGTATATAGATAATAAAACAAGGACATATTTTGTCAAAAGTACTGAGTTTTCTACCATGTGGAACCTCTTCTGTCATTTTCTGTCCTCTTCTTAATACTTTTTCACCTTTTTTTTTCTTTTCCTTATCTTCCTCATTTTTCGCTTTCAGTTTTTTGCTGGTAGAATCAGTTTCTCCTGCTAGACTGGTACCTGTTCTAGCAGGGATACCACTGAGAGTTAGCTCTGTTATTGTGAACTTTATGGTCAGAGGTTATTTATGATTTGGGGAATCCTGGAAATTCCTGTAGATGAGAAATGCTTATTCCACTGTTTGAAGAAGCAGCAGCTCTTCCTGCTCCAAAGCTTGGTGCAGTCTGTGTGCAACTGCTTGTTTCAATCGGATGTGTTTGTGATTCCCATTAATGAATTTTCTATCACAGATCCACTGGAATGATGGACAGAAAAATGAGACCTGCATAGCTGTAAATGTTCGTCAGCGTGAATGGGATGGATGCCCACCCCACATCCCATACACTCTTGTGAGAGAAGCTCCAAGTTATAAATACGAGGACAGCTCGAGTTTGTAACCTGCAAGTGGGCTGTGTTTATCCAGTGGGGATATCAGCAGCTGGACACCCAGTTTCTCTGAAACATTCAACAGATGTGTGAAGGTGGGAGACACATCAGTTTTAGTCCCAGCTTTCACGCCCTGGTCAGTTTAGGTACAATCTTGTTGTACTTAACTTCTTGTCCCTTCATTACTAAGTTCATAGGTTGATTTCAGTTTTGTTTATTCTATCCCACAAACCTTTGCCAGCCCTCTTTAGCAGGAGCTATCTTGTGATTATGTTAGTATAAGAAAATATAATGCAATCTTAGTTTTCAATAGCAATATGACTTTCAAAAGCATGTGGTCCTAAAAATAGGGCCTGTAATGAAAGTGAATCTAAAATCCTGGTGCTGTGCTGCAGGTTAAGTTCTAACTTTCCTGTAGCTCTACAGGAGAGATACAGGGTAGATAATTGCCCCGTAGGAGCACCAAGAGGTTTTCACTCAGAGCAGGATTACGTGCATTATTCAGGGATAAGAAAGGCACTCAGTTTATTTTGATGCATCACAGCTACTTCTCAGATTTTTTGATTTATTTTTTTTTCTGTAAGCCCAATTGCAGGAATGTAACAAAATTTGGTTGCCCCTTTTTGCCACACTTAATGAAATAAGCCCATTTCTTGTGCTCTGTAGTACAGGTTGATGAAATTATAGCCTGAAAAACAACAAGTTCTTGATACTTCTTGATACTTGATTAATGGAAGGCTTGATTCTATAGGCCTCCTACATAAAGAAAAATCAGATACTCCCTCACAATACTGTTTTTGAGGTAGTCAATATTAGCTAAACTGAGACAGAAAGAAAGTGGTTTCTGTCCTCCTTTGACAAATTCCTACCTTAAGTGCTCCAAGCCCAGGGTCTGTCTTTACCACCCTCTTTGCAGTACTCTATGATATCCTAAATGCTGAAGTTCTATAGCCATGATAATATTTTGAAACGTGGAAGGTAACTACTGGATTGAACTCAAAGTTCTCAGACTCTCACAGAGATAAACTGGCAGGCAGAAGTCCATTTCTAAGTGTTTTGGACTGGCTGGCTCCTTTAGAGGAGATGAAGAACATGTGTGGCAGCAAGTTGTCAATTAAAAATTGCCTAGCAGCTACAAAATCAAATTAATCCATCCTTACTCTTAGTCAATTTATAGCTATTTCTATTGCTCTAAACTTCAGCTTTGTTCATATTGCAACAACAACAAAAAAAAAAAAAACAAAGCAAAACCAGTATGAGAAATATACAGCTACTGTATAGGACTGTATTTTTGTCAAAAATAAGAAGCATTAGTTTTTGTTTGAGGGTTTGTTTTCCCTTAAGAGCTAATTCTGCACTGCTCAGCAGTTTCTCTGGCTGTTGATTTCAGAAGGAGTTAAGGGTACTTGTGGTGCTCTGAAGTTAATAGTTAACAGAACAAATTACTATGGAGACAAACTTGTACTTGTCTTCCAAGCATCATATACCTTTTTTTTTATTGTTTGAAACACTCTGAGTTATGTTACCCTCTTAGTTTTGTAAACTAGGGTGTGCAGGCATGTGAGTGTTTCTGTTAGAAACTTACTTTTTTTGTAAAATAAAAATAGATAACTTTAGATTTTTAATCTATCATTCTAAGATAGTTGCAACTTAGCAAGTGAAAAATAAACTGCTGGTTTTCTACGTGTTTGCCTGCACACATTTTGTTAATATGTGTGCGAATTCCTTCGTGTATACACCAGTGTCTTCTGTTTTCCTGCAGCAAGTACTTTCTTTGATTGATGTACTTGGAAGCGATCCTTATCCTCATTCATTTTAATTGAGAGTAATGAATTTAGAGCTTTTATATGCACAGATTGGCTCCGTTCCATTTCTAACTTTCCTCACCTTTGCTAGGAGCATAGCCTGCTCAGGGGCGCGTTGGAAGAGGTTCAGGACTTAGTGCAGTGTTCCTGGGGAGGACAGTATCCCATGAGGAGTAGCCATCTGTTCATAGACTGGATGATATTTCCAAAGAGCTACGATTTTGGTAGGCAGGTTCTCCCTCCCCACCACTACCACTGAGGAATCGCTAATCAAGAAATAAGCTTCTTCCCTTCCCTGATTTGCACAAGATAGAGAGAGCAGTGTCCACAACTGTGCTTTGAGTTGTTTTGAATTCAGTGAGTGGGTTTGAAAGCACCGCTGCATTGATGGCATTTGGGGAAAGCTTTACAGGAGAAAAACTTGCCTTGCTGGTGATAATGTCTGTTTTGAGAGGATGCTATTGGCCTAAAACAGAACTGTTATGCTGTGGTCTCTTACAGATGCAAAACCACTGAAATTATCTAAGGTTAAAATGCATTTTAATTTCCTGTTCCCTTATGTTCACTAGAATTTCTTATTTTCTAGAGCTTTAGAAAGAAGGGCTGTAATTTCCCTGTTTCTTTTCAATTTTGAAGAGAATTCTAAAATGAACACCAAAAATAAGGTGTTTACCTTTCTTAGTTTTATAGAAACTGTTTGTTTTGATGTACATCTGCTATGGGGGAAGCCCCCCCGACCATTCTATATTTGTATGCCGTGTGTCTATTCGCACACCAGTGACGTGAATGGCTTTTTACCTCTGGAGAACGTGAGGCAGTGCAGGGACAGAGTGGCAACCCCAGGCCTGCGAGGAGCTGCAGAGATGTACCTGCCACGGTAGGTTTTGTGATCAGCAACAAGGACGTCGCTGTTCCAAAGTTACTGACATCAGTCCTGACAAAGCAGCCCATGGAACTGAAAGTCCTTTTTTTCTGAAACGTGTGAAAGTAAGGGCATAACTAGTAGCCCCTTCTGCTTTAGAAACTCTGTCTGTTTTAAGGTGTGCTCTGGAAAGGCTGGATGGGGATAACGTTAGTTGCAGTCGCTGCTTGTCTTCTGCAGTGCCATGGACCTAAAGAAGATACATTGCCTTCAGGGGAAATGCCTCTGCTTGTTCCCATTTCAGCAAGGGGGTTGGTTGGCTTTGGAAGGCTAATACTGTCCCTAAGAGTGAGGTAGGAACTGTGCCTAATCCCAGGTTTGGGATTACCCTAATTTGGGAAGGGTTCTTTAGCTGTGCTCCCGCACTGTGTGTCTAGCGGACGCATGGGCTATGTGCCACAGTCGGGCCTGCGTCGTGGTGAGACAAACTAGGATCCAGTCTCCCCTCTTAGAGCTGAATTAGTACTGCCATGCTATCATTAGTAACAACTTGTTTTGTCAGTTAAGGTATCAGAGATGACTCAGAAAATATAGAAGTAGCAGCTCCCTTGGGTAAGAAGGTATTATCTTTATAGAGTCACTTTTCTGACCATAACAGCACTTAAATACTGGGTATTGAAGTCCAACAGCTGTGATAAGGCTGAATTGTTTATTCAGTTCCAGAAGCAGCATTGTCAGACCTTTTATCATTATCCTACAATAATAACATAGACAGTTCTTCCTGAGTCTTCATTAAATACTCCTACTATTATTATTACTGTTATTAAGTTCACATGTGGTTTCCTCAATCGTGGGACCACTCACACAGCACTGCTGGCACTACGTCTTTAAATTCCTAGATTGTGCAAAAGGCAGAAGAGAGTTTGCTTGCATCCTGCAGTATGTTCTGTGCACTGCTGGTTTTCATACTCAAATCTACAGTTAACAGTAGGGTTGATTGTCTCCTTTGCCTCCGTGGGGGAAGGGAGCGATGTTTTGTCGCTGAAGCACAATGCCTCCCACGCTTACTCTTGGGTTCCTGCAGCTTAAGCACACACCCTGTGCTCCTGGCTCTGCCTTAAGGTACAATCTATCTCCAAATTAGTGGGAAGAAAAAACACCCTGAAGTTGAGCGAAGTACAATCAAGCCTCTTGGAAATTAGTTAAACACTTATAAGGGTGTATTTAAAAGAAAACTTTCTGCAATCAACAAAGTACAGCTTTCATCATGTGTTCCTGGTCAGAGACTTCTTTTCCTCTTGATGGCCATTTAGCTTTTTCTGAGCAAGCTGTCTCGTGTGAATTTCCCTCCTGTAAGGAGGTGCTTATTAACTCTTCAGCTATGTTTTTCTTTGATTTTGTTTACCCTGTCAAAGCTTACTGGCTTTTATACAGAGCTGCCATTCAGCTAGTTCACATTTTGCAAATGCATATGTGCAATGTTACATGCAATGTACAAATACATTCTTCAAAGAAGATGTCAAAACAAGTTTCAGCTCATTTTCAGCAGTATCTAATTATAGGTACATAATTAATGAGTCTGACATTTATCTTTCTTTACACAAAAGACCATACTTACAAATAAAAGCTTTTCTTACAGTAGATGTAATAGCTTGAGCATTAGTCTAAGAGAAATCAGAATTTAGTTTAGAACACGCTGTATTCTGAGGTAATAGAAGATTTTCACTAATATCGAACCATCTTTCTCAGAAAGCATCTGGGTACTTTGTCTGCAACTGTTCTGGGTGAAAGAGGTGATATTTTCTCTTTTATTTACTCAGTGCACTTGACATTATAGACAGTGGCAGTCTTTTTGTTGGTGTTGAACAGTATCTATGTTTATGTTCCTTTAATATATTCTACATATTCAGAACAATGTAACCCAGTGACCTAGGGCAAACTATTCCAAAAATCTGCCATTTGCCTAAAAGAGTGGCCATATCACATACCAATGTGCTTCACCCGCTTCAAGAAGTGAGTGCTACTTATCTTTCCTTATTTCTTAGAGTGTAAACCCATGCCATTTTGGGACACTGGGTTCCTCCTAAGTCATTTAAGTATATTTCTGCTCTGTCATTTTGGCTGTCTTCCCTGAGAAATTAGTTGTAAGTGAACTGTAGTCAACTTTTTCCCTTAAAAAAGTACTGGGTCCTTAATGAGCTGAATAGAGAGAGATATTTTGTGATTTATAAAAAGGATGAGTTAGTATGTATATGGAACCTTCTATTTTCTACTCGGTTTTCTTTGTTTGTTCAATAATAAACTGTTATAAATCAAGTGGCAATAACAAAACATCTACGTATTTTTATTTTAGGAAGAAGCAAGGGAAAGCTTGCACTAATAATGTTTCAGTTGGTTTTGCTTAGGCTTTGAATCTATTTCAGTAAAGTTGGACGGGGATGGGGAGAGAAGCAAGTTCATATTTTTTCACTCCTATTGGCTAGGCTGGGACACTTTCCTGATTGAAAAGGTCTCCGCTTATGAGACAATCAATATATTTTAAAACTTTTCTTTACAGAAATCTTGTTGTTTGCTCTTATTGCCTAATACTATTCAAGTGAGTCATAGGAAAAGCAGCTGGTGAATATTATTTGTCTGTCGTACCTTCTGCAGTGATAGTATGAAAGTTCAAGTCTTGCTAGTTCATACCTGCTTAATTTGAATTAGTTTGTTAATTGTTTTTCATATACAAACATAGTAACTAATAAGCATATTATCTTCTTGCATGTTGGAATAATAATATACTTTTTGGTAAGGTTTACAAACTTCAGTCCAAAAAATCTGCATTTGCAAGTTATTTGTGGCTTGGAGTAATGGAGGTTTAAATACAGCTATATAAAAAGAAATATACTGGGAGAGGATCTTGAAGATGGTTTCTTCTGTGTAAGTGGAGGGAAGAACAAGTCAGCATCCAGAAGATAATGCCTCTGTTCTGCATGTATGATGACAGTGGGTTTGCAGGAGATACTACTTGCTGAAGTCAGGTAGAAACTTTTCCAGCTAGTGCTTTGTTCTGGCTGTGTTACAGGCATTTGGGCCTGAAGGTATTTAAGCAACATGCAAATTGGTGTGTTATATTACAATGATGTGAAAAGCCCTGAGCATCTTGAGGGGCCATTTGCAGTTATATTGATAAGTCCTTGGCCTGAAGAGGTTGCCATCTGAGCAACTGTAATAGGCAATAGGAAGAAAAAAAGTAAAATGCAGAGTTGAAATAACTTGCCTAATTCGAAGTATGACTTGGCACAACAACCCACCTCCCCTAAACTTGTTTATGGAGAAGGGTCTAGACTTTCTCTCTTCACTCTGACTTCCCTTCTGTAGCTCAGGTTTTAGTATCCTGTTTCTTCAGCTGCTCCTGCAAATGGAGCCCTAAACAAGAGCTGCAGCATGAAGGAATGTGCATATGGAAGGAAACCAAACAAAAATCTTCATCTTGGACAGTCTCTCAGGCTGACTCTGAGTCATCAGGAAAATTATGGCTACAAATAATGTTCCTGTCCTCATCCCTTTTTTGTGAGTTGCTTCGGGCTTAGTTTTTGGTAGTTTCCCTCTCCAGAACGTAACTTCTTATAGAATGCCATCCCTTAATTTGCTTTAAGAGTTACTATAGAGAAACAAAATTTGTTCATTGACTTTTAGCTGTAGACATAGATGTATGGTATAGTTTGGTTTGTATGTGTGCATTTCCAGCTCTTCCTACAAGCTGGCATTTTAGGTTTTTGCTTAGTCCTTATCTGTCATTCTTTTCAATTGTAGGTGGCTCTTTCTTTTTTTTTTTAGTCTGGGTGAAGGCTTAGTTAAATGCCTATTTAAGAACTGATGAGTAATTTAAAGGATTTAGGGGAACATTCTGTGCTATTATATGCAAATACATGGCAGACATGGCTCCCTGTGTCATTAACCTGGCAGTCATTTCATGCATGACTCGCCATCTTATTAAGCTAGCAGTATGGAATATTTGATTTACTAAACTGCTATGAACTACTTAGTGTGCTAATATAAGAATATAACTTTTAAGTTTCTCTGGAATAACTATCTTTGAAACAGATTCAGGAAAACAATAACATTATTTTGACAGCTGTGTTCAGTTTCTAAGGTCTATTTTAGTAAGCTTTACAGAAGTGGTGGAAAAGTACCTGTGCTTTGAATAAGCCATACAATGAGTGAAAATGAAAGCTACCGGATTAATTAGGGCCCTTCACAATTCTGCAGGCATTGGAGGCCAGGTCTGTGGTGTTCAATGTGCAGAGCTTGTGGGAGTTACCTACAGGCGCGTGCAGTTCTGAATTTAAAACTCTACTCCAACATTTTGAAAACTCTGATATCCTAGCCCTTCCTCCTACCCGGGCTTTCGTTACCATAGCAGCATTCACTGGCCATGGGATTTACTGGGGGTGGCTGCGGAAGGAATGTATATTTGTTGGCTTGGTTCAATGCCAAATAGAGTAGGAATTATATATGCAGGATGTTGGATTCTTCCTTTAGTGTCCATTTCAGCTGGCATCTAATGTCATCCAGATAATTGCAAGCCACTCTGTCATCATTCAGCCAGCTGCATAGAACAAAACAAAGAGAAATTTAGGATCAAAAGGAAGGAATAGCAATTTAAAAGGCTTTTAAATGTTGTTTTCTCTCTTTCTCAATCAGTAATACTTAAAAGCCTTTAATTTACCCCACCCCTTATCCCCCTTCAGAGATATACACATACACTCACATTTGTATGACTGAGTGCTGCTGGCTTGAATGATAATATGTGAGCACTGAGCTGCCCAAGAAAATGTCACAAGAAATGAGGTCAGATAATGACATCCAAAACCAGAGCAGAGGGAATCATTCAGCATCCTCTGGTAGTTTGATTGCAGCTAAGAATGAATCAGCTCTGCTTTTATATCTCCTTTCTGTTGAAATTTCTCTAATGCAGTATGTGCGCTTTACATTTGGAGTGGGCATGTGAATGGCAAATGCAGCATAATGCCATACACGTCGTATGGGTCGTCAGAGACTTATTTACCTAGAAGGATGGTGATTTCAGAGGGCTGTATAAGTCTCCTCTGAAATGTGCTTGTGCTCTGTGGTACTTTTAGCAATGGCACAAGCTGTGAATATACATTCAAGGGGGAGCTGTGTGGAAAGTGAGCCTGTTCCGTGTGGAGGAAGGAGGGTAGGAAAGTACTGGTAGGACCGACTTGGGAAGTGTGTGTATACAGCTGTATATACATATACAGCTCGCTGCAGTGAATGTACATGCGTGTCAGGGGGATGCAGGGATGACTGCTCCTAGCAGACTATAGTTATTGAAGATAAAGTCTGGGTAATGTGTCCTATTCAGCATACTCAGTACTCTGCTCAGCAGAGAACATGATTGGTGAGGGGCTGCAAAACCAGATTCTGGACGGGCTCAGACATGGAAGCATTGGTGGGTGGTGTGGCCAAGAGGCCAAAGGCAGGTTATGGAGTGGTTCAAGTCTCTCCCATTTGAACTTCAGAGAAAAAAAAAAATCAAAAATTTTGGCAGGAAATTTTGTGGATGCCTTGAGTGACACAGGTCTGTCAAAGAAGGAGAATCGGTACTCCTAAATGTACATATTTTATGTACAAAATGTACTCCTAAATCTACATATTTTAGAACAAGATTGGTAAATTGTATTGACTTCTGTACAAGGTCCTTCTGCTTAGCTCCTGTCTCTCACTCATTAGCCTTTTCTTTCTGCATCAGAAGTGGAGGGTTTTGTTTCTATAGGCCTGCCTTCCCTCCCTCTGTCTCTCCTTCCTTCTTGCAGGGAATGGTGATTTCTAATTTGCTTCAAAGTATCAGTATCTTTTTTTCTCTTTTCCCCCCCCCCCCCCTTTGTTTGCTCTAGTGGCAGGCTCTCTCTTGTCATCAAAGCTGGATTCTGCTTATCTTGCTGATCTCTTCAGGTCTGTTTTATTTTCATTTGGATGACTAGGTCTCTGGTTTGTAAATGCTTGTCACTTTTCTCTTCACGCAGTAGAGGGTCCCTCTTTTTTTTGCCTGTTGTCAGCCAACCCTAGCTAATGAACTTGAAATGTGTGAGGAAATGGCCTCCGCAAGTTAGTTCTGTGGGCAGTTAGGATAGGGAAAAGGATAGGATGTTTTGTTTTGTTGGATAGCCACAGGCCTCATCATTATAATTTCCCAGTCACTCCATTCCTCGTATGGAGAACCTTTAATCCATGTTATACTCAAGCAAGTGGCTATGCATACAGAAGTGGGTACCAGAGAGGTAGGCTGCCAGACTGTGTGAGATTTTTAGTTACCCATTTGTGATCAAGCTAACCCTATTAATTCCTCAGAAGAGAGGTTGGTTAAGTGTTTATGAATCATCCAAGCTCTCAGAGAAGCAAATGAATGGCTCTGAGTGGCACAGGATTATTACTTTTATCTTTGGCGAAGTCAAACTCTACACCCAGATGCTGATTATTCAAAAAACCTTACAGTGACTGTAAATGAGGAAAAAATCATCTACTTTACCTCTATACACAGGAAAGTCAAGTCAAGTACCGCCAAGTGTGTCAGCAGTTATGAAAGCATGGTCAATCATAACAAATGTCCTCTATTTATTTATCTGAGCAAATATAATGATACAAAACTACCATTGCAGGCATAACGCCTGTGTAAAGAATGCAGTCAGGTGCCTCAGTTGACAGGCTAGCTACTATTTCTGCTGTGGGTAGACTGAAGAAGAAAGTAGCCAAAAGTGAGTAGCGTCCCTGACTAGAGGCAGCTGCTCGGAGTAGGAAAACAGAAGTCAATGATGCAGTATATGATGGAGTAGGTATATATGGATGGATTGTGGGTAAGCAGAACAACATAAAAGAGGCAGCATGAACCTGAGTGTCAAAAACATTAATGATAAGCATTAATAAATGCATCTAATCTATAACATAGACCTGACTGTTATACGGGTCTATGTTATACAGACTACTGTTTTACAGTCAGGTTTTGTTAATTAATTTTTTTTTCCCATGTGTGAGTAGCCCACCCAAAAGTGAGGTACTTACTGGCTACTGTGTTTACTAAGAATGAAGCAGAGCAGATTTAGCCAAAAAGCTTCCAACGGTGGGGCTGCTAATTCAGCTGGGTAGTCCATGCAAATAGTTCAGTTTGACAAACTTCTTTCTGGAAACATGTAAAGTTTCAGGCTGGCTTCCTGCTGGTTCACCCATGCAGCTTGCTGGAAGTCCGCCAGCTACAAAGGGAGATGCAAAGGATGTGGAGGGTGTTTGGCTGTTCTGCCAGGTGGTCTACCCTGGGTCTGGGGCTCCCGGACTTCCAGGCTACTGCCTGCGAGCCAGGACGGGTGGACTGTCAAAGGTGAGAGACAGCCCACCAGGCAACCTGGGCCAGAGCTGCAGTTACCTCCTCTTTTGGAGAGAATTTCAGAATTGATGAGCAGAATAAATTCATCTTAGCAACAGCAATGTTCTCTTTGAATGCGTTCTGCTTTAAACATGGATGAGTCAAGGGCAGGCAAACAAGCTGAAGGACAGAGAAGGAAGCATTATATCTTTCAATTAATGTACAGGTCCTGTACCTCTTGCTAAAATTAAAGCTGGAGAAGCATTTTTGAAGAATGTGTGAGCTGTGAGAGAGTGATGCTTGCTCTCCTTTTACAGAATTTTAGGCCCAGAACCTAAAGGAAGGCAAGAGAAAGCTAAAGATTTTTAAGACATAAGAAAATTACACAGGTTGTTAAATTTGTGCTTTTAACCTTAATTATGTTAGTTAATCCAGAGGAGGAATTATGCTGAATGTTCTTTATATGTCTAAACTCTAATTTTTTACTAACTCAAATCAAAGAGACTTAAAAGGCAAACCATACGGTTTGAAATGTAGAAAAGCCGTACAGTTTGAAACATGGAAATGTCTTCCTGGGAAGCCTCCCACTGGTTCAATGATTAGTCAGGATGCAGTGGCCAGCCGTCACAACCAGCAAGCAGCTGTCATGTCCTTTGGCTGAACTGGTGCCATTTCTGGCCATACTGTGCAGTACACAGCTTGCTGTTTTATTCACTGCTTGCATTTGCTAGGTTTTCTGGACTGAATTATTCATACAGTAGCAATTGTCTAATGGTCTAGGCCAGAGAAATTCATTTTCTTGCAGGACCCAACCTGATGTGGCAGCGTGCTGTTATGTACCACACCAGAATTAGCAGCTGCTGCTTTTTAGAGGGGCAACGCTTCACCGATGTACCGCTAGAAAGGCTGCTGCCAAGAGAGAGCTCTGACTGTTTCAGAGGCAGCTGTTTGCTTGGAGAAGGTGGTGACATTGGTTTGCAGATATGAACCAAAGTTGGTAACAAAAACAGAACCAATCCAAATGAATGAGGAAATGAGAACTGTCTTAATTGTAGCACATTCTCCCTGTACTGGTACTTTCCCATTTGTCTCTTTTCTGCCTATGATAGGCCACAGCTACCGACTGAGGTTAGAGCCATGTGTGAGTGGATTCCTGTCGTTGAGTCACAGATGTGACTGGGCACAACTGCAATTTTTTTCATAACAGCAAAGTGCAGGATTGTTTAGAGCTTGCTCTTCACCTCATTTTAGCGGTTGCTCAGCAAGTAATCAGAGAAGCTGTGAAAATGGGAACACAGGTCATGTGGCAGAGGAAGCCCTGCCTGCTGTGCACAACAAAATATGCATGTTTACCAACAAGGAAAATATTCATTCAAAACATCATATCCCTTTAACTTCTCCAGAGCTACTGCTGCTTTTCTCTTCCTCCCCCTACCTCCACATACTTTCTCAGAAGAAAAATTTCTAAAAGTAAGGCCTAGTGAAAAGTAGGTTTTGCTTTGAAACCAGTGGACTATGCTTCATGCCTTGAAAAGATATATTTGGACTCAAAATACTCAAATCCCATTCTCATTGTAGGAAGTGGCAGCCCCTCAGCTGTTGGGGTTTTACAGGCTGCAGAAATGCTTTAGGGCCCATAGGCTCTTGCTTGTCTGATCCACCTGGGGGAAGCATACAGGAAAATCCCAGAGCAGAGCTAGAATTTCCATTTGGGATCAAACCTAACAGGAATTGTTCATTTAAACTGCAAGATATGTAACCTATCATTATTCTGTAGAAGCAAGCTCCCTGATACTAGATGGATGCTTTAATCTAGCAGAAAAAGGCATAATGAAACTATGTTGCTAGAAACTGAAGGCAGACATAATTGGTTTACACAGTGAGAGTAATTAATCACGGGAACTGAAGGAGGTTAAGATTCTCTATTGCTTGTAATCAGGGTAGAATGTCTTTCTATACCTCAACCACAAGTAAGGAGCTTGAGATCGAAATAATTGTGTTAACATTTTTAGCCTATGCTATGCTGGAAGCCCTAAACAACGTGGTTCCTACTAAACTAGGAATCGATGAATAACTGCTATTAATTTGTCCTTTTTCTGGACTAGTGGTAATTTTGAAAGCAATATGGGAAGGAAATCCTACAGTTCACTTTGAAAACGTAGATGAGATTTATTTTTTTTTAAAAGCTAATTTCCATGTAGTTAAAAAAAATATTTTTTTTTAATGCAAGAAAACATAGTTATTCTAGACTTCTGAGCAAGTGTCACCCATAATGGGATAAACAGAAACACAGCAGATCACAACAATACCCTTCACAACACTGGACCCCTCTCATTCATGGGGCACTATTTGCAGTCAGTGTAATCTAAACCAGACATAATGGTTTAGGTGCCGTTGCGTTGCATTCCTTATGATCAGAAGGAACTGTAATGAGCAATTCTGCTTTTCCCCCCATTTTAATAATAAATAGTAAAAACTAGCAATTCCATTTAAAATAGCTCTAAGTGGCACTACAGATCAGACCAGTGAAGTATTGTTTGCCATTCAGATTATGAACTTGTGGAGGGTTTCTTGATTACCCCCTTTCCTGGTAATATCATATAATTAACTTAGCAACATTCTGAGTTTTAATAAAGATTTGTGTATTACTGAATTATACAAACAAGTTTCATTTTTCCAGGTCCGCATGTAGGAGAAGTGTTAGCAAAAATAAATATTCTAATCACTTTTGTCAAAACAAATTGCTAACAATGTCTTTACTATTCTGCATGTGAGAGCTACTTGTAGCATTCATTAATCTAACAGTTTATGATTTTGATTTCCAGATGGAATGATTAGCATTTCTAAGCTTTTTATATTCAAACTGCAAAAAAAGCCTTTTTCAGGGGTCACTGGAGGCAAATAATTTGAGTCTCATACTTTGCTCAGTTAAACGTGGTGGTTCCTAAGTGACTCATTTAACATATTTTTTCTGATGCCTTTTTTTAAAATATTATTTAAAAACTTTGTCATGTGAAACAGTGGAGTCGATGGCTGTTATCCCAGATATCTACAAAGGGCACTTCCGTTTTAAATCTTTTCTTTTGTTTTCCTACCTCCCTTTCTGATCATGAATACCAAGTCTCATAATTTTGAAACTCCTGAAAGGATTATATTGCATTTTTAAAATAGATTAGAAACAACCGTTCTTTGAAAAGTGACAGTGAAATCTTTATAGCGCTGGAGACTTATGGTAGTGAATGGATTTCCTCAAGTAACTTTTAAAGTGGTAGTGTTGGAAAACATTTTTGTTTTTCTAGGCTCTGTGTGTGAACGGAACACCAACATATTGTGACTGATTGCAAAGTGGCATCATTTAATTTTTATCAATTACAAGATTAGAGAGAAAAGGGTGAATCTAGCTATAAGCTTTTATATTTAAATGGCAGGTATTAAAAGGTCTAGTGGGTAAAATGGGCATACCTTGTAGAAACTATGGGGTAGCTTCATTCTTTTTAGCCTAATTCCTGAAGTATTTTCCTTCAGGTCGCAGAATGCTTAGAGTTGGAAGGGACCTTAGAGATCATTGAGTTCCAACAGCCTTGCCATAGGCAGGGACACCTCCCTCTAGACCACAATGTCTCTGGGTGACCTGTTCCAGTGCTTCACCACCTTCAGAATTTCAAGAATTTCTTCCTCGCATCTAATCTAAATCTCCCCTCTTCCAGTTTAAACTCATTACCTCTTGTCCTGTCGCTGCAGGTCATCTGCCAGGGAGGGATGGTTACAGCTCTGTGAGTTATCTTGCTCTATAAAAATCTAGTGGCTTCCATTTATCCTGCCAGTAATATTAAGTCTTTCCTTCAGTTTGAAAAGTTGAGATATTCGTGTTCTATTTGCACCAACATTTGAGGGTTTTTTTGGTGGGTTTTGGTTAGTGTGTTTTTTTTTTTTATTTCTTAGTTTTAAATTCCCATCCTTATTTTGCTTAATTAAAAAACTGGGCGGTGATGGTGGTGACCACATGCCTATTGTCAAGTCAGTTGTCTGATAAAAGAAATTCCTTCCTCAGCCCAAATGGTTCTTTTGAAAAGGGATCTGTGCATCAAACCCCATTGAGGTAACAGCCAGTTGCTGTTTCACCATGAGAGATCTGTTTCTCTGGGACTGGCAGCAGTTTGCTGTAGTTTAAACTGAAATTAAATGCTTCAAACAAAGTGGCGTGTTATTACATCAAATCTAAGTATGATGCACACTCAACTATTGCATGCTAACCAGTGCTGCAAATACTGTTGAACAGGCCTGTTAAAATCCAGAGATTTGGTGTTTTGGCAACCTGAACAGCATTTTTTGATCTGTGTCCTGGCCAACAGCCTGAGGAATGATGACAAACCAGCCTTTGCAAAACACTGGTTGATGTTGCTGAGGCAGGGGGAATGCAAATCTTCCCCCTTTCAGGAGTCAGCAATAAAGTTAGTAGCAAAGTTGCAGCAAGTGGCCAAGTTCACAACAGTAATCCACTGTTGAAAGCAATATAGATTTTTATTTTCCCTGTACAAAAGAGGTAGCTGTGAAATTTCTGCAACCCTGTGGATTGCCCTGTAGTTTCTAAAGGAAGGATGCTGACTTGGTGGCTCAAGAGAAGGACTGATAGGAAGGAGAGCCCGCTGCTCCTCTAGATTCTATATACAACTTTTAGCAGCTGTGCACCTTTCTTTTTCTTATTTTTTAAAGTGCATCTGATTTCCACTTTTACAGAAAAATCTCAGAATATAGTAAGTTCATGTCAGAAAAGCATTTTCACGCTTTGCTAGGTGGTTGATAAATATCTGATAATACCTGAAAGCTTGCGAATGTGAACTGAGTAATACACCAAAGTACATAATGTAATGAAGAAATATAACATGAAAATAATGAGTTGATAAGAACCTAATTACTCCCCATTATGTATCAATAAATATCCACTGTCTTAGTGGACTTACAGGCAGTTTTATCAGCATTAGATTTCTATAGCAAAGGAGAGAATAGTGTACCAGATCTTCATAATTTCTAAATTCCGCATCAGTAGTCAAATAGGCTGCCAAAATAGTGGAATGAATCTGGGGAGGATTCATTTTTAATTTGAAGTCTTCAGAAGGGCACAAGAGGAATCATTGTTTAGTTCAAACGGACAAAATTCTGTATGAGTTTTAGCACCATAAATCCTGCATAACGTCATTGATTTAAATAGGGTCTGTACAGGATAAACACACACAGCTCAGAGTTGATCCCAGCATGCTGTAGGCTGAAGGCTTACATTTGCAAAAGTATCCCACAGGCACAGATAACTGATCAGTTCATATTTTGCTTTGCACAAATTTTATTACTTAATTTTTCTGTGCTTTCCCTTCCTCTTTATTGACTTTAATTAAGTTTTCCTTAGGGTGTGCATGCCTAGCAAACTTTGACTGCTTAAACAAGTAATCCTGTTTACTCATCACATTATCCCAGCTCCACTTTTGGGCTGAAGTGTATATTTTCTTAAATTCTGTTGGAACTACTGCTATTCAGCATTAATATCAAGAACTGCTTTTGTATAACGAGGCAGCAGATTGAAGAGTACATTAAAGATTTTGCAGCTCTGAAAACAGTGTCTTTTGAGGGCAATCCTTATAAATGGCCTAAGGGCCAACACTGTCTTCCCCCATGTTTCATTTGAAAATTTTTAAGTTTTTAAAGCACAAAGGTTTTGATAAGTGTGGGTCACTTCCATTGGAGGTTACATAAGAAAATACAAAAGGTAAGTAGTTCTACATACAAACAGTAGAATAGAAAATGGAACCACTCATGTTAAGTTTAATTGATTTATATAATTTTGTGCCTTATGTTTTAGTAATTTTTAATTTTTTTTTTTTTTTGCCAAGTGATATTGAAATTATGGTGAATTTTTCCAAATCCTGGTGAAGCATTTACTAGCTCTGATGTTTTCAGTTTAATGAGGGAAATTTTAGCAATGTCTTTTTAAATGTTTGTAAGTTTAGGGAATTTTTCCTTTCTTGAGCCTGAAAAGAAACAGTAGAAAATCAAATAACATCCATAGAAAAGCTGTTAATGCTACTAACTTCTCAGAGACAATTCTAATGGGAATAGGGTCTGTGAAGAACTCTCTCTGAATTCTCATATTCTGTAAAGTTAGCATTCTAAATTAAAAATTACAAAGAGCACACCCTTCTGGCAGAAGAGATGAGTTTAAAGACAGAACATGTGTTTATCTGTGTGTATGTTCACAATTATTCCTAAAAGTCTTAAAAAACAAATGATTTTTTTTTTCCTGAGGAAAAATGTTGATAACTGAGTTTTAAAATAAAAGCAAAATTTATTGTTGAAGACCAAAGGGAAAACACTTCTTCTCCAGTGCATGGATATATATGTTCCCATATCTGATCTAGTTGTCTCATTCTAACACAAGCAAACTAATTAAATTAGGAGATGGAAAAGTAAAACTACATCTTTAATAAATGCAGTTATTAATTTTGTGGAATTCAAATAAGTGTGAGAATTAAATCCATAGGTTGATGCCTCTATGTATACAGTTGCTGTATACATAGCAGCATCATCTACAGCTGATTTGTAGAATAGTTCTGGAAATTAGTTTTCTGGTGAAAGATCAATTTCATGACATAATGGCAGTTCCTTCAAGTTGTTGGCCATTATTTGAGTAAGAAAAAGTCATCTTTTTTAATGCTTTAATAAAAAAACAACCCTATGTTAATAATAGAGATGTGGATTTTCACTCTTGAGTTCTAGAAAATATTTTTATCTTTCCAGTCTTTAAATTTCTTTTAGACTTTTAGAACCACAACAGAATATAAGTCCATATTTCTAAAATTTTTGCCCATCTATTGATACCTGACATTAAATTTAAATGCATTAATGAACTATAGCTGGCCTTGGTAATCATTTGCTCTTATAAGCTCAGAAAGAGGTGATGGACGTGAGGATGAAAAGAGATATATGCATCTCTTCAAGTGGCTTTAATCTTGGAAATTATTTCTGTGCTAGGGGAAAACCAGTAGGAATTGCTCATAATGGCAAGATCAAGTATACATATAGATGTTGGCAAAATCATAGCTATAATGATGGAAGCTTAGAAAATTATGATAGGAATGGGAGACCTATCTTTCTGAACCGGACAACTTTGGCCAGAAGTTTCAATTCAGCTGACATGCATACAGATTTACTAGAGAATAAGTTAGTTTCCACCATCACTTTCTCTGATGCATATATCCATTTTGTAATTACTCCTGACCATTATGAAGTAAACTAGGGTTTTTTTGTTTTTTTTTTTTATTCTGCTCTGCTTTAGTCTTGAAAATTGGTAGTTTCAAACAGAGAATAGTGAGCTGCTGCCCGAGCAAGTATTCCAGGTATCTATACATGTGTATGAAATCTTACAGAAGTGAGGGACTTTGAGACAGAGGTGTAATTACCTGAGAGATCCAGGCAAGTGACCAAGTTTCTATGTAATTTTAATTTCTACTGTGAAGTTTTCAGTTGTTATTGAAGGTTACATACTGTAATATTATTCAGAATATGGCAGCTCTAAGACTAGAATGAGCTTTTTTTTAGAATTATGAATAGAGTTTTCTGAAATGAGGGGATAGGAATGAACAAATGGAAATCCTCTGTTTGTATCAACCATGTTCTTCTGTAGATGCTGTGGAACACAGACATCTGTATGAAGTTTCGTTGTAGACAAATATTTCTCAGCGTAGTTCCTATCTCGCGTAATGGCAAGTAACTGCATTGCATTTGACAGAGCTTCTACTCGTTTATTCTTCTGTTGGCAAATGGATCACCTGGTAAATGTTTCCTTGTGCTTGAATCTAGTTGGTATATTTTAATTTCTGTTGTTAAATATGTGTGTGGGAAGTATACGATATCAGATTTTTAAAAAATCAAATATCAGAATTGCCTTCTTCCAAATTGGGTATATAGGAAATCCTATTTAAACAATTCACTGTTTTGAGATTGTCATGGTCAGGCTTGCAGAAAAAACAGGAATAAAATAGCAGCTTGTTTAATGCTGGCTTGTGTCGTTTACAGGGCTTTCATGAGATCTCCTGTCAGCTTGCATTAACCAGAAGGCATTGTTTCTGTTGGAAACACTGACAACTAGAAGTGTTTGGTTGCAGTGGGCCTCATTACTTATGTTTTGTTACCTTGTGATAATACTGTAATAGGTCATTACTGTTCTTGTTATAGAAAAAAGGATTTAGTGAGGTGATGCATAGTGTCTGTTTCTGTTGAAAATGTTTTCACCTTGAAGCTGCAATGCCTCATCACATCATTAAAGTACAGTTCTTGGAACGGGAAAAGCATATTTACTGGAAACTGTCAAGATGGAATGACATCTGTGCGTTTGTGAGTCAGTCTTTAATATGTTAATGGCAACATGAAAAATGGGCACTTGCTGGCTCCACTGGTGGTGGTGAGGGGGACTCTGTCCAGTGTGGACCACGCTATTTTTGTGGAGAGCCTGAATTTTCATTACTGTTGCTGCAGTATTTGCAAAACCACAGGAAGGGTCTGAGGTGACAACAGTGACTTGAGTTTTGTTTATTTCCATCTTGGCATTTAACAATGCTTAAACACATGGTTAATCTCTTTCTAGTTTTAAAATGCTACTTTAAAGAAATCTCTCATAAAAGTGTCTGAATGAAACTACACACCATAAAAGCTCTTTAAAAAGGAGATTTTTAATGGAAATACTGCTACAAGAATTACTATAGTGTTTCTGAAATCGCACCATTATAATAAGGGTTAAGGCTCAATTGTTCACTCTCCAGCAGCAATAACTTTCTCATTGGAAACTGAAAATAAACCCCTATGAATAAAATGACACCAAAGACTTAAGTTGTTTTCTTGAGACAGCTCGCCTTTTCGTACAGAAGCTATTCTGAGGTCTTGTACTGTATTTCTGCTGAAAAATTACACTGGCTTGCCAAATATCTTAATGACTTTTCTCTCAGCAGTTGGTAATGGTGAAATGTTATTCTAGTAACCATAATGTCTCTCATAAAACAATTGCATACAATATGTACTGTACTTCTATTTTAGTGAGCACTTCCATCGGGCTTGTACTGCCAGTAGCCATTTAGCATTTCATAGCAAACTGCTTACCAGTCCTTCAAGTGTAATATTGCAGAAACGAAACGGTGAAGAAATGCGTGATTAAAAGCATTCACTGAGAGTGGACCATTTAGTACTACCCTATCTTGCAAGATAAACCAGCCTTCACACGTGTAGGCGCTCATCATATAAATGACAGTTCTATGTGGTCATTTAATTTTACGATCTCAATTCTCGCATATATTGCTAACATAAATATAGCGTTCTCCTGCAGGGAGGTCTGCTGGGTGTTATAAAATCAGTAAGACCTCAATGGGTTCAAATGGACATCTTTTATAATTATTGCTATAAAATTTCTTGACAATGCATTTTGTTGTCCAATGGGTAAAGAAAATGATTTTCTGAAAGAATGGGTTTTGACAAAGAGAACAGCAGAGCTTAAGCATTTGTTCCTGTGTTCAAGCATATTTAAATTATCTCTGTTACTCTTACCTTTTTGACAGAAGCCAATATCCTGGAATAACTTTTTACAATGAGACTCCAGTTGGTGCGTGGCTGTATTTTCAGTTGTTTTCTGGTGTGACAAGACATTGTAGGATATCTAGGGGGAAAAGATTAATTTGCTATTTAATGCAATTAAATTCTATTTGCCAAGCAATTCTTTTTACGTGCCCTTGAAGTGACTGGGGAATCTGAAAGAGGATGAGGGCAATAAATGTATTCCCCGAAGTGGTTTTGAGGGAAGGAATTCAGATGGAATTCAGGACAGAACTATTGGCTGCAAATCATCAGGAAGGACCCTGTTACATCTTCTTTACATTTCTCAACAGTGTTTCTCTTTGACCTGTATCTGGAAAGGAATTTCTATCCCTTTTATTCACATTTCCATAACAAAAAGGATATTACATTTCTTTTAGGAAGCTGGATAGCTGAGTTTCTCTTTCTGTGCTTGAGCTGCCCGTGGGATGTTGGCTTTGCCCTCCAAGTGCAGGGCTGTGGGGCAGCCCAGCTGTGCAGCTCTGGGTCCCGGGCCCTGCTGCCCCCCAGCCTGTGGCAGACGGGGGGGCACCCTGTCGAGCAGGAGGCTCGGTGCTGGTGGCTCTTTGGAGGTGGAGACTCTCAGAAGTGATTCAGCAGTTTCCATATGTCATGGAAAGAGAGGCAGTTTTCTCGTGGGTTTTTGATGCTTCATGGATTTAATTGAATTACAGTGATTGATCCTAGCTTGTTTTCTAGTTCTCTGCCCCACCTTGGAACAGTCAGGGAAATCCTGCAGCACACAGGGGTTCTCTATCTTGCACCCTTTGATTTTTATTTTACAATAAATGTCTCTCTTACATAGCAACCCTCCCCAAAAAACAAACAAACAACTTCTTAAAGCTATGCCAGCATTCTTATGTTATTTGATTTTGTATCTCAGTCTCCGTAACAGCAGGATTCTGACCTCTAAAGGGTTTTGTAAATGTGGAAGCATCACATACATAGTAACAACAAAAATTTGAAACTAAATGTGTATTGGAGCAAGAAGTGCGAGAGCAATATGCATTTACCCCAGGTGTTAATTGGGTGGTTATGACATAATTATAGTAATGAAGTTGTAGGTAGTTGATAAATAGCTGCCCAGTAATCTTGATAAGATTTAGGTAGCAACTAAGTTAACTTGTTGCCTCTACTGTGTTCATTAGAAAAAGGTCTAGGCAAAGGCAACATAAACAGTATATTTATTAATGTGTCTGGATTTTGGGCGTTGGCAGCTCATATTTTTTACTTTATTTTTTCTTGTGCTGTTTTATAACCATTGAATTAATTGTTTTTCTTACCCGAGATGAAAGCCAAATGCTTTCAAATACATTTAGCTTTGAAGTAATTAAAATAAAGTGTCTATTGACCATAGCAAATAAGTAAACATGCTCTGCATGAAAATGAGAAATGATAAGGGAAAAATTGTTATGCAAGAAAACAGTGAGGGAAGGGGAAAAAAAGAGATTGTAGTTGCAGTTTCTTAACTGGAACCTTAGCAAACCTAATCAATTATTCTGAGCCATCTTACACATAAATATGTGTTAGCTGCTATAGCTTGGAGATATTTGTTAGGAAGATTGTCAGAGTTTTGTACAAAGGGTCAAAACCGTCTTCTTCCATCAATGTTCTAGGAAGAAATAATTTACAGGAATTCTGAGCATTTTGGAAGTTTCTTATTGTATAAAAAGGTTTTCATGCCTCTCACAAGTATTACCAATTTTCTCATATTTGTGGGTGGGTGGGAAAAAATAAGGCTGGGAAAATGTGTAATTCCTAAACAGATATTAAATAGAAAGAATTAGACAAAGAACAGGGAACTCCCCTAGAGCGAGCTGAGGAAACGTAAATAGTTTGAGTTCTAAACTGATTTATTTATTCATTTCATATGAAAAATGTTCTTCTGCACTTTAGAAGTGTACACTACAGGTATGCAGCTAAAAGCTTTCCAAATATTTAATGCTGAGATTAAGACACCTAGGTTCATTCTTCAAACTACATACATTGGTTTTGTTGTAAAGTAGCAGCTCTGCTTGAGCTTCTTGGGTAAGGGTGGTTGGTGCTCTACCAACACCCAGGACAGAGGTTCTCAAGCCCAGTTTGCTCATATAACCTCAGCTGTGCAAGCGTTATCTGCAGGACGTGTTCAGCTCTTCCAGGCTGTGTTCACATGCTTTCACTGCTGTGCCCAAGGGAAGGGGATGTCCTCTTGGTACCCGTGCCCCAGTGTGAGACTCCCTGCTCGGAGCTGAGATACGTGTTTGGCAACTCTAAATATAGCTTGGTAAGCCACTTGTGTCCAGCTGTAATATTCATGAATAATTGTAGAGGTATTCACAATGCATCCTACCTTTAGAAACCCTTGTGAAAAAGAAAGTGTATGCTTAATGTTTATAGGAGTCAGTAATACTATTAATAAATTTATATCTTTTTATTATTTGACTACAGGCTTTCTCCAGCACTAGTCCACATGAAAACCACATGTAAGCATAAAATGTTAACTGACAGCCAAAAGAGTATGTCAGTTTTCAGATCACATGGTATTTCCATTCCTTGCTTTCTTATTTAAAAGATGGGATGTTTATGGAAATGCCTGTATGAACAAACTTATTTTAAATTATGTAAAAACAGCTGATTTTTCCTCTACAGAGTAAATATGCATCAGATGATGCAACAGTTTTCCTAACAAGCCATTCATGCTTTTCTGACAGTGCTTAGTATGAAAGTGGATTTTGCAGCTTTGCTCTAAAGATGAAGAGGTCCAGACTCCAGTGAAACAAAATACATTCTCTGGGGGTTTTAGAATTTATTTTAGCATTTTAATTTTTATTTTATTTTTTTTAATTTTTATTTTATTTATTATTTTTTTTAATGTCAGCGATGGTAATTCTGCAACGTTGACTTCCATGGATGTCAGTTGTGCTGACATGGTTTCAGGCATTTGGTTGAGACCTGGGGATCCCGGTTGCACAGACAGTTAGTATTCTGGAAACCTTTTGATATTCTCTGAAAATTCCCAAAGTATCGCTGGTCTGCATTCCTACTGTTAAACTTTGCTTAATATATACTAAATACTTCTGTTTGTTGGCTTAATCTTGGCTCTGATGTTGTTTCACACTAAAGAATCTCCTTTTAGTGTAGTGGGTGCTCTCAGATGTTCCACTTGTCAGCACTCAACACTTCTCCATCTCTGCAATTTATTCCAGTTGCTGCAGTGCATATGTATGGCAGCTCCATGGTCAGCAGCGTGGAAAGAAAACAGGATCAGACAGTGCATAGGACCGTACAGCTTCAACCTTTAGTTGTATTTTGTTCTGGGATTTTTTTGAGTCTGTTACACTGCAGGCATTAACAAGGGGGGCTTGGAAGGCCTAACGATTCTTTAGATTTAAACAATGCACATTGAGAACTATGACTGAAACTCTCTGAAGTCAGTAGACAGACTCCAGTGGATTTTGATGGGCTCAGATTGGTCCCACAGGGCACTATGATGATTTTCTGCATGCACACTGCTTTTCAAATTCCTTGCCTTTTGGGTCTCTGGAGACATAAAATATTCCCCAAACATTGAAACATCCCAGCAGAGGAAAATTAACCATTTCTGTTTATATTTTGGTGACTTTATTTGGATTTTAATGCCTTTTCTTAAAGCATTTTGACAATAATAAAGGGGAAGGCATTCTTCCAAAACACCATAAATAAGCAAAAAGATATTTTTGTATTGCAATGACAGCAATTTTTATACAAACTTTTGTTTCATTTACATTGAGTCTATCTTTGAATCTGAATTCAACCCACAGAAGCAAAAGCCAAAAGAAAAGAGATTACACAAGACTCCTGTATGGTTTTGCTTGGTTTAGTGTCTCTTATTTGAATAATGTATCTTAAGCATGCCTGTGTTTATATGAAAGACTAAGGACTTGATTCTCAGACTTCTGCAGTACAACTTGGAGTAATTGTACTGAAGTCAATGGCCCATATCTTGCCACCAGGTCTTAAACAGAACTTCCAGTGGATTTCAGTAAAGACTTTTGCTTAAAAGTCAACAGCACAGCATGTTTTGGGGAAATTACAGGGCTGCATGCAAAAATGTTAGTTTATTTTTCCTTTTCTTTTTAGAATACCTTGTGTTTGGGTCTATAAAATAAGATTATTACAAGTGATTCAAATCAGTATGGCATCAGCATTGAATCTTAGAGGTTTCAGTAATATGCCTAAGCTTCACTGACAGTAAAACAAAATAACTTTTAATTAACACAGATTGAGAGCATGAGAGGGATATATCCCTGTGATTCTGTCCAGAAAATCTTCTGTACTTTTTCTCAGCATAGAGATAAGCCACATTGCTGATAGAACAACCTTTATATTCGTTATGAATTATAACCCCTTTTTTCCTATCCCAACAGAAGCAGCAGCTACTTTATGGTGTGCAGCTTCCCAAGTCATAATTGAACCCCATTCACCAGTGCTGCTACCGGTGTGCACCAATGGAAAGCGGGAGTGTTTCTTGAGGGAGGAGGTGAGTGTTTCAAAGGACATGGTCAGTGCCTGGGCTGTGAGATAGAATGATAGAATCATTTAGGTTGGAAAAGACCCTTGGGATCGTCGAGTCCAACCGTCTACCCTACTTTACAAAGTTCTCCCCTACACCTTATCCTCCAACACCACATCTAAACAACCATTAAACACGTCCAGGGACGGTGACTAAACCATCTCACTGGGCAGCCTATTCCAATGCCCAACCACTCTTTCTGTGAAAAATTCTTTCCTAATGTTCAGTCTAAACCTACCCTGTTGGAGCTTGAAGCCATTCCCTTTTGCTCTGTCCCTAATCACCTGCGAGAAGAGACCAGCACCAACCTCTCCACAGTGTCCTTCCAAGTAGTTGTAGAGAGTGATGAGGTCTCCCCTCAGATAGCACCGGGGGCAGACTTCGTTTAATGTGCTTAGAAAGTAAAGTCATTATGAAGCAGCAAGTGAGACTAATGACTGACATATCTTTCCAGAACTAGAAAAACTTAGGAAAAGAAAAAAAAAAATATTTCTTCTTTGCTTAATTTTAAGGCTGTATATGAAATGAGTGCCAGAAGCTCACTATAAATCCCAAGGTATGAGTTGCTGTTTCTGATGGGATATGGAGATAGAACTGGATGATGTGATCCAGTGATGTGATGTGCATTGTTGCGCACGCCCATGAATGTCATTGTGTTCTGTTGGCATATATTGTTGTAACCATTCAGAAAACAACAAAAGTTGCTTCAGTGGAAAGCTGCTATAAGTGGCATCATAAGCAAGGATAGGAGTTTGGGCATTTCCCTCTTGTTTTCCTTGCTGTCTCTCAGCTGCATGCCCTACTTGTGTCTGGTAGCAACTATGACAGAATGGCAGCTGCTCTTAGAGTTCAGGGTTCTCCATCATCTTGTAATATGGACAAAATGTGATTTCCTCAGTGTGGGTGACATAAAATGCAGAGATAAAATGCTCCTTTCTCTTGCTAGGAAAATGATACAAAGGCAGCCACAGTACTGGAAAAGGGAATTGGGTGCCTACAAGGGTGCCAGATGATGAGGTGGTCTGCAGTGTGTATGGTAAGGAACAGGTGGCCAATAGCCAGTTCTAGCTGCATAAAAAATAGTACTCATTTACAATGTGTAGGAAATGCCTTATTCTCATTCCTTTTAGACATTAGGCCTTAATACTGTTTTCACTAATTTAATAGGCCATATTCTTGGGGGACCCTGTAAGCAGTTTCTTGTGCTCAGACTATGAAGAAGAGATGTAATCTAGCTGCAAATGCTCACTAAGGAGAACTCTCTGCTGGCTATTAGCAAACCAAATGTGGGTCTACGCTTCTGATACCCTCTTACAGGTCTGCAGAGACAATGTAACAATGATGTGAGAAGAAAGAAGATCCTTGCCTACCACACTGCACATATCATCTGCCAAAATGGGGCAAACCAAGGATGTTATATTCTAGGATCAATGAGCATGGGCACATGGGAGTAAGTTTATACTGTAATTTCAGTGTCCCTGCTGTCCTGCTGCAGCTATCAGTGACAGACTCTTCTGCTGTGGTAAAAGGGAGGTAGCCTGAACTGTAAGCTGCCTTGGATAAACCATGTTGTAAGAGAGTGTCCCAGCTTTTTCCCACGATACACATAAGAAAGCTCACACGTTACCTGCAGTATGGCATCACCTCCAAATTGTGCCAGGAATCCCACAGAACTGGGATTCCTGTTCTTTCCCACTTTCAGCAGCAAATAGAGATTGGGGACTGGGGAGGGAGGACATGGATTTCCCTGCATCCATCCTTGTCCGAGCATACTGTTTGGAAATGAAGGAAGCAACAGTGTGAAAAATGCTCCTGCTCTCCCATTTTGATGTTTGTTTCTCTCTTGCTTGGTAGGGCAGTTAGTTAATAACACAGCTGTCCTGAATCCACCTAATGGAGCTGCTTAAAGATGAGACACTTCAAATGTTGGACATAGGAGGAATGCACGTTTTATAACTATGATTTCTATATAGACAGATCATAAGTTAATGTAAAGATATTGGTGGAATAAGCAGGGTCTTACCATTTCTTTTTCAGTCAAATGTATTTTAGGTTGTTGTGATACTTCATTTCTGAGAAAATTTTCTGTACACTTAATAAATAAATCGGTAAGACACACTCTCAAGCATAAGTCTGATCCCAAGGCTCTGGTAAGCACATTAAACAGTACGATAAGGTAAAGATACATTCACTGAAAATAAGGTAAAGATACATAATGGTTCAGGATAAATATGGGTAAAAGGGCTCTTTTGTGTCCAATAGGTTTTAAAGCTGCTCAAAATGGCATGCTTTCAAAAGTAACAAAGATATTTTTTCCATAGCTGTCATATAAGAGATGAATTAAAGTTATGTCTAAAAAAAGAATTCTGAAAAAATATTGGTGGAAGTGCTTTTTATTGTTATTTTTGTTTCATTTTTTGGGGAGCTTGGTGTACCATTATGAATTTACATTTGCAATGATACTTCACTGCCTGTGCTTAGAGCAGGCCAGGAGCTATCTGTGCACATCCAGTCCAGAAACTGAGCATTTCTGAAAGGCAGGATTTATCAGTTTAGGCACTGTCCCTTAGGTATGTGGCTGATGAAATAAAACTGCATTGGAACCCACCAGCTTGGAGTGCAGGTGGAGCAAGCACGTGCCTTTCAAAAGACATAATTTCAAACCACCCTGCAAAACCCTCTGGCCTCTTTAGTCTGAAGAGAATGGATGGTGTGTAGTTCTCCACTGTCATATAGGCTGCCCTAATTTGGTGAAGCATCTCTACTCCCATGTGGAGGCACTCTTACTCCTCCAAACTGTAATTGCATTTTTATCCTGAATATTATTTATGTTCTCTCTACACAGGTTGCAGTCAGTAATATGAACAGAGAGAGAGAGCCATCTTGTGGAAGATTGCTTTAGTATCTTCAGTTTTGGATGCCAGGCACTTCAGAAGCTCTTAATTCTGTAGACCTTATTTTTGCGATGAGAGACCCCAATTACAAGCGAGTGTCCTATAATATTTATACAGATGTGTCGTTTTCTGCACAAATAATTGTAAGTGAGAAGGGAATGATACTGCTTCAACATTTGGCTGCTGGCACTTGATACATATGAACAGCATGTTCTTTTGCCCCATCTTGAACTACATAATCAGCAGTTTCTTCTCTTCTTTCCATATTGCTGCTGAGCACAATTTAGATATTAAATATGTCTTGATTTGCTTTGTAACAGACTGCAAATGAAGCTTCACTGCCTCATCTTGGAAATGTGCAGTGGAAGTAGAATTGAAAATAATATTTTTCCCTTCATCATTACTGCTTTCAGTTGAATAAATGCACAATTCTTCCAGACTACAGCGAACATTAAAAAGCTGTTCTCATCTACAGGTTCCAGCCTGAGAGGTGCAAAATGCTTGTAATGAAGCTGCAAACCATGTGAAAACAGAGTGACAAGATCTGTGTAGCAGAGAGGGACTCCCCTTCAAGCAAGGAAAAAAAAAAAAAGAGCAGAGGGCATCGTTCTGGTAAGAGAAGATGATGTGGGTCTAGGAAGGCCTGAGCTCTTGAAAAAGGGAAAATGAGAATGCTGCCTAATGTTCTACCTTCTCTTCTTGAGTTAAGGGGGTGAGCTGCACTTTTCAACCCCTGGTATGGGATAAGGAAGAACGGTGCCATGTCACTGAAATGCCCTGTGAAAGCAGAGAGGACAGACTGCAAGTTGGCCTATTGCATGTTCTTCTGGTCAGTCATCTATCTACACATTTGTGTGGTGATTAGCATAAGATTATCTACTACCTTAAATGTTGTATTCGACAGGTGCTCTGAGGGTATTGAAATTCCTGTTAATCAAAGCTGTCGATCCCTTTCAATGTGCTTGATTTGATTATCAGTGGGAAACTTAGCTTGATTTAGCTTTAAAGATGTCAGTTGTTTTTCTGCCTTATTTTGCAAAGGATTCATGAGGTATGAAATAGGGAGAGATCAAATTTGAAATCAGTTCAATGTAGTCTTTTGATAGATCAATAATAATTACACATTTAGAGAAATATTTTGCATGCAGAATCACAGCATACCTTTAGTTTTAATGCAGAAATTAACATAGTGCTTGGGGGGTTGATCTGTTTTGGTTTTCCTCATCACCAGACTATTTGTTGTATTTTAGTATTTGCAGTACTTGATTCAAAGTCAGTTTTATATGAAAGTATGTGTCTATGATGTGCCACATTCAAGGTTTGGGAAACTAGACTGAATTGCATGAAATGCTTATAAGTATTAGCAAGAATATATGTTTGTGAATTGTGGAATCTGAAAGAATCAACTGAATAATTGTTGCACAAAGCTGGGAAAGCTGGAATGATATGATAGTGTTGATTTAAGAATGAAATCAGCCGTAACAGTGACAGACTATTACTCTTCTATCTCAAAACACAGATTAGACATTCAGTTGAAAGAGACTTTCTCTACCAAATGATATAATATTTTCCTTTCTTAGAAAGCCAAACTTAAAGCCCTTATCAAGTGGAAAGTAGAGTATTTACCAGTATATGAGAACTGATGAGTCAGCCCTGAGTGGACCTGCTCCATCAGGCACACTGTTCTAGGAAACAGCGTTCCTTTCCACTTGATGGGCTACTGCTCTGTAGCTCACAGAGCTGAAGGACCTCTGCTCTGTAGCTCAGCAATGCTGAAGGACCCCCTGCCCTTTAGCCACAGATCTTCCAGATGGTGACTGCTATAACTGGAAATGCCCCAACTCTGCTACCTGTTTTCCTGTGTAGAATGACTGTTCCAGAATAGTCAAAACCAAAGGATAATGCTATATTGCACTCCGGCTTTTTCTGATCTTTCATTAGAAGCCTAAAGTGCGTGTGTGTGTGTTAAGCTGTAAATGTCATTACCTATTTCTCATGAATATTTCAGATTCAAAAATTTACAGGCTATTGTTTTCATGAGCAAAATATGTTGCTTCTGGATACCTCAGTGATGAGTTAAACAGCCTCAGTAAGACGAAATAAATCTATTCTGAGTGTGAAGTACTGCGTAGCATGGTTTTGCTTTATTTTGGTTCTTTACTTGAATAGTCAGAAATGAAAAGCAATGTGACGTTTGATTTAAGTTTGGTTATTTGCCTGTGCTACATACAGATGCCATAATATTTCCTTAGTTTTTGTCAGATGTCAAGGTACCTGAACTGCTGCTAAACATTAGTGTCTTAAAGATAACTCTTTTACTGTGGCATGTATTTCCAGTTGACACTAGGAAGAGGGGTCTCTGCCTCACTTGCACATACCAACCCTACAGCAATTCAGAGCAAACAGTGTCCATCTCCCTCCCTTTTGCCATCCGCAAGCCCCTGAGGCTGTGGCGAGGCAGTGGCTGGGACTCAGGGAGTGCAGGGGGGTTGGAAGGGGTGCTCAGCAGGGTCTCCACCTGCTGTGGGACTGGTGCTGGGTGGGCCTGGGGAAAGGAATGGCATGGATACTGCTCTGCTCTGAATATAAGTCCAACAAATTGGCAGTGGTGAGTTTTGTCACCCAGAGAAGGCACTCAAGCACTGGTATCATGTAGTTCACAAATGTAAAACTGCTTTCAGTGAACACGGAGAAAGTAAGAATGAGTCATGATGAGCTCTCTGCATTATTCTGATGTGTATTGTGGGTTTCTTCAAACTTGTGCATTGCTGCCTGAGTGAATGCAGCTTTATGTCAAGGAAGTCTTTAAAATGATCTTTAAAATTAGAAGAGGGAAAAGGAAAGTGCTGGCACACGTAATAAAACTTTGGATGCGCAGCTTTAAATTGTCACAGTAACAGTCCAGAGTAGGATGGTTTACTTTCTCTGGGGCTGACTTGATAGCCAGGGAAACTGCTTTTCTTCTGTCTTGAGGGAAGGAGAGACTAGGGGAAGAATCAGGGCACCAAGAAATTGCAGGCAGAGGACTTGCTGTTTATCCCAAGCTGGACAGGCAGCCTAAGGTATCTTGAGCAGGGGAAAAAGAGGTGGTATTGAGGTACAGCTCTCTCCTGAGGAGAACGTATATATGAAACATTCCTTCGGCTGATGAGCACTTCCATCACTGGGTGAAAAAATAACCAATGCTTTCTTTTGTTTGTGAATTGCTTTAAATGTTTGCTGTTGTGGTGCAGCACAGGATAAATCCTGTGAGAAGCCCACCCTTGCTTGCTTGGCAAGGGAATAGCTAACCGTGGCTGGTACGCAGGGATGTGCAGTCGAGGTGCTGGAGTGTATGGATTTCACTTTGGGAGAGGTAAAACCCCAAGGCTTTGCCAGTGCCACACCACAAACATCAGATCCTGAGAAAGGGCTGCAGATCAGAGCCATCTAGTCCTGTAAAGGTGATGTGAACTGGGGAGGGTAAATGCTCAGTTTTCAACAACGCAGAGTATGCTGTTGGAGGAAGTGCCTTTCTGTAATGTCAAATAAATTATAATCTAACATTTTCTTTTCTGTAGCATTTCAGTTGTATATTAAAAACAGTAAATTACATTGATAGAGTAAGTATAATATTCAAAGGTCTAAATAGTTTTTTTCAATGCCTATTTTTAAGTGATACTTGGGAATGATACATATCCTGTGCAGTGGGTGTTGTTAATGTTGTAAGATTATCTAAATCTGAGTAGTTTACATCCTGAAAAAATACTGAGGATTCAGCTTCCTTTTGCTTCCACCCCAGTGTCTCTGTGCTTTGATTTTTATGACCAGTGTGTCATTTGGTAATTAGTGTTCTTCAGCTTTCTATAACGTTTGTAATAATAGTGGCACCTTCACCTACCAACAGCATTAGAAAATAAATCAATTTAGTTTTTATGCACCTGTCAAATTGGAACATTGTAACCAGAAAACTTGATAACTATAGAACAAACTATTATTTTTATAATGCTCTTATTCCATAAAGGATGCTGTAATTTCCCCAAAATAATTAGGGAAACAGATCACAAAAGCTCTGGGATGTTTGTGTCATGTTACTAAGTTTCTCATATGCTATTGGTTCATCAACACCATCTGATAACCTGACTGTGGCAGGAGTGAAAGGAAAAATCACATTGTCTTCTTTCTCCAAGACATATAAATGGAAGCCTATCTAGAAATAACTGCAGACAAATCCAGGAGTCTTTCTGCATCTGTTAGCCATACAGGATCATGTGTATCATCTGGAATGCCTTGGTCTTATGCTTTAAGTGCTACCCCAGAGCTCCCTATGCTCATATACAGCTGCTTTTTCCAAGGTCACTTCTAATTCCTCTTATGGACTTGCGCAAGAGATTGTTCAAAGGTGGTATCACTGCTGAGGACACATTCAGGGCTTTTCTAGCACCCTCAGGATCTTTTGCCATCAAAATGAAGGGAGCCATTTTCCCCCTGGCTCTCAGTCTCTCTAGAGGCTCCCAAGTCAATCCTAAAGAACAGCTTTGAAAAATAAGAAATTTTCCTAAATGTCAAGTGTTTTGTAAACATTTTTGGGTGCTGAGTTACAAGAAGAAATGCTCCCATCTTATTATGTCTCTTCTCTGTGTCTGCAGAAGGTCTTCTGCTCGCTGTTATATTGCCAATGTAGCAAACAGGGCTGCTGGAGACAGGATAGACATCCTCAGTACATACATTTCAATGCAATAATTCACTGAGCCATGCTGCCTCTCTCTTGCATATGGTTGAGGGAATTGTTTTACAATAAAGTAAAACAATTTATTTAATTCCTTGTTCCTTACTGTGCCTTTCTGCACAAATCCAAAGATACTGGCTAATGACATGCTTAGAGGAAAATAGTATGTAGGAATTATCTATACAAATACTGCTGTGTATTTTTGTAGGACACCGCTTCTTGTGAGTAAGGAAAAGATGTTGCCTAGAGTAGGCAATTACTGCATCTCAATTGTTACAGGATAGAGGTTTCTTTGGGCCAAAATGAGTGTGCACTGCAGTTTTCTGACAGTCTTACAGCATCCTTCACCCCAGCAGTAATGTCCTCTATAAAGAGCTTTGTATATGAGCCAAGATGAGATCAGCACTATCTTGCACTAATGATGGAGGTTTTACAGTTTTAGGGAGGTTCTGTCAGCATTCAAACTGCAGAAAATCCTAAAATGAGTTACAAATACTTAAGATGTGTTGCAAGTGCATGACATGCTCCTCTATTTGTAGACACTTATCAATTAACATATGATTCTCAAAATTGTCTAGCCAGTAGCAACTATACGTATTTGAAACTGGTGCAAGTTCATTACATTGGTGATACTGGACAACTCACTCTGTTATTTATGTATGTTTGCATCGATCTGTTTGCATCGTTTGAACTTTTGAGCCTCGATCACAAATATTACTTCTAAAGTGCCAATATCTAACTTGACTACTAACCTTACTGTCTCCATTGAAAGAAAAGTACATTGACAGATGTCTTTCTTCTGAAAGAACCATTTATAGTGTTGTAGCTGTTAAGTGGTTGCAGAATAGCTGCCTACTACAGGAAAAATACAAGTTAGACAACCTTCTGACCTTTGATGTACACTAATTATGATATGAATTGTGTGAATTTCATTTGTACTCACGTATTTATATATATCTCATTAATTTGTTACAAAGAGGGGAAAAAAATCATTACTGTAGAGTCAAATTGCCTGTAAATGACTTAAAGAATATGTTAATGATCCTGCTCCAAATGAATAATTATAAAGCAGGTGCACTTGAGATGTGATCATTTAACTGACAGCAAGCAGCTTCTAATGTCTTGAATATCCATGATAATGGTGATGTCATAGCAGCCAGTTAAAATCATCGCTCACATCCTCCATTTAATACACAGGAGAACTGTGGGTATAATTCCCATATAGAGCTATTGCCGTGCTTATTTAAGGAATGGTTAATTCATAAACAAATCAAGAAGTCACTCTGCATTGATTTTAATGCAATATGTTTCTGTTAAAATGTCATGCTATTGTCTCAAGTAGAAAATAAACATTGATGGCAGAAGGCATTACTGCATCAAATTGACATTACAGTTTAAATGAACTTGATGCAAAATGTCCCAGTTTAATAGAGATGTGAATTGTGTTTCACCTGCTTTGCTACTAATATCCAGCTAAACTTTTCACATTTATTTTTTTTAAAGGTGCATGTAGTTTATTTGCCTGCAAAGTTGATGCCTCTGAGAGTTAGGGATGTATGCTCTGCAGTGCACAAAATAGCCCCTGCCTGCAGATGAGTTGTCTCATTAAGAAGAGATTTGAACTCTTTAAAAGGCAGTCTTCATTTGGGTTTATGTCTCACTTAATTTTATATAGCTGTGCAACATGTTAAGCTTTTCAGTTTTCATTGTGGTCAAGATCAGATTTTAAGTGTCTACCATTCCAAAATTTAAATACTCTGCCTTGAATGTGCATGAGTTCACAGAAGGCAGCAGTGTGCTGCCTAGGGGTTATCTCCATGATAATAGCAATGAAACTAGAGCAGGAGCTAAATATAGAACAGTTTTTCTGCATCTATTTCATGTGTTGTCATGTAATTACAAATAGATGAAGAATTAAATCTCCAAGCTGCAGTGAGGTTTATGAGGAAAACCTACAGAATTCCCAAAGTAAAAAGGGTTGCTTCCAGGTAAGGTTAGCACTTTATGCCTTAAGAAGAACACTACCACCTTATTTAGAATAATAGTAGTTTATTGATGCAGGTTATTTTAGCAGCAAGAGTCTGTACTAGGAAGGGAGAACTCTTTTTGAAGATACCGGTTCCAAAGCATAATAAAACAGGTGCATCTTAATAGGTCTACTAGGAATGTTTTAGCTGTTAGCATCTTTTAAATGCTTCTGCTGAGAAACCCTGTTTTCATAACAAGGTTGGTGAGTATTAAACCTGTGATAGTTCTTTCTGGGATTACTATAATTTACAAAAACAATAAAAACCTGCTAAAAAACACTTATGTACTTATAAATGTTGTAATCCAGGGGTCCCACTGATATTTGTGGTGAAAGATATGCCTAAGGGCACATAACCCTGCTTGTACATTGCCAGGACTGCAATCTGGTTTATGACAAAACAGATGCATTTATCTCCAAATAAATAAATTACTTTTGTGAACATTTAGAAACATTTGCATAATTAGGCTGTAAGATCTTAGCAGTCTTTTTCATAATAATTAAACTAATCTAATCTTGGACAGGGTAAACAGACTTACTAGGCTGAGAGCAGCCTTCAGGCAAGGAACTTACTACATTCTACAGGAACTGTAAGGCTGATGATGTTTGTTAATTATGCAGAGCTTTTACTCCACAGTAATAGCAGCTTTTGTATTGCCTGGAGCTTAGATAGCTACTCCCAGGCACATAAAATTAGGCTCTGGGTTTTTTTTGTCATTCTTAAAAAAAAACAAAAACAAAAAACAAAAAAAAAAAAAACCCCAAACAAAACAACAACAAAAAAACCCCAAAAAACAACACCACCACACAGCAAAACAACAAAAACCACAAAACAAAACAAAGAAGATACTTCAAAATGATTATATGCTTTCAACAAGGAGGCATTAACCTTATAATGTTGGATCCTAGATCTGCGTACAATTGGCTCACCCTTCAGTCATGTGGTCGTGATTATCTTTAGATCTGTAGCCTTTCATGCCATATAGGGATAAAGGCTTGTAAAGCTTGGTAAAAGAGCAGCAAAAGGCACCGCTTCATTTTCTGGGGACTTCAGGAAGAAAAGATTGAGAATATCAAGCAGATCTTATGCAGGACCAGTCTAAGTCAAGCAGTCAATCAAAATTTATTATCATATATCAAAAAATGAAGACAAGCAACATTACCTGGCAAATTCTGAAAAAACTTTATTTCTTTAAAGAATCTGTCTTCTTTATCTAGTTCTATGTAAGCCGTCTGTTCATGAAGACTTCAACTGACAAACTCAAAAAGAAGAATTTTATTTTTTTTTTTTCTCCTTACAAACAGGGTATGGCATTAACAAGGATGATATTCAAACTCTACAAAATTTTTTTAAAAAAATCTTCTTGTAAAGCTGTTTCATAGACAAGAATTTAATTTCTGAATATTATTTTCCTAGAAACAGAGTATGAAAGGAAATAGTCCTGAAGGTTTCTTCTGCTTTGTTTTATTTAGTGTATTTTCATAAAACGTGATTAGCCCTTAAAAATCTGATTTTTACTTAATCTTTTTTTTTTTCTCAGAATTCACATATGACCTCACAATGTATTTCTTTTTTATATCTGCATGGGAATACTGACGCCTGACTCCTGCAAAATAGCTGGTTAAACCATATAAAAGTGGTATAGCATGAAGGATTGGTACTAATAATCTAACCAAGGGCTGGATTTTATTTGCTGCAAGAAGTAGCTTGCTTTATGAATTTCTCCTGTTAGTGTTAAGGAGATTGTCCAGCAGCATTTGCTCAGGGAACAAAGTTCTCAGAATCTAGCTCTTAAGTTACATCATTACATCAGGATTTGCTGATGAAGAGTTGACTCATGGATCTGAATAACCATCAGTCTTTCAAGGTCTGGAGGGCCAGAAGATCTGGAACAGGTTGACATTCCTATGGATGTGTTTTCCAGAATAAACGAGTGGGTAGAGACAACAAATTGACAAATTCATTTTCAGCTCTTGCCTCTTTTGGCCTGTACAGTGAACTATTGAAGTGCAATGTTATGTATGTATAATAAGCAAGCATCCCACCACCAACTAACTTCTGTACAAGAAAGAGGAAAAATACTGATTGTCCCACTGCAGTTTGAACTACTCTTCTTCGAGCTTTATTCTTTCTCACTACACTGTTCATTCCTGTGCACATTAGTTCACCAAATTTAGTAAGTCCAGTGTGTCTGCCAGTCATTGCTATAAGTTAGTGGGTTGTTGCTGTTTCAATTAACATTTTGTGGTATTGCCAATGGCATGAATTCAAGTACCATGTGTTGCTCTTTATTAACTTTTATGGGGGAATAATACAAGTTGTTTGTATCAATAAAATTAATCAGAAAGAAAAATCCCATTTTAAAGTGATGAATTGTATAAGTAAATAATGGCTTTCTCTAGTCTCTAGTTGGCCTTCCAGAAAAGTTCTCATTGTCAGCCCAGGCTGTAAAACTCTAAGCTAGAACAGTTTCTCCCAGTGCTGCATGTATCATGGAACCAGGGTTAGAAGGGACTGGTCTGAGCTCCCTGGTCACTGAAGCAGCTACTGGTTTCTGTGTGGAGTGCATCCTCACCCAAGGCCTTCTTCCTCCTCTCTTTGCAGTGCAGTGCATACTGCATATACACTAGTTATTTGTTTGTAATACAGAAGAGCAGGTTTAGGATAGAGTAAGAGGGATAATTCGACATCAATAGGCTGGACTACTGGATTTGCAATGGGAAAACGTGGCGCCATTGCTGTTGTAATTCCTGCCCTTACTGCCATTTCCCATATGGTTATTGCTGAATCTTTGGACCAATGGTCACCAATGATGGCCAGAAGAGGCCAGAGGCGTGAGTGGGGAGCAACTCAAAGTCTCTTGTCCTCGTGACAGCAGGAAATCTAGGAAAAAGTCACATTGCGTATGTTCTTACCAAAGAACACAGATTTTTTACTTTATAATATGGAAAAGGTGCATTATGTAAAATATCTGGTGTCTCTGGTTACAAATTGCCTTTGATGGTTTACAGCATGAGCATGAAACAATTTTTCATCAGATTAGTTTTATTAAGCATGTCACTTAAATTTTTAACACCACTTCTTTACAAATTCCTGTGTAGTATATTTGACTATACATTATGCAATGAAATACGCACTTTCATCTCTATTGTTTAGCAATAAGAGTAAATAAGCACCCTTTTTTTTCCCCTGCCCCTTCTCAAATTGTGAGTCAAATTATAAGGAGAATATATATGGCATTGGCTTCTGTCTTTCTCTGTGGAGATGAAATAAGATCAAGCAAAAATAAAGCCGGTGCCATTTACGCTGTTCACCAGACCTTCTTGGTGTTAGAGTCCACTTCCGCCTCCCTTTCCCCTTGTCTCCTCAGAAGAATGAGAAAATGGTACATAAGGTGTTGCTTTGAGCCACAGTTGCTTATTGGATGTTGTCTGAGTAGGTGCAGTTACATGCTGCTGCTCTTTTGGGATAGAACTGGGCCATCAAACACATGTCCACTTTCTACTTGGAGAATGGCACAGCATGTTGAGGATATTAGTTGCTTCCTATGACAAGGCTAAGTTGAATACATACATATGATTACAGATAATTAAAAGAATAGATTATTTTTATAAGGTTTGTGAAAAATACAGATATTTGCATTATTAGGTCATCTGCAAATTATGGACCAGACAATAGCTTGTCTTATGTAGATAACCAGTTTTTTCAGTCCCTGTGTGATGATTTAAAGTTATTGTATTCATATTGGTAGCTTTTTGTCTTTTCTGGCTCTGCCTTGATGTTAGAATGTCAGTTGGGTGAAATTATTTCAAGTCTTGAACCCTGAGTAGTTGAAGTACTGAATATTTCTGTCAGTATAAAGCTCGTTTTCAACAATCACTTGTGATCAAGGTGTTCTAAATTATGTTTACCCTGTGAACTCTTTGAAAATGGTATTTTAGGAAAACTTAGTATATACAGGTATTGCTCTCTTAAGAGGTGGGGGTAGGGGAATTAGAAATTGATAGCTATCTCATTTCCGACACTTCAAAGCCTATTTACTAAAGATATGTTGACTGAATTTCAGTATAATTTTGTATGAATGATTTATCTTGTCTGGACCAGAATGTAAACCTGCTAAACATTGTAAACTAATCATTTTTTATGGGGGGCAAAATTCTTACCAATTTGCATTATACACAGTAGCCCAATTGCAGGCAATCTATGCTTTTTCAGTAATGTTATAAACAGGGAGCACTAATGTTTTGGTAGTATAGAGCAGGGATTTTTCAAAGGTGGCTAAATAACAAAAGTGTAAATCAATGGCATAGATGCTCTTAAATTACTTAGATTGCTTTGAAAAGTTGACGATTTAATTCTCTCCTTATGTCTTCACTATAACCTTTATAGAGTATAAGGATCAATCCTTGGTCTCTCTTGCTCTAAAATCACTATTATTGGATAGGCTTGGATTTTTTTCCCCCCTATATTGTATTATACACTGAAAATTCTCACACTTTCATGTTTGGTTTAAAAGAAATTGCACTTACTTTAAGTTAGGAGTTTGGGATCACTTCAAAGTGAAGGGAATCCAAACCTTGGTAACTCCATCAAAAGCAGTTGAATAAAACTGTCAAAAGCAGTAACAACCCTCCAAAACCCAGAACTCAATGAATGCAGATCTAAAAGATTGGGTTAAGCTCCAGTTTTGTAGTATGTCACATTTCTTGCTCTTTGTGCTATCATTTGTGTAGTGATGCCAGAAGATCCTTACAATGTTACCAAAATGACTTCAAGGAAAAAGATTGAATGTGTTGGAGCTGAGGATACCCAAGAAAATTGAGACTGAAATGATTAGACTAGCATCTCAAGAAAAATAAGCTGCACAGCTTTCACCTGTAAGTATATTATTTTTACTGGAGGTCATGACTAGTGGCTGTTTGAATCCTTCACTTGTTAATGAATTCCCTATCAATCAGTGTAAAAATGTTGGAAGAAAAGCTGTTGATTAGGAGATGTGGAAGAGTGTAGATGAATTCAGCCACTCCTGGCTGAAAAATCTGTTTATCCAACAGTTCTGTAACTTAAATATAAAATAATTTTAGCACAAACCTGATTTTTGTGGTCCTTGATGCCCTTGATCAGAAATAATATTAGTCTGAATATGTCTACTGCAGACACAGTAGAGATAGGATTGTTAAGATGCAGGTCGAAGTGAGAAGGTAAGGAGGGCCCTGGCAGTTCCTTAAAGAAACACTACGGGCACAGTGCAAATTATCCCATTGAGGAGGAAAGATGGGAAATACAGTAAGAGCCTGAGTTGGCTAAATCAAGAGCTCTTCACATACTTCAAACATAAGAAGGAAGATTGCACAAAGTGGAAACTGGGTCAGCTTACTAAGGCCAACTGCAAGTGTACAAATGGGAGAAGCTATTCAAGAGAGCAGGAAGGCTATTTGACAGTGAGGCTCAAGTGTCCTGCCTTTTGTGGCATGTTTCAATATAAAGGTCAGCTGCAATAAGGTGGCCTAATACCAGCACTAACAGAAAGAATAAGGAAGAAACAGGTTACACAGAATTTATACAATTCAGATATTTTCATGCCAGCTGGGCAGGTGAATTTAGTCCTTGGTACTTAATGGGCTGGTTGGTGAACTCTCAGATCCTCTGCCAATTATCTGTAGGAACTTCTAAAGGGCAGACAAGTTACCTAGATGTTAGAAAATGCAAATATAGCATTTATGCCTAAAGAGGGGGAAAGTGAGGAACTTCTAGAACATCCAGCTTTATTCCAATTGCTAGAAAGACACTAAAATATATAGAAATGTGTACGCATCAAGTAGTTAACAATGTTTCACTACCAAATTACATGTTGTATGAGCATCCAGGGGTTTCTGTTCTAGACCTGATATTATTCTTGCTTTCATTAATGGCCTAACTGATGAGCTAGAGAGTAGCTTATTAAATTCGCAGGTGCCACCAAACTAAGAGGACTTCCCAATGGGGAGCGAGACAGGGGATTTACAAATATACAAAATCGATTTGGAAAGTACTGGTGAAATAAGAGTTTTGTAGAAAATTATGTGGAGGTCGTGGTTGACCACAGATAAGAATCAAGTAAAAACTGGCAAGCTCTTGCAAAAATTGCAAATGATGTACTAGGATATAAACATGAAGAATAATATATTGTTTCCAATTTTGGACACTCTGCTTCAAATAAGTTGTGAACCAAATGGAGGTAGTCCAGATGAGGGCAGTGAGAGTTTTTAGAGGTTGTGACCTACATGGAATGGTTAGAAGGGAGTAATTAAACCTAAATAAAATTATACCAAAATCTGTTTGTGTGTGTAAGCACAGGATAATAGGCAGCACACAAAGAAATAGCTGCTATAAAAAGAAAATAAATTATTCGTTCTTCATGACTGTGAGTGGGCTTCAATGTGATGCAGGTTAGATATTGCAAAAACTTCCCAATAATGAGGAGTGTTAACACTGTAGTGTGAAAATCACTAGAATAAGTTACTCTTAGAGGAAGCTATGGATACTCAGTGTTTGGAAACAAACAAATATCAAATATGGGTGTTTTAAGGACACTTGTTCCCTTGGTAGGACACAGGGAAGATGACATTTTGTATCTTTTCCAGCTGTTTGTTTCTACTTTGTCTTCTATGTGAGTGTAAAATGAGTGACACATTCTAATCTGAGCAATCACATGCAAACCTTGGCATGAGGGAGCTGATAGTAGTTCACTTTTTTCCCTGATGAGCTCTTACTCTGAGCACTACTTCATGAAAGTATGAATAATGGAAGTATTTTCTGGTGCACTGTGCTGATGAATAAATGTCTTTTCCTTTCTTTCCTTACTCTCCACATACAGGGAATCCATTCCTGTTGTGCATGTGTCCCTTAAATATAAGATGTGAATAATGTGGCTGTGTGTAGCCCATACCCTGCCACTTTGGGAGAGCATAGGGTGGGGCCAGACACTGTGCCACCCACAGTGACCACCCAGAAATCTTAGTTTTCCTTTTAGCTCTCTAGGGGGTCTCGTGAGTTGTTGTCAGAATAGTCAGTGCGAAAGGTTTCATTGCACAGCATTTTCTTGCTTATACAATCCTGTGGCCAAGACAAGCAAATAGCAAATGAGTGATGAGTTTACTGCCCCAAAATCAAGGCAGAAACCTATTCTCCAGCAGGGCGTGCCTTTGAACGATGGATGTGTGACATTTGTCTCCTTACATGAGAACAGTAGCCTGTAAAGTATTCAGTTTATAAATTATTCATTAAATACACCCTAAACTCTAATATGGCTCTGAGGAGCATAAGAGAGCCATAAGCTTTACTTTTGATAAATAAAAAGACCTTAGTTATCTATTAGGCAGCACAGAATTAATCAAAGAGATTCCGAAAGAAACAAAGGGGCTGAGAATAAGGCAGAGATAAGAGAGAATCTGTCCTACATAATACTTCTGGAGTATGTATTGGGCAACATACTAATTCATGAATACATGTGGCATGTACCCACCTGATCCAAAAAAATAATTCTTTACCTGAATTAGGTTTATTTTTCCTCAATCCTAAACTTCTCATTAAATAGAAGGCTTTGTCAGCAGGTTGAACAGGCAGACACAGGCAGAGAGGGAGAGTACCATAAGGAAGACAGCTGTGTCTTCCAGGAAAGGCAGGAATGAGCTGGATCTTTGTTCATTTGGAATAAAGTGGTTATGCTGAGGTAATGAAATATTTAGATAGTGCTTTTCTGTGCTTTGGACCTATTTTCCTAAATTGTATACTTTGGCAAAGAGCTAAAACTTTACTTTTGAAAGAGCTGTTTCTTGTCTCCACAGATTTACTGACAGGCTCTGAGGGGGTGCTGAGCCCCCTTTGGTCTCCTGACCAAACCCAGGATTGCTCCAGAGAGCAGCTCTGGAAAAGGGTCATGAGAGGATAATCCATTTGATCCCACTTAAAGGAAGGAGACAGGGCTACAACTTGAAAGTGCTATGTTTAGGAAAATAGGAAACCTTCTGAGAAGGATGGCTGACCACAGGCTGACAAGCACCTATAAAATGGCTTGGATAGTGGAGTCAGTGAAAGGGATGTTTGATTCAGAACTTCTTCCAGGGAAGAAATCGGCTGTTTTTCACGCAACCATAGTCTACTATGAGTGTGTCATCCGTTAAAATGGTTATCCCAGGCTCTCCGGGAATAAAGAGGCCTCTTACAGCTTCTAAAGTCTCCAAGAGTGAACTGTAGGTGATCTTGTATTAGTCAGATGCCCCTGCTGTCCACAGAAGAAAGAAGTGCTGCTCAAAGGCTATGCTCCACACTGATCTATGCCTTTGGAGCACTCTAAAAGTCTGTGAGTTGTCCTTATCTGTACTTGGCTAAAGCAGATTTTTTTTTTTTTTTACTTGATACCACATGCTGTTTCTGCCTCAGCACCCCTTTACATCCGTCAAAGTAATCTTGAGCTTTACTTCCTTCTGCAGTATCTGTATCTTCTCCTTCTGTGCTAAGCAGACAGAAGAATCCTTTGTGGCCTCTGCTTACATTTCACTGTGACTGCATTTTGGCTGCCTTTTTGCAGTAGTCCAGTTCATCACCATAACCACTGGGTTGCAGGGAGCTTCAGGCTGAATGTTGACAGTGCAGTCCCATATCAGGCTTGATATTATTGGTGAGTAGGCATGGACTGTCCTCTCTTTGGTTAAGACTGGAGTTCATGTGCAATAACAGCTGTTTAAGAAATTCAGAGTTTAGCAGATGCAATGCAAACTGTAGGAGTTTGACTGTGCTCAATGAAAAAGAGGTAGTAGGATGGGACAACTGCCCTCTGGGTGCAGAAAGGTGGTTGAGACAGGGTATATTACCCTTTGCATATTGACCCACTTGTCATTTGTCACTAGCTACAAAGAAAACCAGTTTGTACTGGATACCTAGGTTTTAGGTAGCTAAAGTTAGAAGATGTGAATCTCATAATTATCAGAGAATAGTTTAATTCAGAAACCATTAAATGAATGTTAGGCCTTTATAACTCCACTATGTACTCTGTAGATCACTTGTTAGATCAAGGGAAATTGAGAATCTTTTCAAAGCCTGGATATGTTGCCTGTGTTGCTGTTCCCACCTCAATGGGAAATGTCAATGTGAAAATCACAGTATCTTTGAGCTGGGAGTCATTTGGCCCCTTTAGTTTTGATATAAAGCCTCTGGTAACTTATTTGTGGTGAACCAGTTCATTCCCTGGTTTCTGAAAGAAATGTAGCAAAAATGGCCTACCTCTTCCATACTGTCTGGTATATTTTACATAATCTGAGAAGTTTTTAATCTCAGACACATGCACAACATTATCTTTCATTGTATCAGACTGTTGATGAAAACCACATTCAATCATCCCTTGAGCTGTCCTTTGAACAATGAGCAAGATTTAGGCTTGGGGCACTTGGGCTGGGTAGCCTGAAGTGAACAGGCTTCAGATACTGTGACCGCCACCAGCCTAGAAAATCATATTGTATCAGAAATCAAAAAAACAAGCAGAAGGAGAGGGCTCATTTGTAAAAGAGCCACAGTTTTGAAGGTAAGTAACTGCTCTAATAGTTTGCAGGATGTCTAAATATCTAAGTTATGCAAATAAAATCTTTTAATTTCTCCTTGTAGTCCCACCACGTTGTTCCTTTGGGATTCACCTTGAGTTAATGTACAGAGAGTAAACAAAACAAAACTAGGAAACAATATCACATTATAAAGCCATTTAGTTTATGGACAATGTGCTAGTGGTTGGGCTGTGAGGTTTTTTTAAGGGGTTTTGCTTATTTATTTATTTTTTTAAAAAGGTTTTGTCCCAGTGGGTAAGACAGATAAATGTTTGCTTTCACTTATCATTATGGGATCTTGGAAGAGTTCAGTCATGGTCTCTTATACTGTTCTTATGGGAAAAGCAGAACTATATTCTTGGCTTGACGACAGTGCAGTTTCCAAACGTTACCATGGTGATCACCTATGTAACATCACTACCACTTTTCACAACAGCTCAATTTAAGATTCAAGTTGAATATTTCCATGATTATGGGAGGGTAATTATTTCATTACTCAAGGGAAGAAGATTTAGGAGGTAAATAGCTCTTCATTAGTTCTTAAATGATTTCCCTAGTCTTTTTAGGCCACAGAAATGCCAAATATTAAAGTGACAAAAACAGGGGGTCAAATTCTGATCCCGTTATTCATCTTGTCTACGTCTAAACCCCTTCTGAGCAGCCGGGAAAGTCAGTATATCTCTACCCAATAAGTATTCTTGAAACTTGGAGACTTTGGTGTAGGGCTCAGTCTTCAAAGGTACCCTACTTTTAAAGGTGCTCAGTTTTTCAACGGTGCAATGAGGTTGAAGTCAGAAAAAGTTGCAGGTTGTATCACTGACAACCTGATGTAACTTTGAAAAATCACACAAAAAAGGAGAGGGAAAGTTAAGTACCTAAAGTTCTAGCCTGTGATTGTAAAGCTTCTTCCTTGTTTTGAGTACAGATATCAACATCTTTCTATGGCTAGGTCAAGTCAGACCCCGTTATCTGCTTTCCTTTTTAAATGTATTTATTTTTCTTTACAATTTGAGGAACCAGGAACTTTGGTGATCATCTGTTACATATTTTGTGGAGTTTATGTGTGCATTTTAATTAAATAAAGCCATCTATTTATAATTACAAGTAGATATTTTAAAAAAAAATAAAGAAATGAAATAAGAATTTCTACTGGGAATTTAAAAAAAGTTAAACTTCTTTTTGTTTACTGCAAAGGGACGGTCTTCTGCTAATTAAATCAGAGGTGGAACATCAAATAGGCTTTGCGAATAACTTAATGACTTATAAACAAATAATTGCCACAGCAAAATAAGCACGCACAAGAGAAAGAAAATAATTATATTGTAACTGTTATTAATTTGTCCCTTCATGTTATAGAATATGCTGTTCTTAGGAGTCTTTCATTAGAGAAAAAAGCATGGAGATACCTCCCTTTGAATCATACTCTTAGTTAGGAACCAAATGGGAAATGATTCATGATTTCTTTTGCCTGCATTTTTCCAGTGAAAATAAATGAGTAGATTTACATAATCGCAATAAAACATTTCAAGAATAGTGGTGCAAATTTTTTTAGGTTATGTCACCAGCCTGCCAAGGTTTCAGGACACTGCTAATATGTCTAGACAAGCAGCTGTTTGTGTTGTTTTGGCTGACTGTCATTGTGTTGCCTCGCTTTTTATGGGCTAGGGTTCAGCAATGATGCAACTCAATAATCAAGTGATTGGTGATATAAAAGACACAGGAAAATACTGCAGTGTTATGCTAAATCAGACTGAGGGAGAACATGGAAAATAAACATTTTTATGTTTCATATGCCATTTCTCATGGATATCTGCCAGGAAGAAAGTAAGTCTGGGTCACAGTGGAAAGAATTGGAAAATGCTTAATTTGTTTTTCCAGAAAAATCTGATTTGTGGAAAGACTTTTTACAATGTACCAGTTTTCTTGATGCTTCCTCAGATGAAGGGTGAAATTGTACATCATGAGATATCCTCTTGGGGATGCTTGCCTGTAAACCTCAAATTCTTGAACTGCCTTGGTCAAACTAGGAACTGCCAGGTGAGTGACTTGGATGTTGCACACAGATTTCTCAATATAAAATTCCATTCTATATAGTTATGACTTGTAAGTTGGCTCAGAGACAGGTACGTGGCCAAGTCTGCCTCTTTGGACAGTCTAAACATGATTCCTGGGCTACAGCAATATCATATGCTGTCTTGAGGAGTTCTGCTGGCCTTGAGGATTTGTAAGAAGAGTGAGCTTGAGGGTCACTGGTCAATGCGGCCAGCCCTGGCCAATTCTACACAGAGATGGATCCCCATGGGGTGCTTGTTGTCACATCCTGTTTGAGAACCACCCTGTGTAGTTCCTAATTCCTTCAGCTCTTGATGGTGTCACAATTTATTTGGGACTTTTGACCATTTGGTGTGTGGTCCAAGTGAAAAATTGTAGCTCTAATTGAAACTTTAATAGGCAAGTGTTAGCCTAAACTCTAATAAAAGAGTGACTTATCAGCGTAATGAAACACTGGTATCTTTTACTCGTTTTCCATGAAAAATCTTTCAAATATTTTGTTACTAGCTGTTGGAACAGAAAAAAAAAAAAAGCCACGCTTTATGAACTTATTTTGATGTGGCAACATCACAACTTGGTTCTGCTCAGAAGCAGATACTTGCTTGAATAGCATCACACTATGAACTATTTTGAATAGCTTCCATACATGTTTTCTGATTAGCATTCACTTTAAGTTGACAATGCAAAGTTTAAATTAGCAGCAATATACAATATGGATTACTGTGCAAAAACTCTATTTGAGATCAATGTTTAATTAGGAAAGCGTACAAAAGACATATGCATATATGTATGCACAGATTAGTGAAACATGTTATAACAATACTTATGTGTATAAAATATCATAAAACAATGACCTTTCATAGAATCATTTAGGTTCGTAAAGACCCTTAACATCTTGAAGTTCAACCATTAACATAACACTACCAAATCCACCACTAAACCGTGTCACTAAGCACCATGTCTATGTGTTTTTTTAAATACTTACAGGGATGGTGTCTCTGCACAGCACACTTCCTTGCACAGCCTGTTACAGTGCTTGATAACCCCTTCAGTGAAGAAATTTTTCCCAATATCCAATCTAAACTTCCTCTGCTGCAGTTTAAGGCCATTTTCTCTTGTCGTATCTCTTGCCTGGACAAGTAACGGAGACATCTTTAGAGCTGCCTACCATCTCTGGTAGCTGTGATTCACTGTTGGTCAGTGTGCTAATTTAATTGCATATTTTTCTAGCAAGAGAACAAGGTTCTACCAGAGAACTATACAATAAGAGAAAAATACAGTTGGAACACAGAGTTAATGCTTGGTAGGAGGGGAAATACTTCATTTGGAGTGGCTGCTAAACTGAATACTTTCTGTTCTCACTTCTGTGTAAAGTGGAATTTAGCCTGTTTGTGCTGGGTTTGCTCTCAAGCAGAATGATTTAGTAGACTGCCAGGAGTGTAAACTGAACAAGGTGTGATGTCTGAAATTAAGGAAAGAAAATGAGAAAATAGCTGTTCTTGAGTTTGAGCTGCCCACATCTACTTCATCTGACTTGCTTCAGGCAAGCAACCAATTTGGACACAATTCAACAAATGATTACTCACATGCTTAGTACTCAGTATTTTAACGCATCCACTGAAGTAAAGCATGTAGGAGAGAAATTAGACTTCATTTAGCACAGCATTTCTTTTTCAAATTATTCTTGCTTTGATTCCCTGTGTTCAAAAATTCAGGTTTGAGGTAGCAGTGAAATCCTGCCTTATCTCCTCGTAAGAAAAAATCTTGCATTAATTTCCTGGGGCCTGAATTTCTCTAAGAAGTCCTCCTATTTCTTCTCTGTAGGTTGAGGTTTCTTCAAAATCGTCATACAGACTGGCCGGTACCTCTACCACATTTTATAATGTCTTTTTCTTTCCCATCATGTTTTATCATGTCTTCTTCTTTTCAAGATACTATATAGCCAGTTGTACCTTTTTGTGTTCCAAGACTACTTACATTTTCCTGCTTGTACTATTTCATACAGAAAAGAAATCATGACATCCACTAAACCTGGTTTTACTGTCCGTAAGAATTCACAATATTTAATTATCTAGCAATTTTATCCATTATTTTCAATAGCATTTTCTCTTTTTTATTAAATAGAAAAAATTTTGTGTTCAGTTGTAAAGACATTCAGTTCCTTACAGAAAGATTCTTGACTCTTGTGAAGTTCATTCTAGATTAAATGTCCTTTGTAAACCCTTATATCATCGCAACGATGTTGAAATTGCACTCTTATTAGAAATATTTCTGACTTTGCTTCTACTGCACTTCTTCTGTCTCATATAATTCTACATGATTTCAAGATTTAAAAAGCCACATGTTAATGAGTTTTTGTGCTATCTGATGCCAAAACAAGTTGGGGTTTTTTTTTACCTATTTTAAATATCTCACAGATTTAGCAGGTCAAATTTTGCTTCTTTCTATTTCATTAGCTTCATTCATTTATAGTGACATTTAGCAGATTACCATTGTACCATTGTACAATAGATACAACAGTGCAGAAGAAAGCTTTCCTTATTAGTTTGTGGCATATTTTATTTTATTCCAGCCAAATTTCAATGAATTAGTAGAAAGTGTTTAATATAGTTGAAAAAGCTGTTATGAAGAAGGTGGAGGAGACTTGAAGATCTGTTTTTTATGGTTTTTGAGTAGAAAAGCTCACCGAAACCCAGTGAGTGTGAAGACACAAATATGTACTCTGGCTTCAGAGTACGGTGAAAGAGAAACAATGTCTGCTGCCTGAGAACCATGCTAAAGCAGCACTCTGCTGCCAGTTTACTTCTTTGGTTGACCTTTAACGTTTTCAAAACTAATAGGATAAAAGCACTATTTAAAATATTTAAATGTTCTTCAATTTTAAAGCACATGCTGTTATCCTGGCAATTAGATGCAAATTTTCTTCAGTATTACAACAGAAGGAAACTCATACAGAACTACACTTTTAATAATTAAAAAACCATAAAACCCTTTAAGTAGTGTAATAAAATGGTTTTAAATCATATTTGTAAGATGCATGGTAAAACTTTAGGAAAGAAATGCTGATTTTTATCTTTTCTGTCACTTTAGTGTTTTTTAAAAGTTTTCATATAATTTTCCAATCTCATAAAAAATGTAAGCTTTAGTTGTGCACATGGTATAAGAACTAGAAAAGATTTCTGCTGTCTCAAAGTTGTTTAGAATAGAATATTTCAGTTGGAAGGGACCTACAATGATCATCTAGTCTGTTTAAAATTTGAATTTATTATAAGTGTAACGATTTGTAGCGTATTTCATGTAGAATAGAAATTTTACAGATTTCCATGGAATCTGACTTTAGCAGAAGGATAAGTGCTCTGACTTTGAACTTCAAAACATACTCCCCAGGTCCCAGAAGACTATGTAAATATGTTTGTTGACACAAGCACAGAACCAACAAGTAAAATCTAAAAACTAACTTCTGTCTTTCTTCTATTGTCTGTTCTTTCGTGTTTATTATGTCTTGAGTGGTATATAGACCTGTCCTATTTTTAAGAAGTTATTTGTCAGACTCTGGTTCTGTTTCTTGAGAAAACCCATCTTCATCCTCTGTTATGGTGCTGCTGCTGCATAGTTTGCTTTGAGGCTGAAGGTACACCTCAGGAGTTCTGGGCAGGTAGTGGGAAATGTGGGGAGGTCACTGAGAAAACAAACCTTTCTTCAGCAGTGCATACTTCTTGCCCATGACCAGTTTGCTGATAGAAAACTCACCTTTATGAATATCTAAGGCGGGACAGACCCCAACCATTTTTCAGAAAAAAAAAATGTTCTAAGTTTTTTTTTTTTCAATTATTTTTTTTTCCTGTTAAATAAATACTTAAGACCATGTGGTTTTGTTGAAAGGCCAATTTCTTGTTAAAAGCACTTTTGAGATAAATTTGTGACCAGCCCTCATGTTGCCACTATGTTAACAACCTGTGTATTTTTCTCTAAGAAGACTCTTGAGTAATTATAGTTACTAAAGCAACAAGCATCCTTGTTTCCCTTCAAAAAGGAACATTCCTTTTTGAGAGAGAGTGGAAGGGTCATCCTCTTTTCAGCTGATGGTCAAACAGGTCAGTACTTTCATGCATTGCTTAACTGATGCTCCTGTATTCTTGTTGGATATTTTCTGTAGAAAAACATATGCCTGTGTGTCACACCACTACCCAGAGTGTTGAACTTATTGTATAGCACAGTGCTCAAAACTCCATTCATTTGCAGAACAGCATTCCCCATTTAAGTCTTAGACTTTGCTTTTAGCATATCTTTGGTGTATTTTTGAAGAGAGATTCTTAAACTCAAAACTTCATCACAAATGTTTGTGAATAGGACTGACTAACATTTGTTCTAGGGAAATAACCTCCCCTAAAGTAGCATTTTTGAAAGACATTAGAAGCATTTGAATATTTAGACTAATTGTAGTGGATAATTGTAGCAGAAAAAAAAAAGGGGGAAAGAAAATATAGGGTTTTTTAGCATATGACAAAATGTTTCATTTGAACATTTTAATGTGAAACTAACTTTTCAGAGATTCTTATCTTGTTTAAAAATCAACCTCCATTTGGGGAAAAAGGTGTATTTGAAAATGAAATGAAGAAATTTACTCTAGGTTGGTGCAGAGTAATTGCTATTTTGATTTCTGTAATGTTTGTTTCTTGAAATATTTTTATAGTGCTATTTGGCCCAAGTTACCCATCAAAACAAAAAGAGCTATTATTTGTCCAATTCTTTTTACAAATTTCAGTTAATTACTTGCGGTAGATGCTTTTTCAATTGCAGGTAGATCCGATTAGGAGGTATTTTTCAATGCTCTGCTTGTTTTATAGAGAGTTTAGGAGGCATCATTTAAGAAAAAAAAAAAGCAGCCTTCCTACATTAGTATAGGAACTAAGTCTTATTTTGCGTGGATCTTTTCCAGATGCTCATCAGTAAGGTGTAATGAATGGAATAATGAGTACAGATGATTTTATGAAACTTAAAGAATTTTGACTCTTTCCTGTAGCCTATAGGTCAAGGAAATTATAATCAGTTGATTTATTTCTAGTAAATATTACTTCTGTTGGGATTAGAATGTTTGTTATTCTGTAGTTAAAAAATAAATAATTAAGATGTAGACTGAAAAGACTGGGGAATTAATTCTGAATGCGATTAATTAGCTTGTTTGCTCCATTTTATTTCTGATCAAATAGAAGATGTTGAAAGAGTATAAAATAAGGTCCTTAATATACTCTAAGGGCCTGTTTCTGCCCCAGCTGACATTAAAGGCAACTTCCCACTGATGTGACTGATGCCCTAATTGCCTGGCTTGACATTGATGGTTTCTCATTTCTTCATTCCAATAGCTTTGCTCTAGAAAGGGTGGTGGGATGATGTCAGTTCTCATGCAGTGATCATATAGAAAGTAAATATTTTAAATGGAAGATTAAAAAGCTGAAAGAAGAAAATTTTGCAGCAGAGGGTTGGTGACTAGCAAGCCACCTTGTTGTAAGTGAGGACATACAGGGATGCTGGTTGCTCTGGGCCCATTTTTGCTATGGGGGAATGCGTTTACATTTCCTGGGTTTGTTGCTTTAACTTTCCTAGCCTGGAGTCACAGAATTTCACGTAATCTTTTTAAAAGAACCATGCTGCCTGCAGACAACTTGTTTTCTTTTTAATCCAGAGCCCACCGCTAACAGCCTTTTAAACCTGGTAGTTTAATACCTTGTTTAATTTTTCACCTCTTTTTGTTATTCATTTTATTAGGCTCGAATGCAGCCTTGCTGCACTGTGATTCTCCCTTTCTTTTTTTCCACATGGCTGCTTGGTTTGCAGAGGATGCCTCCTTACAGATGTGTTCCTTCCCCTGACAAACAATTACCCCTGTTCCCCTCTGCAGGAGGCCATTAGGACATCATCACGGGTTCTGCTAAGTCATCTCACAATCACAGTTTTGTGCAATCACCTCTCATCTGAGTCTATCTAGGCATATGCCATGCGGGGAAACTAGCAGTCACAAAACGCAGCACCTCCAGGCATATTATTTGTTATTTTGGTCCAGGAGTGTGACAGATAATGGCTACTGTCTGAAGGTCTCATTGGCTGCAATGACGGGCATCATATGCAGAAAATGCGGAAAAGCCAGAATGGGTGATCACGTCCCTACTTAATAACAACAAAAGGAACAATTTTGTATTTTCACTGCAGTTAAAAGCACTAAAAGGGAGACGAAAAAGGTAACGTTGTGAGAATTATTCCACTGAATAGACTCAGGAAGCTAAATTTACATCACATCTGTTCTTTATTACATATTGTTTATAAGCTGTGTGTACAAAGAGCAAATGTGTCAATAATTTGCTTCATGTTTAGGCTAGTTATCATAATGGAGCTAAGCACTCAACCCAATTTTACTAACAAAATACCGTAAAACTAGGCATTTGTAAGCTTGAAGCGTGCCAATTATTAGGAGATTCTTACTCCTTAAAACCCAGACGTACCAGGTGAGTCCTCCCGTGTTAAACTGAGACGAGCAGAGACCTCCATTACCCATCTACTATTTGAGAACCTGTTCACACTTTTTTTCTAGCTGTTCACATGCTTCTAACTCTTGTTAAAAAATCCTTAATTAAATGGCATAATTTCAAGGGTTTTGCTAGACCTCAAAATAAATACACCCAAAACTGTGGGTTTTCTTGGTAGAATGAAGCCAGCTGTTTTGTGGAAGACTTCAGTCTGTGTAAATGTTACAAACTGCTGAATTACTAAAAGGCCCCTTGATATATGATCTCATGTTGCTTAATAGGCCTCCGATTACTTTGGGGAAAAATGGGTTTTATTGTGTTAATCATATGAAAACGAAGTTACTAATCCCTATCTAATTATGAAGGGTTTTTTAACTTGTAATAATATCCTAATTATTTCCTCTTATTGAAACAAGTCCTGTTCCAAAAGTAATCCTCAAGAAAGCATATGTAAAGCTGTCCAATGAAATATCTTGGCTTTAATTTTAATTTATGTGGGTTTTAAAAACCTTTTTGTTGTTTCAAATGCTATCAACAAACATTGTGTGGCATTGCACCTCTAACAAATTCACCTTCTTCTTCGATAGCTCTCCAAGCAGAACCTTAATTTAGGTTCCATACAACGTTTAGTTTATAGTGATATTAAATCAAGTGAATATAGACTCACTACAATCAATCCTGAAATAAATCACAGAACAATGCAATTTAAAATTATTTGACTGCTGACAGGCAGATGATTAGATAGCATAATAGTTTCCTGTGCTCTGACTGCCTCAGAAAGTATTTTAGTTTTGGGTATTTTGTACTGTGAGGTGCAAAAGATTAGAAAGCTTGTTGGAGGGAGGGGGTAATGTGGGCTGGGGGGGGGAATAATACTATTGAAAATAGGAAAGGAATAAGAAATGATAAGTCATTGTATAGATACCACTGAGCAATATCTTAACCTCTTGCCCAAGTTAAAATGCCTTTGCTGCAAATGAGGCTGAGAACTGCAAAGCGAACCTTGTAGTCAATGGAAGGGAAAAACCCCATGGTTTTCCTGCAATGAACTCATCAGGGAGCTCCTCCCTAATTTAGGCTCTAGCTTGCAAAAAAGAAGTCTTTTTTTTTTTTTTTTTTTCCTGACACTATTAGATCAAAACAGTACCCAGGCATTAGACAGTATTTATTAGCTTGTAAGGACAGAGATAATGATCCCATTCAATCAGAACTCATGAATAATTCAGCAGTCCCAACTCCACATAATTTCTGGCTTTACTTTTAAAACCAGTAAAGCACCATTTGCATTGCCTTTTTGAGGGGAGGGGGCAATGACAGTAAGCAGAAAAATAAAGCAGATTTTTCTATGCTTTTGGTTCTGTTTCTCACACACACTCGGCTCTCAGAATGTTATCTCTCTTTCCTTTTGTCCCCTCCCATCTTCCAGAACAAAAACCACATCAGAATAAATATTAATCATGTTACTATTGAGAAGATGCTGTTCACTAATTATTGTCAAGAATAGTGCTAACCATATTTATAGAGGATTTTGTAATCACTGCAATTTGTTCAGTATTGTTACTTATACTAACTGCTATGAAGTAATTATATGTTTTTCACTTTTTTTTTTTGTTTTAAAAGAACACCCGCACTTTTTCTCAGCTTTCAAGCAAACTTGCAAATAATAAACTGCATGTTTTCCCAACATGCGGTTTCTGTGAAATGAAACATTCTTTTCTATGAAATTCCTTTCCCACTGCTGAGCTGGACAAGCCCAGGCCTATGAGGTACCTATGAAGCCTATGGAAAAGTGTCCTGTTACATATCCCACCAAATGGGAGCCACAGGATGCCTATGAGGCGTTCAGTCCAAGTCCAGTATCTTGGAGTCTTCCCTTACCTCATCTGCCCAGCTCAGTTGACATCTTACTTATTGTAAGAGTATTTTGTTTATATTTCATGGCAGATCTCACACTGCTTTAGATATTCTTACTTTACTGATTATCTCTTTGCACCTCCAGTTCATGCTGAATAGCTGGTAAAGGCTTATTCTGTGAGATCCTGCTGCTGGTTTACATAGCCACTTTTTTTTTTAATGTCTGCTAAATTGTGACAGCAGAGGCATGACTTATGTGGCTTGGCCTTTTTCAGTCCACAGAGCAGTTCTGGTGTGAGACTACCACAAAGACTGTCATTTGCAGTGATGCTCCCATTGTGCTCATGAGTGGGATCCCTGTAAGTAAGTAGCATGTTCCAAACACCAACTGCAGCAAACTTCCAGTAGCCTGTTAAAATATTCATTACCCTGCTTACTGATGTGAGCCTCTGTAAAGAAAGTGGGATTAGAGATCTCTTATAAACAGATTATATTTTTGTTATAAACAGAAACAGCCTTGCTAACCATGGGAAGGAGGAAGTGGTATTAGAAAGAGCAATGGCATTCTGATCCTGTCAATAGCTCTCTAAAGGAGTACATTTCTCTGACATCTCTGTTAACGCAACCAATGCAGATGTCAAGGAATTCATCATGTGCATTGTAATGGTGCAGCAGAGCAGCTGTACACAGAGTGAATTAATATCTGTGATGCAGTGGGAAATATACAAATTATCTTTCCATTTCTGAATGAAGCTTTGGCCTGTCTTTCTATATCTGTGATGCTATATCCTTAGAAAACAGAAGAATTTTGCAGAAAGGAGAGTTTTCCTAAGAAAGTGCTTCAAGAGCTGAAGCTTGAGATCTAAACATACTGATAGGTGTACTTATTGTGAGTATACTTGATCTTTGCCAAGTATAACACAGAAAAGTGAACTAAACCCTTCTCATTTCCCTCGCTGAGGTTCTGTCAGGCATTCTGGTCGCTTAGAGGGCAAATTAGCAACAGCTCTGCAAGCCATACTTTGAGGAAAGACTGTCAATAAATCCTAAAGGACTGCAGATATATTTGTTACTTCCGTTGTCAGTCTGAGTGAAAATGTGTTTGTGTATTCACGTCAGCCATTAATTAAAGGCCACTTGGGAGATTTTAAGATCTTCATCTTGGATTAGTGAAACTGAGCAAAAGGACAAATTGGGCTTTGCAAATTGCTACAGAGATTGGGAGGAGTGAGTGAAAAGGATGTTCTGATTCAGATAGCATTGATTTCCTCATAAGTCTTCTAGTGTGAGAACTGCTGATTTAAGGGAAATGTTTACAGTGCTAGCAGAAAGGCTGCAATGGTATTAACAGTTGATGCTAAATATTCAGTAACAAAACTCAGCAGATAAGTTTAGGGTGAAGCCATGTTCAGTTTAGCAAAACCTAATATAGCACTTGAACTTTTTCATCACTGTTTAGTTATCTCTCTGCAGCAGAGTGGGAAATTGAAGTATGAAGGAAATAATACATACGTAACTCACTGTTTAGGCTTGTTCATGTGTAGAAAGAGGATAGATGTAAACATCAACATGTTTACAAAAGTTCTAGTACAGAGGAATATAAGTAGAGTGAATGTAATAGGTAGCCAAATATGGATGCCGAGTGTTCTGTTCTGGTCAGCTCTATATGCAGAATCTGATCTGTGGAATGATACTGTTAGAGCTGAGGATTCAACATTCATCACATGCGTGCTGGGGATTTCATGTCCACTAGCTCTCTTCTGATCCCATGGCCTGAATGCCCATTAGCAGCTGATGCACAGTAGATGTGCTGGGACTGCATCTTCTAGCCTAGTTTCATCCAGGAGGAATCAAGTTTGTGCAACCCGAGAATGCCCTGCAGTGTGAGGCAAAATGTGGTGAATAGGGATGATGGGGAAGCAAAATGAATTCTGGGTTTGAAATAAAATGCTGATGTAGGCATATTCTCTGACATACTGTAATATTGGTAGCTATCTCTTAGTGGTATAACGTTTAGGTAGTTGCCACTGAAGTCAACAGGATTTTACTTGTATTGATGTTTCTAAGAAAGGGGATCAGATGTTCAGTTTTGTCAAAAAAGCAGATTCTGGCTTAAGTCTGTGTAAATTTACATGTCAACACATGTGGCTCTGATTGCCAAATTGGAGTCTAAATGTGCAGCCACCAGGCGTAATTCAAACCATATGAAATAGATCTGTAACGTAAATAGAGTCACACATGTTTTGCCCAGAGATGAATTTGAGCAGTTGCATCACTTGGTGTGGGAAATACTTATAGTTCAAAAATAACCATCACAATAATAATAATATGTGAACAAAATCCAAGTGCTCTCTTTTGCTTCATGTGAGCTGTATAATTCAGCACACAATTATCACAGTGTTATTTGCTACTATGGACTCTGCTTAGTAATGGGTAATGATGTAGACATAGCATGGCCTAGAGAGCTTATGGCTCAAGTGACAATCCTAAACATAACTATAGATATACCTAACTTCACACGTGAAGCCAGTCTAATTGAAGTCAGTGAGGCAAAGAGGTGCACACAGTTGATCAAGCATGTGAGTAATGATTTCCCAGAACGGGGCTCAAATCTTCAAGCAACAAAGGTCAATTATAATATGCCCTGAATTTCTGTATATGAGACTTTTTCCCCTTTATTTGGTGGGGAAATAATGCCATTTTTATTGTAGTGGTTTGCTTATGGTGGTTTCTGCAGAACTAGCAAAAGTTTAAGAGGGGATTAAAGTCTTGCTTCTGACCCGCATAATGCCAAAAATATTTACCCCACCACTCCATTTCCTTCTGCATTCTTAGATTACTCAGATTGTCCTGCTGTGTTTATGAGAAATTCTGCCCAGCACCAGACCGTGCACCAGGAGCTACCTGCAGCAGTTTAATTTCTAGCACTCCCTGCAGCAATTGCAATCACTGTCACACACCACAGAATGCAGAAGTAAAATAACCTCCAGCTTTCTCCCACTGTTCAGTTTTTCAGCACCAGAGTTCAGCATTTGAATGTGCTGACCTCTTACAGGATGTTTGAGTTAAGCAAAATTATATTGTAAAGCCCATTCAAGTCCTACTAATGATGTGTTTAAGCCTTTGGAGGTTAAAACCTGATCCTACTTCCTCTGAAGGCAATGGGAGTCCTGCAATTGAGTTCAGTGGAAACAGGATCAGGCCCTAAGTCACTAAATAATATTTTCCATGGTAATAATTAATAACAGCAGTTTTGAAGCTAAAGAAATTCATAATTTTATTTGTAATGCAAGTTTCCAAAATTGCTGGTGGATTTAGGAAGAGAATCAAACAATTATCTGAGGTATTTTCAGGGATGACAAGCTCTAAAATCAGGACACATCCAGAGCTGCAGGCTGAGTGAGATACTGTAGGATGGATTAAGAACTATCAAGTGCTGTAACAGAAAGGTAAGTATTATTGATTGGGGGTGGGCTAGGAAAATAATATGCTAATAAGGTGCATTGCAGAGATCTTAAAACCTGGCAGATGCATTTTTCTAGTGGAATGTTTGTAGTGCGAGGGGTTGCAGAAGATATGTCTGAAAGGAGACCCATGGGGAAGTTTAGTCAATCTTTCTGGATGCTTTCTAAAATGTTGTCTTGCCTTGTGGTTAAATAATGAATGCAAATCTCCTTTCATGGATTTAAAGCTCTGATTGCTGACATGGGAAAACCAGAAAGTTTTTTTTTTTTATTCTCTTTTGTAAAATAACACCAAATGACATGCATATCTCTTTGTTCTCGCATATGAATTTATCTTTGTTTTAGGATAAAAGAAGCACCAGATGTGACCGGGACTGCATTAGCAGAAAAGAGCTGTGCAGAGCACTGTGGTTTTCATTTGTTAGGGTTGCTGCAAACATTTCCCTAAGTGTCTTTCACTGGACAGCAGTATAGCTTTGAGCTTGGGGTTCAAGAAAATTGAAAAATATAATCGAGCTTTTCAGGTTTAGGAACAGAGCTGTTCTGTAACACTTAGAAAGTGTACCCTGGCTGTTATTCAATTGAGTTTCATTAACTCTAGTCGTCCTTCCGTGTGCAAATTTATAACATCACATGAAGTCAATCATATATTGGATAGTTTCATCATGTTCTGTTGCAAACATTTCACATGGTTCTACTTCAGAACTTTTGATCATGCATGATACTGCACTAACTCAACGTGGTATTTTTTCCCATTCCCAGATGTGGTGTTCTACCTTTCCTGAAGCTTAAGAGAGAGAACACATCTTTATGAGATTCAGGCCAATCTTTTTCTTCTATTGTCTCCATTTTAAATACAATGGGGGGACCCACAGTATGGCAACATAAACAAGAAAAGGGGGATTAACCCTTCTGTGGTTACTGCCCATATGGATATACTCTGAGACAGTTTACCCCTCTTCTCTTTAGGAAATAAATTATGTCAAATTATATTCTATTTACAGTGGAGTTAGAGGCAGTGACTGTGTAGGCAGTGAGCCTGCATGTTACCACCCACCAGCTGGCTGGTATTCATTGCTCAGTATGTTCCCAAACGAGCAGAAATCATGAGATAATGTAGGTGACATACTTGGTTGATGAAGATGACCTGTTATTCCCAAGTAACCCCGCTTTCCATCAAAAGAGATGCTATCTCCCCAAGGAACTTGAAAATATAATACAGTAATACTTTTCCTGATTAAACTAAGTAACTGAGTATGAAGTAACTTATATTACATGAGTTAAAAGAGTCTATTAGCCGCTCTATTATATTTCAGCCCTCATTAGCAAGATAATTCATCATACTAGAAAATGTGATTGGTGCTTTACGAATTAGTATAATAATATTCTGCACCTGATAGTTATTAATTCTAGTTCAGTCTGATTTATCATAACATTAAACTGTTCAATGTTTGAAGAGACAAAGTTCGTTTTCATGTTGTTCTGAGATACAGTGTGTAGAATGTTTCAGGATAATAATTAGATATTGGATGCTACTATATTTTCTGAGGCAGAGCTAGTGATTGCTTGAAAATGATATTTAAATGACCTTGCTCTGCTTGGAAACCGTATAGCCTAAATTGTGCCATCTATTGCTGCTGGATGGAGCTCTACAAGAACATTTCTTTCAATGAGGAATGATGCTATTTTTGTCCTTGCAGTTTCTGTGTAATAATAGTGTTAGGTTTTGCCAACAAGCCACAATTGTTGCTAACATGACAGTTTGTTGAATTTTGAATGGAGGAGAGTAATTGAAAATGTACATTACTGTGGATTTCACTGGGTGAGGCAGGGGAGAGTGCTATTAGAGTTAGCTTCTGGCTCTACTCTTGTTTAAAATGCACATGATGCAGTTTTGATTGTGCAAACAATTTTTTAAACCGGTCTTAGAAAGCAGCCATTAAGCAGCAGTTAGCAGGAAGATTATGCTGGGGAGATGATACAAAAATGTTTATATTGACTTAAATTGAGATAGATTGCTTTAGCTTATTCCGTATGCTATTTCTATTAATATTGAACATAGGTAACTATTTCCCTCTGAGAAACCCAGAATTCTTTATAAGGATTTAATGAATTTTCTTTTGTAAAACAAAACACGATCTATCAGTTGCAAGTACAAGAACACACAGGGAAGTTAGTATTGAGAAAGGTGTCTAGATTTGCTGATTCCTCTCTTGAGCTTCTCTGTTGGGATGCTTTTTCCTTTGGACTGTGACAGAGTTGAGACAAAGTTTGATCTGTAGATGTTGCAGTATCTATTAAAGCAACCTGGCACATATTAAGTATGTATCAGGTGGTAGCTGAGAACTTCATTAATGTGAGTGAGAGAAGAGCTTGATTCTTGCTGTCAGGGACCGGAGGAAAATTCTCTGTTGAGTCACACCAGGTTTCACATGGATCTACAGCTATTTGTTTCAGTGGTGTTGCTCATGTTGTATATACCAGGAGGGAAATAAATGCTGCAGTTTCTTAGGTGTGTGTACAAAACAGAAGAGACACTTGTCTCACTTTCTCTACTGAGCACGGAGGTCCTTAAGGTCTTAGCCCTCTTCCTCCCAGGTTAAATAGTGTCCATATTTTTTTTCTCACACCATTTCTGTACTGTCTAAAGCTCCTCTCTGTGGCCAGATGTGTCTTTTTCTTAGGTTTATGCTTGGGACTGTAAGAGAACAACAGCTTAGGATCTTACGCTTGCTCTATATCAGATACTTCTTTTATTCCTGTGTTTTGGAAGGCTGGTCAAAGTCTTTAGGTAGGCTTGTATAGAAAGTCATGGCCAGCTTTAATGCCCTTACTTTTCTGTGTGTGAAGCCTTTAAATGAAATTAAGAGTGCAACTCTGCTAGTGTTACCAATTAGAGAAGGTATTCCTTAACTGGATTATTATATGCTATGGTGTTATAACTGAATTATTATATGATATACATTAAAAAAGAGGCCGTTTATAATAATATTGTGCAAATTTTGTGCTTTATATTTTGCAGAATGTTCTTCAGGACTTATTATGTCTGCACTGCTAAGTATCTCCATATACATATGTAGAGGTATATTGTCTTAAGTTTATTCGTGGTTCATGTCATAGAATGTTTCATTCATTTAAGAATTTATGTTCCTAAACATAAATACAGATCTTTTTACTCTCACTTGAATTTGGAATAATCTTTTATGTTTATGAATACTGCATTGTTTAAAGAGTAATCATTTATACACACTGGAAATATATAGTTTTTGATTTGTATTTTAGATGCTTCAGAGATTAGAGTGAATAGCAGAATCTTTGTAAATGGCCTGAGATACAGAGCCTGGAAAAGGATGGATTTTCAATTTTCTGAACAAAAACGAACCACCCCAAATTATCTTAGGTCAAGTGAAACATTTTTCCGACCTGAAATAGATTTTTAACATCTTTTCAGTTATTAACTTTTGCGGTTTAAAATACTTTGTATGAAAAACTCTAATAATGCTTTAAAAAACATTGAAACAAAATGTTTCAGAACTGTGTGTGCTCTGGATTTAATCTCTTTGACCAGTGCTGCCTGGTGAGTAGGTCCAAGTGTGCAAATAGTTATATCAGATCTCTGTCTGCATTTCTGGGTGAATATATTGTTTGCCTGAAAAGTTTTAGCATGTTATACTCCTGGCAGAAATTCATCTTCATGACCGCTGCCTTTTCTTTCTTTCACTTAGCATCCAGGGGTGAAAGGTTGAGGTTTTTCTGCATTTACTACCTGCACGTAGGCACCTCTTTAGCTGGTCTAAATCAGCATAGTTCTGGTGGATTTATACCTGCTGAGGAGCTGTCCCTTTTTGTTCATTACTAATTCCTTAAACTCATTCTGGCTTGATTTTCAGTTAGTTCACCTTGACTTATTGTCCTTCATTATTTTAATATTCATTTATGGTTTTGATCACCTGCTGACTCAATCATTTTTGAGCCTTTGTGTTTTATTGCAATAACTAATTTCTAACACTAACAGTATTGACTTTTCTAATCATTGTTTACTTTCTTTTTTTCCCCTCATTTTTGCTTTGGTGTTCTCATTAATATTCTCTCACCAAAATTTTTTTTCTGACATTTCAACTTTTTTCATGATGATGATGATTATTAATTTACATTTTACTATTTAAACTCATTCCATTTCTTCCCCTTACACAGTGAAAATTGCTGTAGAGTCCATTAAAATCCCTCAGCTAATTCCTGGTGGGCTCTGGCAGTCTGCGCGAATTTTTGTCGCTAGAGTAGCATTTCTTGAGGATAAGTAATCCTGATCACCTTTCTTTGTTTTGGAGCTGGCAGCATACACAAACAAGTAGAAAACAGTTAAAAATTTTCAGCTGGATTTTCAAATAAAAAAAAAAATTCTGTTTCCACTCCTTTAGTCATTTAATGGTGTTTTTTCTACTGCTGCTGTTCTTCCTCCAAGGATGTACTTGACTGCAAACCTCTGATTCCCTCCAGTACAGAGGAAAGATAGATTTATATTGTTGGTTAAATGCTGCGTCAAAGGTAGTCCTGCATATAGGATGGATCTTTGCATTACACAGTGAGTGATTTTTCTGTATGTGGGTGCTCTGAGGAAGAGAAAAAACTGCTACTTCGAGTTGACATTTGACTGTGAATAATTTAGTACCACTGATATTCTTCTAGTTCTGTGAATATTTTATGATAAGCTTTGTGAAGAATCTGTAACTTCAAGTGTAAGATCAGTGTGAAAAATGGCTTCCACTCAGGTTTTTCAGAGTGTACACTGACTATTTTGTAGCTACACTATTACTCATCTGATGCAATACACATGGTCTGTTATAAATTAAAACCTAGGTTAATCATTGCAGTACATATTTCATGTACCGTTACAAAGAAAGACTTGCTAGTGGTACATTGACCCAATAATTTTGGCCCAATCAATTAATTACCAGTTATTTTAGTTTATCCATAGCAAAATGAAAGTGGTGTGAGGAGAAAAAAAATTGATGTGAAATCTTATGTAATACTTCATCTGAGAATTTCATTGCATTTTAACTATAGAACTTACCTTAAACGGCTCCACAACAAGAATCAAAGTAGGTTTTTTTCTGAAGCTGTTGTTCCCATTTTCCTTTTGCAAGTGGTGATTGTTGAAACTTCAAATGTGTCTGCAGCTTATAATGCTTGAGAACACAAAACCCAGCACACCTAAAATGTGACTTTGGTTCTTTTATTGGCTAATATTTCAGTCTCTGAGTCTCATTTCTCACTCTGGAGCTCTTCACTGTAAAGCAGAAACAAAATTGTGTGATTCGTTTTGCTTTGGGACTAAAAGGGCTCAGTGAGGGAGGCTCAGAGACACGTTTGCAGAAGTACTTGTCTCTAGCTGTACAGACTAGAGCTACTACTGGAGAAGTGAAATACATTACTCCTTATAGTCAGGTGCACTGTGCTATAGAAAAGTCAGTGTCTCACACACGGGTATTTTCAGAATGCTTCCTTTTTTTGTTCAGAACGTTTCTGTTGTGAAACCTTTTGAGACAACGAACTGGTGCCTGAAGAGGAACGGGGAAAATCAGGTATGGTTTTGATCTCAACAGGAGCCAGAAGTCAGGAGCAGTGCTTCTGGCAGGGGCACCATCCTGATTTCAGTGAGAAATGGGGGCTGTGGGAGTTCTGGGATGTGGTAATAGCTTGTCTTCCTGCACGTCAGCACTGCTTGGGTTGTAGCAGTCCTCTGAACCTCAAAAAGGGGTGGTTGGATGTGCCACTCTGGAAAGTAAGGTCTGTTGTCTGGGGATCTCCTGGCTCCAGTTAGGTCTGAACTCACCCCGGGGATGCTGTTGTTCAGTGGCCTGAATCTTGCAGCTGCCTCTCTCAGATGACTGGTGGGATCTTCTCTCTCCAACCAGCATCCCTGGGCTGCATAGGGGTGAGCAGCCAGCCCAGCCTGTGCACTGGAGAAAGGGCTCAATGCCAGCCTAAGTTTTGCAGGGACTGCAACAACCAAGATTCCCTCTCTCCTAAAAATTCCCAAAACAGCCCAGCAGTTGGGGGGGCTTATATTGAATTTGTAAGAGGCAGTAGCTTGTCAAACCTCTCTGCTGTGCTTTTAGAAACCTACAGAGATCAGTGGCTCTCCCCAGGTAGCTGCAGGCACTGCAGCTACAGCTTCCTCTCCCAAGAACTGGCAACTTGCCTGTCTTCCAACTAAGTGAGAGATGGTACAGCACACAGAGTGCTGTGTACCACATCCTCCTGAGGATAGCAAGGACCCCAAGAAGCAATGATGAAAACGTTTTTCTAATAAGCTGACTGCCATTAGCAGTTTTTATTTTCAGGGTCTCTGGTGCTATGTCAAAGCCTGAATTATATTTAAGCATATTTTAACAATGGCTTTAAAAGAATCCAAGTATTGTAGTGTGCATCTATGTGTGTGTGATGGACTAAAAACCTTGAGCAATAGTAAGTGTGCCATGAGAGTATAGGTCTTCCCTTTCTTGGTACTGAAAAAGGGTTTATAGTAGCGGTTTTTCAGTCGTAAAATATTTGTTCTCACAAGCCAGTGCAGACACCTTTCTAATGAGGACATGCTGTTTTGCAGTTGAAATTGTTACCAGCAACTTCCAAGCATCTCCTTGAAGTCCAAAGGCTTATTAAAATGCTTCTCCTTGGTCATGCAAGAAGTTGAGTGGGATCTTTCTAAAATCCTGGTGAAGTGCGTATAAATCCAGATTCTCTAGACTTCGAAGAAGTCATCGTGTATTGCCAGCCCAGAGAGAGCAATTGTAACTTTAGGCAATGTTTGAAAGGGCCAAAATGGGAGCACAGAAGTAATTTTGCTTTGCTGATCTTGTAGCAGGAGAAGCTGTTTTAAGGGTGACAAAGCACCACCAATATCGGAACATCATGAAGGCCAGATACAGTATCTCTATTTGAGTACCATTTACTCACCTGCAGGAATCCCAATTAACTGGAATTACCACCCCAATTAAGCAGCAGTCCTTGCCATTAAGTATCATTAGGCTTAATTTGGTTCCCTGGGAAATGTCCCGATTAAGCGGATTTCATGATTAAGCACCTGTAATAAATGTTTTAGCTTACATCTAAAATTCTTTTTTATTTCATAGGATCTGATCACTAGCACCCAAGTAGCAACTAATATGCCAGGTACTACTTTTGTCATTTTGTTCTATTAACTGCCTTGTATATACTAACTTCTTATCTTGGCTTTGCAAAGTTTTGACAAGGAAATGTTTATATTTTTGCATGGTGATTTTTGTAATGCAGATATATCCCTGTGTGTCTCACTGCTCTTGCCCTCAGCTTAATTAATACTTTGTCACTATTTCTTAACACAGCAGCAAACCTCATGTGACCATCATTCATACTTTGAGGAAAACCCTCACTTGCTGTACTTTGGAGGAAGTTTACTTGGCCAGCCTTAAGTTTCTGCCTTTAAGTTTCTGGAAGAATAATATTTCATGACCAGGAACAAGTATAGAATATATTTCTGGTACCTGACTATTGAAATGACCATGTATCAGGTCTCCTTTCTGCAAAAAGAGGTGGTGACAGATAAGCTGTGTTATAGGAGAGATCCCTTGCCTGAGTTCGTGGCCTAAATTAGGGTCCACATTGTAGATGCCTTGAGAATGTAGGGTTACCCAGGACAGCTATACATAAGGGACCAGATCAATTTTAGCCACAGAAAGCCCAATGTGTTGCTGGGGTTAATTTACTCTACAACACATGAAATAAAGCCCTCTAGAGGGATGAAACAATATAATGAGAAACGAAGTGGGGAATTGCGGGGTTTGATACTGTAAAGACATAAAGATCTAATACCAGCTGGCGGTATCATCTCTGAGTGTGGGCTGTTGACATGTGCAGTTTACAGACAGAGAATTTGACCACGGTCCTTTGCACTAAAAACTGATGACTCCCATGTAATCATGGTGTCAGATTTGCAAGATTTGTCTTGAATAGCAGCAAAAAAAATGTTTGCCAAAGAAACGTGGTATCATTGGAAAGTGTCTATTTGTTGAGCCCACAATATTTTTTTTGGAAACACCTCTGATTGACTGACCCTTGACTGAATTCAAGACTGGGATCCAGGAGATTCTCAGCAGGGATTTCTGGCCTTATGACCAAGAGCAAATTTACAATGACCTTATAGTGAAAGTTGTTAAATGGTTAGAAAACCACCTTACTTCTATAAAGGAAGAGCTTGAGTTTACTTTTTTTTATGAATTTAAATTTACATGTCAGATAAAAGAGAATATGTATGGGCAAAATCTATTTTAAAAAGTCAAGCAAGTTATTTCTACAAGAGATTAAATTGAAAATAAATAGAATGGAACCGAATAAGGGACTCCTTTAATCAGCTCTCTCTCTAATGGGAATGTATGACCAAAGAATCCTTTTTTGCATATATGAAAGATCAAGGAGTTTTAATCACAAAATAATGATGGGAACATACATTAATTTGTAGAATCAGAAGGCACTGAAAAAATGGGAGTAGAAGTACTTCAAGGCATTATGTACAGATGTTTTAAACATCTTGAACTTGTACCATGTACACATTCCCTAAGTAGAGAGAATTGCCACAAAAGGCAATGAAAAGGTCTTCTCAGGAAGGGAAACATTTCTACAAACAGTTCTTAATATAAAGTAGTCTGCTTTTGGTCCCCCAAATGCTAAGGAAAATGTACCAAGGAGAATAGAAATTGTTTTAAAGAGTTTTCATATCTGGGTTAGGGGGTGTGTGTTTCTGTCTCCCTCTCTCCTTTCCTGCCCCCTTTCTATTCCCATCTCTCTTTCTCTTATTCTGTCTTTCTCTCCCCCGCTTTTTTCCTCTGTACAGGTATTCAACAGCAGAAATAACATGAGAGATTTTGGCACTTTCCTATAGATAATCTTGCAATTGCACTGGCCAGAGGAAAAAAAAAAATTCAGATTTATTAAATTGCTTAAAGTAGGTTTTTCTTTTGATGTGTGCGTAACTCCCATAAATGTTAATGCTAGGTCTGGGCTTCAAAAGGAGAATATGCCCCTTGCTGTACTGTAGAGTTAAGACATAAGAAAATTTAGGAAATTTACTGAGCCCACCTGGCTCAGTATTCCTGCTATTTATTTGGTTTTGGAGGTGTGAAGAAAAGAGAGAATTACATCTCTCCCATCTACATCATTTTACATTTGCATACTAAAATACAGATGAGTACATCAAATTATTTCTGTGGTGTTTTTCCTTAGTTGCTTTAATTTCTGTATCAGCTTTTCCTTCTCCTCCCAACATTTATATTTAAAATAAAACAGGTCAATACTCTCCATCTGAGTTGTTTTACATTGCTCATGCAATAGAGCTGAGAGATGGATCACTGACCAAAAGGCCACATGAACTTTTGTCTTCTAGTGCACTGTGTACTTGGAACATGATGATAATGTAAAACTTAAAAAAGAAATAGTCATAAAGTTCAGTAATGGGTCTAGATACCCTGGATCTCTGCATCAATAATTACAGCCTAACTGTAATTCCTAAACCTGGAAGTGATCATGCGCCACAGCTCTGGGTTTCAAGAAATCAAAAGTGAATGCTGTCTTATTAAACCAAAACCTTTAAGCTGAATACCATGTCCTTCCTCTTAGAGCCTGAGTTACCTAAGAACGAAGAAACCTAAGAAATGCCACGTCAGCCAGAGGTAGAGAAACAGGCTTGCAAGCTGTAGATCAGTCAGCTGCACTCACGTGGATGACAGCCTGAACAGGATGGCCTTTCAGGAGGACCAGAAGATAAGGTAAGGGGAGAAGAGTCTGCTTCCTTAGCTGAAGTAGCCCAAAGATAGGACTGTGGAAAGGACTTCTTCATTTTATTTTACAGTAATGTAAGTATTAACAGAGGTAGTCAGCCTGTGTTGCCAAAATGCAGGGGATAACATTATTAGTGGCTGCATGCTTTCTTCTGTTAGATCACCTTTAAGATAAATAGAGCTGTAAGACACTAGTAGATATCTGCAAACTGTACATGAAGACAGGTTTGAGACCAGGGAAGGAGGCAGGAGGGGGATTTCATACAGTGGTATCAGGCTGAGAGTTGGGCTTCTTCAGCCTGGGGAAGAGAAGGCTCCAGGGAGACCTTGCAGCCCTTTCCAGTACCTAAAGGGGGCCTACAGAAAAGGTGCAGAGGGACCCTTTATCAGGTAGGGTGACATCACTACAGTGATAGCACGAGGGGTAATGGTTTTAAACTGAGAGAGGGGAGATTTAGATTAGATATAAGGAAGAAATTCTTTACTGTGAGGGTGGTGAGACATTGGAGCATGTTGCCCAAGGTAGCTGTGGATACTCCATCTGTGGAAGTGTTGGATGGGGCTTTGAGTAACCTGGTCTAGTTGGGGGTCAGAACTCGATCTTTAATGTCCCTTCTAACTCTACCTGTTCTATGATCCTTTGATTGGTTGTTCTAGTATGGGAGGTGAGAGAGGAATTGCTGAACTGATTTGAGAGGCAGGATGAAAACCTCAGCAAATACAAAAATGTTTTACAGTCATGTGTAAAACAATATGGAGCAGAACTCCTCCAGTTCAGAATGACAGAGCAATTTCCCATTTGCTTATGTACTCTGCAAGAGTGTCTGTTTTCTAGACCAGAGAAGTTAAGCAGGTACCTGCTTCCAAAGAGGAATTTGCTGATCTTTTCTTTAAAAAAAAAAAAAATTGGTCTTTCATAGTGTTTATCCATAGCAACTTCAAGCTATATAACTGAATTTTTAGAGATGGTAGTTTGGTTTTGACAGCAGAGGTGTATAGGTGGTACCTACTGACTGAATTTCTTCAAACACAGTAACATGCTCAGGGCAATAGAAGATGAAGTTCTTCGATAATTTCCTTAGCTGAGACCTGTATCTTTCACTGACATGCAGTGTTCTGTGTGGAGAAATGCAGAGGCAGGACATTTAACTTGCACATTACACTCTTTTAGAAACAATTCTGTAAAGCTATCTAGACTCACTGAAAATAACCAGTAAAATATTTTACTTGGATTAATTCAGTATTTTGGCCAGAATGCTAAGCAATACTCTAATATTTCTAGTTAAATAACTGATGAGAGGCTTCGTATAGCCTAAAGAGCTCTTTTAAACAGAAAATTCTGCAGATTTCTGCCTTCAGATATAAAGTCAGGCTCATTTTTGAGACCTCCTTATGCATCTCCAATTAGAATTTGCACATTTGCCATTAATCAATAGTGAGTGAAAACAAATATTTCACTTGCAAACCGAAGGCTTAATGATCAAAGACTCAAAAGATCAAAATATATAACAGGTTAGAAATACTTTTGCTAAATTTTATATTTTGCACTCTTTTTTTGCTATTTTATTGTTTGCTGTGATATTTTAATAATGGCCTGAGTAACATGATGTTAAAAAGCTTGCATGTGTCTTCCCCCCCCACTGATGAACTGATCTTCAATAATCGTTTGAATCCTGAACAAGAGGTCCCTTTATTATTATTTTTGTTCTCTGACATGATCAGAAATCCTCCTGAGGAGAGAGCTGGTATCTGTGGAAGGCATCTGACTTCTAAACAGATTGCAGGTTAAAGAAGTCGCTCGGACAATACAAATAAGTAGTCATTTATTATATGCAAATAGAACGGGTTGACATAAAACCCATGACTTCAGTCACCTAGAAAATAATACTATAACCGAGATATGTTTTTGAAGTTGCTGTTTAGCTTCATATAAGGGGAGAAAATCTCCTGTAGCTCAGATGGGCTTATTTGAAACCAAAGCTTTTGATGTTATAATGTGCAGTCTAAATTCATTAATCCCTCTGTTCAAAAAAAAAAAAAAGTCTCTTAAATGAGTAATAAACATAATAATGAAAATAACTGCCAGGAAGAACATGAGTTACATCACACTTAGTGTTCCAGCTAAAGATGAAAATGAACTTTGGAAAGACAGGTTACGCTAAATGAATTTAATTTGTGTTTTGATACAGAATGTTTAAACATGTTGTTATTTCTGGCACCAGGGCTGATAGCTATTAAATGAGAACATCTAACAACATCAAAGGAACTGGACCTTTTATACTCTTCAGCACCCCCTTGGAGATGTTTATCTGGGCTGTTATCTGGATCCCATACAAGCATCGAACAATGTGCCAGTCTCACCAAGTTACTCTCTTTTCCCAAAAGTTCTGACGCATGCATTTCCTGCACAAATGTTCCATATTTTAGAGTTCACTACAAGTGCACAAATAAAAGTAGTTTGTACTAACAGACTTGACTGTAGATACTTGAAGTTTTTCTTCTATAAAGTATTTGAAATAGAAAAGAAAACTTCCTTCTGTTTGACTCAAACTAAGTTTCCAGATGTCGGGGTCAAAGGTTGGAGATAAAAGTATCAGGTTTTGGCCTACTCTAACTAAACTCCAGGCCCAAATGTGTGAGATCTTCCCTAGAGGGGGTTCCTTTTGTACTGGTTCAGTTTTCTTCTTTAGCCTCTCCCAGTGAGAGGTCCCATTCCATGCTGCTGAATTATGATACTTCATCTCAATCGTTAAGACACTTAAAACTTGTATTTACTGTTTAACACTTGGCTGCAAGTCAAACCTTTTAAATATCACTTTTTAAAACTTTTCCATTTCTGAAGGCTGTTAATTCTCTTCTTCCTGGGGCTTCAGTGGCTGTGCGTGGGTCCTCTCGGCTGACATTACAAGATTCCTGCTCCAGCTATGCCAAGAGTGTGTAGTAAAACAAGAAAGAGGCCTTACACTTTACAGAGGGCCTCAGAAGATGTATATAGGCTACAAGATATTAGCCCTGCTCTCCCCTTGGCCTGTTCACTGGCTTTTTGTTTTGGTGGGGGTTTTTTGTTTTTTTCAGCATCTGAAACTCTTCAACTACCTGAGAGAAAAAATTAAAACTGGTGCACAAATTAACAGAGGATCCTGAAAAGTGGTTGAATAGGATATTTATTAATGTAAATGTTAGGGTTTAAAACAATAAAATGAAGGTTGTGAAGGCTCATTGTAGGTGTTAAGGTCTAATCTGTCTCTGGTCACAAAGTGAGTACTGTGGCTAAACCCTGAAGGTCAATATGTGTGAAGAAGCACCCTTCTGGTCATGGAGGGACTGTGGAGCCAAGGCATCCTGGAGGCATCCTTCCTGCACCCCTTCTTCATGGGGAGAAAGGTACTGCTTGGTTATGGATCCAGACTTCTCCACTCGTTCTCCTTTCCCCTGCTTCCCTAGGCATCTGCGCTCCCATGTGCTACACAAATGTGCACGCTTCCCGTGCCTTCCTCAGCAGTGCTCTCTCCTGTCTCCTCTCATGGAAGCCTGCCAACTCATGTGCTTTTTGGCATAGAAGGCAGAACAGAATTTGAGAAGTGACCAGTACTGTGGCAGTTAGATTATAGTTTGGAAAGACCCAGTTCTTAAAGGAATTAAGCCTTGAGGTGGCTGCAAAGCTGTGTTTTTGCTCCCATGGCCTCTACTGAATCACTCCAGTACACGAAGTAAGAAAAAAAATAGATCCTCCCCAGGTACTAGAGGAATAACTAATAAAACCAGTAAGGATAATTGAACTGACACTTGGAGATGGATACCTAAGGTAAGGAAATAAAGTCACATGATGTAACCTAGGGTCATTATTTACACTGGAAGAAAGGTTCACCTCCAAGTGCCAATTTCTACCTTAGAGCAGGAAAGCGCTTCAGGGTATCAAAAAAAATGGAAACAGAAAACAGCTTTTAACTTGCCAAATTTAGCCCCTTGCCGATATTGGGTTTTCCTCATGTGTATTGTGGGATGCTTTGTACTGTCTGGTTTTAAACAATTCAGACAATAAGAACTTGACTACTTCCCTTGGATGGTAACGTTACTAGCCTTTTGAAGGTGCTTACCCTTTCTTTTTCTATGACAGAGCAATTAGGGAAGTCAGTTGCCTCCTATGTTTGGAAGTCCCTAGAGGAATGAGGCGGTAGGAGAGTCTGCAAGTTATGGTGATGTGGAAAAAAGGCCTCTTTTTAAGCTGTCAAGGAATTCCTTGCATGAGGGCAGTGGCACAGAAAACCAAATGAACAGTGAAATCAGTGGAGAAAACGGTTGCTGGCAGAACAGAAACATTGAGAGAAACTTCACAAATGGCAGATCTAGTGTGGGTTCAGGGCAGTAATCACTAACAAGTTGGGATAGTTGTAGAAATAGGACTTCCTGTAGATAGGAGACCGTCACAGTGGGACTATGATAAAGACAAGCTCAAAGAGACAAGAAAAGGCCAGACACACAGGAATGAGAAAAATTTCCATAGTAAAATCCTGGGGTCAGGATGTGCTGGAGTCTTGCTGGTAGTAAAGCAGCAGTAGTTGTGGGCTGGGGCAGAGAAAGTCTGGCCTGGATGAGATGCAGGCAAGGAAGAAAGTAGACAGTTTTGTGATGAGGCAGAGCAATATTTGGTATACTGTACATGCATTAAGGTTGGTAAACAGGATTACTATAAGTAATTATTTTAATGTTTCTAAAGCAGGGAGAAGAGAACTTTTGTCTGTATTGCAAATGCACAAATCATTCCTGTGTGTTATTTATCTATTAGCATTATGGCAGTGTTAATTTTCATGAAGGAGTCCATATTTTAGTAATTTTTGTAGCTTTTATTTTATACTTTGCTTCTTTACTTTTTTATTCAGGCACTTCTTGCTTCAGATGGCTTGTCTGCTGGTTGATTTGGTTTTGGTTTGAAGTGAATCCCTGCTGTATGGTCACACTCGTTCACTTGTGACCCTTTGACTGAATTTTGTTTCTCTTCATTTAGTCCTGTTCTGACTTATTTTATCCCCTACTCCTTCTGAAATTATACAACTTCCTACCAGGTGTTTATATTTGTCAATTATTTTATAGGCCAACTCTTTTGGATAAAATGCTGCCTGGAACTCAGCAAACCCCTGAATTTAGATCCAGTGAAAGCTTTGTGAAGTCAATGAAGTTCAGAAACTAAGGCACAATCCCTCCTGGATTTTGGCTGAAAGAGCAGTTCAGTGCAATGCTGCCACTGTTGCCACCACTGCCACATCAACAAGTTAAATTTCACTTCATACCTTTCCAGTTAATAAGGTCAAAATCATTTATATATGCTTCATTAGTATTTTAAAAGTTAACCTAGAACTTTTTAAAATGTTAGCTCCTGATTCTTTCTGATGCCAATATGACTTAAAATATTTTAAAATGCAGTATCTGTTTTATTATTAGGTTTTATAAATTCTTTCCTTTTACACATTTTTCTGTTCAAAGGTCTGCTTTCAATCTATTAGTATACACACCTGCCAGGTGTTATATTCTGCTCATGTATCATTGTTAGTTCAGAGATTTCAAAGCAAGCAGCCTCTGACAACTACCTGACAATGCAGAGTGACTAGAAGATATAAGAAAACTCTTATTTAGAATTTTGAGCCAAAATGGAAGTGTTTGGGAATTGACAATGCAAAAGACAAGCTATATGGCAGGTCGGAGAGAAGCTGTGGTTATAAGTATGGAAGGATTCTGCTGGGCAGTTTGACAGGAGCGTTTGAGTGGCTGGGCCAGGGGCAATGAGAGACCAGGATGAAAAGCCAAAGCATTACCTGACAAAACACTGCTGATGTTGCTCTGGGACAGAGGAAAGAGAGTGAAGGAGAGAGTGAGAGCTGAGTGCTGGCAAGGAAAAGCTTGAATCTGTGAACAAAGAAACCACTCGCTGTTTGTTCCTGCTCCGCTTGCTCTCTGATTGTGTCAGGGACTGGAGGGGATGTGATTTACCTAACACTATTAGGTTTGCATTTAGTGTTTTCCAAAGTTACATTTCAAAAAAATTGGCTTCAAGTAAGGTGTTCTGCTCATGTTTTTCAAGCTAAGTTTGCATGTGCAGAGAAAATACGTGGTGTAGTTTCCCCTTCTGTCTTTCTCTTTTTGCCTCTACATTGCTTCTAATGGAAGTTGCATCTGTAAAACTGTAAGGAACCAGGGCTAGAGTCGCATCCTAACAAAAAGGCGGGGAAAATAACTCAGTAATTGATATCAATAAATTAGTAGTGGAGATTAATGATTCATTTTGGGAGGTATATGTGTGTGTTATGCTTGTGTTAATAACTATTTTTATTTTCTTTAAAGTGCCATCAAAGAAATGAAGCAGTAAACTTCCCTGGACAGCAAAGTATTTTTTGACCAGAAGACCTGTAATGGGGTAATGCACTTCCTCTCCCTTTTTTGCCTCTGTTCCACATTTTTAAAGTAGTTTTCAAGTACATTAAATTTAATTTAATGTGGTGCCTATAAGAGAGCCAGTGAATATTTTAAAAGAAAACCTACTGTTTGATCATCTTAAATAGAATGAAAGAGAAATACACTCAGCAAAGTCTTTCTGCAGATTTGTTTTTGTTTTTAAAGCCACATTTTTTTGTAGTTTGTTTTTAAAGGAAAAGAACAGACTGTTTCAGATTTGGAAACAAATCATGAGGTCACCTGAAACAACAACACAAAAAAACCCAAACCAAAACCCCTCCAACTCTCACTTCTTTCCCAAAATATTTCTTTTCACAAACTGGACAAAATTAATTATATTTGAGAGACCATGACCATTCTGATTGTATGTTTTAATAGTGTAGTGATTGACCAAGAGTATTCATTTGATTACATTTGAAAAGGCTTTCAAGAATCTATACAGACATCTGAAAGATATTATTTACAGTAATTTGTCATGTATATCTGGGTTCTGGCTTTAGTTTTGCTGTTCTGACTTTGAATAACTCCATTGAGGTCAACTTGCTACTTCAAGTTTTACATGTTTACTGACTTTATCATCTGGGTTTTTGGTGCCTTAGAATTCTCTATAATTGTGGAAGGAGTCTGGAAATGGTCAGAGGTTTGTAATTGACAGCAAATACTGTTTGTAATTGGTGTACAGTACACAAAGGGGTTATTTACCTTATTGTCTTTGTTGGACTGATGTTATAAAAAACCCTAATGGGTATTGTGCTTTCAGCTCCTTTTCTGCTACTTTCAGTTCTCTCACACTTGCCTTTGTGCTCAGGACATATAAGGGCAAAGAGGAAATAGGTGGGGCAATAGCATAAACAAAAATAGGGAAGAATTGGGGCCAATAGCAAAAGTAGAGCTACTAGTAACATTCCCAGTATTTAAAATCTGGGAGTGCTGTGTGAGTGAAGCACAATACATACCTATAATATGAATTAATTATCATAATTGGACTTTATATTTAAAATAAAGGATTGAAAAATTTGCTCAGACTTTCTGCATTAACCATGCCTCAGAATTTGGCCTGTTTTCTCCATTAGATACATGGGGTTTTGTTGAACTGTATGAGCTTAGTAAAGGTACCCAAACTTGATTGATAGACTTCAAGTGGCTAGGAAATCCTCCGGTTATTAGGTAAAGAGAGCTTTTATAGCTTCAGCTATTCAATGACTTATATCAAATAAATGATGATACTTCTCGTCTACAAACTTCCCAAAATCCCATAAATTGTGACTAATATCCTGTCTCCTCTCCATTGAAGAGCAGACATGACATCCATGGGTTGGAGATGCCACCTTGTGATCCTGACATATATTAATCATCTTTTCACTTGCTTTAGTCTCTCACGGGTAGCAGATTTTCCAGGCCCCCTTCTCAGAGTTTAACTATTTGGGGGTGAGGTGAGTGATGGATGTAAGTGTATGATGGACAGGAACTCAACCCAACAGCAATTCAGCCTCGTCCCTAATATGCTGCTCTCTCCCTCTCACTGCCCTACATGTTGTCAGTAATATCTATCCCTTACATATACGTAAAAGGATATATATTTCAGAAAATCAAATTAATTTTAAAGTAATTATCATAAAAGTCAGGAGCTAATATAAGAAATACAGTAAAAGTGTATTTGTATCTTTACTTGTATCTTAACTATATTTAAAGGAAAATGGAATTAAACCATTTCCCTTAATAATATTCTGCTCCATAATACAGTGTATCAATGCATATAAACTCAATGGGTGACTTTAGGCTTGTATAAATGGGTACTTTTCAGCCAGAGCTTTATAATAATTATTTTCATAATTTACATATTTCCCCCTGACATTTAGTAATTTTAAATGTAGCCTTTAACTGAATTTTTAAATTAGTATGAGTTATACTTTAATTTCATTAATGATCCTGATAGTTTCTGAGTGATCCCATTATATTAATTCTTCTTTAACCCTGAGTTATTTACTCTTTATTTCTGTAATTTTCTCTGGAAATTATTATTCCTTACTCATTTGCAGCATCTAACTGATTCTGCTGATACATTAAAGAAGCAAAAAGAAAATTAAATTGCTGCCCATTTCAGGCAAACAAAATGCTCTTACAAATTAGTCTGTAGCTAAAAGAGATGTGGAGCAAAAAGTTATTGTGAAAAGAGAAAAAAATCCTTTGTATGATGAGTAAAGTCTACTAGCTAAACGTGAAAACAAAGTGCTATAGATACAATTATACAGCTTACAAATGCTGAAGGAAATTAATCGTAAATGGATTTTTAAACTCTTTATAAAAGGATGTCTGCAGGTTTTAGCCATGTTTACAATTTACCACCAGCTACTTGAACGTATAACATAATAAAGAAAAAACTTAAAGGATAAAATTTTACAAGGAGCATTAATATCTAAATTTGGGCCAGTTTCAATGAGTCTGGAAATGCAGTTGTAGTTTAAAACCCTTGTCATTCATAATGTGTATTCTTCTCACAGATAATATATGTAAACCACCCCCAAATGCTACATTATATAGCATATATAATTTATTGTAACATATATAATATTTATGCAGTAGAAAAAAAATAAACTTTTTGTACTTAGAAAAAGACAGCCCCAAAAAAATTATTTACACTAGTTTTCCAAACTGAAAGAATGATTTCACCACTGATGCTGCTTTCACTGACGTATGCATTACTAGCTATAGATTGTGGGCTAAGAATAACAAGCTTCTCTTTGACTATGCTGTGAAAAGGGTGGGAATGGTTTACGTGGGGAAGATTCATAACCACTGGGACAAAGAACTAACAAAAACCAAAATCCTGTGGACATTTTGGTGCTTGTCCTTTAGCAGCACAGCTTTGACAACTCTTCCAGGTCTTCCCCAAGGATTTGCTCCTCCAAGCATTTTCACACTCCACTTCAGCAGTTATTTGCATTGCTGTCCCATTTTCAAACAATATATTTTCTGTCTTACAGTCATTTGTGTTCTACATTGAAAACACAGCTGTTTTGTGCTAGAGAGAAGGCAATAACTGCAGTCTAATGTTGCTGTGGGGTGGAAAATACTGGCTTTTAAGTGATTAGTTAGTGGCTCAGACTAATCGGTCTCATCCTTCACAGTCCAGTTGCTGTGGTCCTGCTCAAAGTATTGGACTGCAGGCCTCAAGGACGCCCTGTATGTGTAGCTGACACTGTCTTAACTTACATGATCTTCTAAAGATAATATACAAGTATCTGTAAAAATAAAGCAGTAAAGCAGCATCCAGGAGTACACTGCTAGCTTGTTGTCTCCTCAACTTGCATAGACTTTTGAAGTTTTTTAATGATAATAGAAGTGAAAATGACTCAATATGTTAAGAGAAATGTTTACTCTTCTGTACCAGGAAGCTTGCATCTTCCTAAAGTTTATTGTCAGTTTTACTTTGTCAGTTTTACATCAAGCAGCAGGAAAAAGAAAGCATAAAAATCAAAATGAGCTGAAAAATACCTTTCAAGCTGATTTATGGAATACAATATATTACTGAAAAAGATCTGCTTCCTTTGATGTTATCTAACCCACCATACTGTGCACAGTTTATGGATACGAGAGGTAGGTGATTCTTAGAAAAATGCGTATTCTCCAAACAATAACAGTTTGAACAGATAAATTCCAAACCTACTAAGAGTTAGTCTCTGAATATACTGTATCATAATACTCATAGAAAAATACAAAAGAAAGCAAACAGTCTAGGAGCTTTCTGAATTTTGTGCTTTGGATTTTAGACTGATACTACCACTGAGGTTGAGATAACACAGTTTGCAAAGAAAGTAAGAAAAATGCCCTTGAAAATCAGGTAAGGTCAAAGACCTACACACTTCAGGCCTCGAATTCTGCAGGAGGGCTCCAGCTAGACGCTCAGTTTTCCTGCAACATAACAAATTCCTGTTATTTGCAGGGAATCTAGAGCATACAGAAGTAAGAACAATCTTCTGCTCTCTTGTTGCTTTCCTTTTTCCCTGTGGTTTTTTGGACAACGTGGTTTCCCTTTAGAAAAAAATAGCAGAGGGGAGATTCTAAGTAGCCATCCCTCCTTTAGCATGAGGCTCACCTCTTCCCCTCCTGTTCTGTATCCTGCTATCCTTCAAAGTGAAGGAGTGGTGTCTCTGAAGTCTTTGTCACTTAGCAGCGGTGGGAGTTGAATTCATTTTGCCTCGAGTCATAGACAGCCTTTCTCACCACAGTAGCTAAAACCTCCTAATTGTTAGGGTCTGTACCCACCCCTGCCTGAGGAAGGGCAGACATCACCATTGCCGACACACAGGGTGACCATAAGAAGTTGTCTGAACTGTGGGACACAAGTGTACACCTGGGCTGTGATCTGACCATGTGTGATGTGGGATTAAGGCAGGGTGGTGGCTGCACCCTGCTTTTGGAAGGTGACCCTGCAGCCAGGATGGAGCCAGTCTGGCTGATGGCTGCACTGGGAGCTCAGGGAGCAGCACACACACCACTAGGTGACCTGGAGGTCAGGCATCATCACCAGAGACGGAGATCTCTGGCCCCTGTGCTTTCCAAAGAAGCACATAAGAAGACTTAGACATCTGTGGGAGGATAATCACTCAATTCTTAACAGTCACAGGGGCTTGGGTGCTTCACTGCAGAAGGCAATGTTACTGTCCTCCAGACCCTGCATAAATACAGTGGCTGCTGATCTGTCATCTTAAGGAAATGAGACTGACAGTGAGGCTCATTCCCCAAGTTTTTGAGGGAACTTTCTTCTGCTGCTGTGTTTAGTGAGATTTGCTTATTTATGTACAGTTGCGTGTTGGATTGGTCTGTAGTGCATCCTCTAATCTGTGGGTCCCAAGTCAAAGCACAGACCTGCCCAGGGCTAAGGGGCAAGTTTTAAGGTGTGCCTAGGAAACTTGCAGACAATCTGTCAGTGCTTACAGGGACTGAGAGGGGTTTTCTGGATTGCATTTCAGAGCTGGGTCCTCCATCTGCCAGGGGATGCAAAAGCATTTGGGTGCTTCCATATAGCAGTCTGGTGCCATTTAAGAAGCCTTACTGTGTTCTGCTGAGCTCAAGCTGCTGTTCCTGAAAGTTCTGGTCTCTGCATGCCTCATATTGTCCCTGCTATCTCCATGTGCTGGAGACAGAACCGTGCTTAGGCAGTGGAACTGCTCTAAGTAACCTCCTGAAGGTCTGTGCAAAACTTCACATGCTGGAAACAATCCTCAAATGTGCTTCCTGTAAAGCCTAAATTAGTCCATACCCCAAACATTAATCAACTTACCTTTAGCTCCAACTCCAGAATTCCTTGTGCTAGTGTGAGGCTTCTATCTTGCTGCCTTTTCACTACTAAATAGCTGAATCTTGATGCTGTGATCTTTCAAGTCTTACTCTAGTCCACAGCTTTTAATTTCAAATACTCAGTTGTGTATAAGTTGTATGTAAGGGGCACATAGACTGTTGCCAGAAACAGCAAAAGTCCTATGAAAGATGCAACCAAACTGATTTAACATTTTCTGTTCTGTGGTGACTTTCATCCTTTCCATTCTGTTAAATTTGCTGTAGCTGGTCAATCCTGCTAAGCAGTTAATATTAAAAAGTAGATTTAATCCTATTGATAAAATTAGTTTCACAATTACTGACTGGATTTTACACATGAATCACATTTGCTGGATAATGCTGTAAAAGTACACTCTTCAGAGCAAGGGATCCTCTCCTGTTTGTGGTTTACTGTTAAAAGAATATTAGAGGTCTGGTCAGTGCCCTTCTTTCTTACCAATATTTTAAAAAAAAATCAACATATTATGGAAACTGTATTTGAATGTTACCCTATAGAATTGAAGGTAATGGTTGAATCTGGTTTGGAGAAGTTTCATGATTTATTTTTTTTTATAGATTCACGTTATCAGCTGCTAATACACCATTTCAGGTTTTCATTATGTGCAGCACCTGTATGTTTGGAAGAGGGTATTTAATGAAGTACGAAATGTATTCTGATTGATATTTGAAAAAGTCTGCTTTTGGTTGTTTGTTGGTTTGGGTTTTTTTTGTGAGACATCTCTAGGATCTGAAAGGCATTTGGAAGCTTGAGAGGTGCCTGAAATCCAATGGGTATTAGAAGAATTACTGAGTTCTCAGCATTAGTCCTGTCTCAGGTTAGTTTATTGTATTTGAAGTTCAGAATTTAAACAATACATTATCATATTTTGATGATTCCCACAGAAGAATGAAAATAAAAAGTGCTTAAAAACAAACGTATACTTAAATTTTGGCAGATAAGTCCTTCTTAGTTAACACTTCACAGAAATTACTTGTATGTACTTGACAACAGCATACATTTTTCATAAATCTGATTCTTGTGTTCTCAGGCAAAATATAAGGAAAGAATAGCAAAAAAGAATCTGACAAAGATGACATCTTGGCAAACTCACTGAACTTATTATCATCTACAGTAAAAACCTGGAATATCAACAAGGCATGTAACTTTGGGTCATTCTCTACCAATCTTTCTCTTGATCCTTAGGCTATGGTCAAATGGGACTTTTATTTTTCTTTTTAAATGCATGAATAAGATATCTCATACTATCTGTTGTTCAAGTTCCTGTTGCCTGTAAGACAAGTGATAGCAGTTATCTGCCCCTGAAATGAGCCCTGAAGTCTTTCCAATTACCAAAAATACCGGTGCTGGTATTCTAACGTCCCTCTTCTGAATCATAGTACTGTCTGTTCATGGTTTATTTTATGTTATTAAATTCAGGGTGTTTCGGTCCTCGTTGTCAAGGCCTTACTACTAGTTCCTCTGTGTATGGTCACTGAGATCCTTTTCTTACTATGTCATGAGGATGTCCCTGTGGTGTATTTGGAGCACTAAACATAATTTCATTTTCTTTTGGTCTCCCTTGTAAGTGAGGCATTACCCCAATGGCTGTGATGGTACAATGATTTCTGGTCTTGTGCTGTTGTCCAAGATGTGCTGCTGCAATTCCAATCAGCAGCAGAGAGTGTGTCTTCATTCTACCCAGGGGGAAAGCCACCGCTCTTAGTCTGCACTCTGCTGAACAACTACAGAAATAGCTTGGAATCCAGGATGTGAGAGTGAGGAACAACTGGTATGTGGCTCCTAAAGGATCCCAGTAACAGGGTCGAATAGGAGAAAAGGTAGGTATCTTAACGGGTACAGACCTTTACATGTCATACCACATGCCAGAACACACTGAATGGGATATTGATAAGCCCGCAAAAGGGTTATCATGCAGCAGCCATGAGGAAGGTCTCCTTGCTTCTCAGTTTGGAAAGGCCTTTACGCCTGCACCCTCCTGTTTGTAATGATGTCCAGCTGTGGATTTAGGGTGTTTATTTTATTAAATGGTTGGCATTTAACAGCTGTGGTATAAACAGCACTGTGTACCATATACTTCTGAATCTTGTCAGTGCATATTATGCAGCCAGTGAATACTGCACATCAGAAAGCAATTTCCACTGCTTTCCACATTTACAATAATCTCAGTTTTTGCTGAGCTTATCCTGTCTGTTGCCTAACTTTTTGTGGCACAAAATTTACATGATGTGTAGGCACTTGAAAAGTAACATCTAAATTTGGTTTGGTTTTGTTTTATTTAAAAGTTGTTTCACATTGCCCAGACACATTTTTTGTCCCATATCACCAGCAGGACTCTTAAACTCGGAATATATTATTGTTTTCTTGATGTGTTATGTGTTATCTGACATCTACTTTCTTTGTCATGCTAAACCCTCCAAGCAATATTTTGAGAGACTTGAAAGATATTTTAAGTAGTAAACATCTTCTGGCAATAATACTTAATTTCATCACTACTCTTAAAAATTTTGTCTGCATGTTAATTTCTTCTGAGTTTCCATAGGGTCTTTCCATTGGTATTTAGGTTTTTTTTTTTCCTTTTTACTACGCACCTCATGTAGCCAATGCTATAACTTTTAGAAAGACAGTTATAAAAAGGTAATAATCTTTGTCATTTCCTTTCCCTTATTCCCTTCAGGCCAACCTCCTGAACAGAAGAAAGACTAAATTGTTGATGCATGAGAAAACAAATACAGTACTGTAGTTTGAGTTTTTCTCTATAGCATTCTGTTAAAAACACTATTGCATAGTTATCCTAATTACATGGTTGCTGTCTGGCCAGCAAAAAAGAGTTCACCAAAATAATCTTCAGCAATTCTCTAAAGACTGCATTGGACTTTGGTATTATTTACTCTAGTTCTGACCTTAACCTGGGATTGAAGGTTATCTAAAGATAAAAATAGACTCAATGCTGTCTACTCTGAATTTCCTGCAATAATAAACTTTGGTATGTTTGTGCTAAGACTTTAAGGTTTTCAACAGAGCCAGCCTGAACTTCTGTCCAGGACCTGTTTTCCTATTCATAAACTGGGTTGGCCAGTGAATTTGAGATCTGTGGATGCAGGGCGGTATAAAAGTTACCAAGCATCATTGTCCATGTGTTTATTTCAATGAAAAAAGGATGCCATCTCCTAACAGCCTTTGCTTGAAAGTCTTAACTATGCAAGTCTGCATGGAAGCACAGGGAAAAAGGAGATGTTTTTTGCCTTTTGGTAATTCAGTATGGACTGTATGGATTCGAGGCTCACAGATGGAGCTATAGACCATTGAGGAACAGGATGCTCTAGTGCCTGTCTCACACTAGGGCAGTCCTCTCGACTGGAGGACCCATTTCAGCCCACTCTGAGCAGTCCTGCTTCCAGATCATGGTCCAGCTCTGCAAGACAGACCAAGCGAGTTCAAATGAGGTGGTAGCATCTGCTGATTTGCCTGCTTGTCTTTCATTTCAGATTTCCAGAAAATCTTGGCTCGCATCAGATACTCATATAATTCTGTAAATATTTCATTTCTAGCACGTCACAGACAGGGAAGAAGCTAAAAATGAATATTTTGGATGTAACTATGTGATCTTTGGGGCAGAAGCAAGAGACCTCAGCATGTGCTTTAGGACAACCAGGAACTTTGAAGGTATGCAAGACAGGGACGATTGTGAGCTGTTAACTCTGTCTCAGCTGAGCACGCTAGTGTGAGCTCAGTACCCTGCTAAAATTACTTCTGCTTTCAGACTGCTCGGAGCATGGCAGATCCTGGTCTGCTCCAAAAACACAGCAGAGACTTACCTTGTAGTCTGAGGGGAGAGTAAAATCCTACTCCTGTAAATTAAACTTTCATATATTTCCTTTCAAGTAGCCAAGAATTAAAAGAACTCCAGACAGAATCCAGACAGTTCAGTTTTCTTTCAGAATGTAATTTTTTGTTTCTCTGGATTTCTATATCGCTTTATCAAAAAATAGACAGGGAGCAAGGGAGAAGAGGAAAGTAAGAATTTCAGCAAGGAGTGATATACTCATGAAAAACATATAGGTAAATATTGTAAAGCTGGAACTACCCCACCTCATAGTCCAAGCCAGCTTCTGAGTCAATGGACATAACAAGCCCAGTCATCCCCTCCGGGGAGCCATAGGCTGCAAAGTGAAAACCGTCTGTGTGGTTATGTGTGTGCCGGAGCCTGGGCAGTGAGAAAAGAGAGATGCCTTGTTTAATAAACATATGCTAGAAGTGTGAAAGCTGCAGTAATTTGGTTTCTAAGCCCTACCCACATCTCCATTTCACAAATTGTCTCTTTCATATGGATATAGAGTTGACCTTGCAGGCTTTTAGGCTTCAAGTGAACAGGGTCACTCAGGGCCCAAGCCACCGCTCAACCTCCCCCCCACATACCCCAGTTATATCTTTTTACTATCTCTGCTGGACACCGCACCTTTCTGTAATTATAAATGTCTGCTTTCTGTCACTTCAAAGGTTTCCCAGCACTGGGAGTCCTTCTTCAAAGACTTTACATCACTGAAGAACCTCTGTCATTGACAGGAGGTCCGTCTTTGAAGTTTTTCATGCCATTTATTGATTTCCCCTTTTTAGGATGTTCATATTAGAAAATATTTCACTGTGTTTGAAAATCTGTATATTTTTATGTTGTTGAGGGGCTACCTCTTTGAAGAAACAACACTGTTGCAGCGGTGCCTCTGTATGAAGAAATCTGATAGTGTATATGCTGGATGCTTTATGTCCCTTCAAGCTCTCATTTTTAAAAAACTTCCTCTCTTTGTTTCTTTTCTACTCATAGGTACTATTTTAGGTACTTAAGTCAGTGCACAGCTGTATTGCCTACATGAATAGGCCTAATTTAATCATCCTATCTGTGTACTTAAAGCTTCTCATGTGCTTAATATCCTATTGAATTAGTAATGAAAACATGAAAATAATAACTTCTGTTTGAGCAAATGAAAATTATGTATGTCTATTTAAGTGACAACTGTTGGGAAGTGTTGTTATGCTATTGTTCCCCTAAGTCTGAATTTTCTTAAGCTTATCCATAAAGGCAAAAAATTCTACAGGAGGGTGTCTCGGATACTTTCAGGTAACCATCATTAACTCTTTGCTAAATTGCTAAAAGGATTTGTGCGACTGCCCGCTGTCAGCCTCGGTGCAAACTCAGCCTCTCAGCATGAACTACTTGGAGAATGATGTGAGCGGGTTTAGCACTGGGCAAGTTCATGGAAGCTGTTCTGGCAATTCAGCTGAGGCAAATAATGAACACCTGATGGGTGGAAAGGTCTTCAATGCTTCAGCTATTTCTAAAGTACTCTCTGATTCTGTTTTAATGGGCAATTTTGATAGCTCAGATTTTTGGATACTCAAGTCACGTTAACTTATTAGAAGTATCTGACCTTTATTTTGGGGGACAGGGGTGGTGTTTTGTGTTCCTTGAGGCTTGACTTGAACACCTCTATTTATTCAAAGGATGCAGGCTCTTTTTGTTTATACCACGGGGACTTTTGTTGGCTTTATCTGCAAAATTCTGAAAATTAAGGAAGTTTGGACATTTCAAAGGAGAGATGCCTTAAACCAGCTGCCACTTTGCTCATTTCAACCTTTGACACTATGAAGAGTTCCAACAACTTGTCTTCTGAAAATGTTTACCTTGTGAGGTGGCTTCCTGGGTAGGGTAAGTTCACATTGCTCGTATATTCTTAAGAGGAAACTTTTGACCTTGGATTACTTCAAAGATCTGACAGATTCTCTCCCTTCCCCTCCTCCACCCCCCCATTTTGTCAGCTCTCCTCTCTTTGCACATAGGTTAATGCAGGCCTTTTGTTCCTCAGGATCAAAAGCTAGTATTGCCTTATTCTTTGTATGGCTTAAAATATCATAGTCTGCTCTGATCCACTGAAAAACAATGAAAATAACTGCCTAGGGTATATACATGACTGAATAGAACATTCTTGAATAACCGTGGCATGTTTTAGAACAGAAAAGTATTTTCCCCTAGCAATCAGGTGGGCTTCAGATATGTTTAAAGACTATCATCTGCTGAGTTACTGGGGAAGATGGTAGTGTTTCATTGTGTCTGAGACATGTGCTGATTGTGAGATCATGGAGCTGATTTCTGTGTGCACAGGAGATCTGACAATTCTATATTCACAGGACACATGTGGACTGGTCCTACATCACCTGTAATGAGGAAGCATCAAATCTGTCGTGTGTGTGAGGGTCTATGCAGAGAATGCATTATCAGTGCTGTGGATGATGAGAGGTATGGGATGTGTTTTGCAGGGCCCTGCCCCATTGTGCTGTATAGGCAAGTGAGACAGAGCAGGCATTGCCCAAAAAGTCCATGTTTCCAGGAAACTACAGAGTCAGGTTGGCTGTGTGGCACAGGAACTGGCGGGTGATTGGAATTGTAGATTTACCCAAAATGCATTGCAAAAGTATACGTGTTGCTAAAACGCTTAGAGCTGTTGCATATATTTAAAGGAATACGTGGCTTGAAAATGCCGAAGGATATATTTCATCCTTTGTGCAATACCTGGGCAGACAACCAAATATTTCTGGCTTTTTTTGCCTTTTTTTTTTCCCCCCAAAGTTTTAACATATCCATTTAGAGCTTGAGTATAGCAAAACTTCTGGGAATCTGACCAGTATGATAAGTGGCAAGGAGCATCCACATACATGCATGTTATGAAGATAATAAAAATGAGCCTCAGTCAGACATCCTGAAGTTAATGCCTTTATACTGAGTCAAATATGATCCGAGTCTGCATTCTGTGGCTGCGTCACTCCTGCCTAGATTCACGATACCATGGTCTCACACTCCTCTTGTGATATGAAAAAAATGATAAAGTTACTAATGGTTTTCCAGTTTATGTACAAGCCATCTTCCTTTTTGGGTGTTACTTACAATGAGTGAAGAAAGACATTCTAAAGGTGTGTCGGTAAAATAAAAATCCAGCTCCTCTTCTAGAGCCAGGCAATCTACAGAAGGAAGCAGGTATCACCATATTATTAGGAAAAGTTAATTCATGCTAAGAAGCTGATGTTGCCTAGACTAGATAAAGTTTACCTCTTATAGGGGTTACACCAAGAGAATATCCTGACTTCAATCTCAGAGACAGAAGGTTACTGTCCTCCAGAGCTGTTTTAGGTGTTTCATATCTCTACAGGCTTAATTTGGGAGCTTCTGCTGAAACTACCTGCAAAGGTCCTGAAGTTATCCTGATTTTGATCTCTGATTTACTAAGGTAACAGACTGACTTCTTTTGTAGCCATCTGGAGGTGACTTCTGTTGTTCATACTAAGTTGAGCTGACCCTGTGGTAGACAGGAAAATGGTAGCTTCTCACCTCCTTGTACATGCTTGTCATGTTCCAGCTGAGAGTTCCCTGCCTGTATTTTCTGAATATTGTCTAAAATAGTTTGCCAAATTATGGGATTGTTACTGTTTTACCCACTACCCTCCTTAGTTAAAATTATCCATAATACTTGATAAGACCTTTACTACTTTTGTGTCTCCAGCTGGAACCAAAAGGACTCTTCCCCCTTCTATTTATTTGCTGGGCTTGTATAGTGCAGAAGTGCTTAGACTGCTGTAGAAAGACAGATCAAGAAATGACCAACTCTTTCTGTGTCATCAATCTTTTTATAAGCTTTGATGTCACTAGCTTTTAAGAAAGAAGGAAATCTATGTAAACGAGATGAATATATTTTTCCTTCTGGTGAGGAAAGAAAACAAGAGAAAAAAGTTTGGGATATATTATTTATCTCATATGTTTACAGTTTGCATAGAATAATTATATAAAGGATGGCTGCTTGTAATGCTGTTCTCTGTGCATCATTAATGTGATACTTTCCTTGTCACTAGATTTAAACTGTAGCATTGTAAGACAAACATCCTCCTTCAGCTGCTTCCATTATGCTGCATACTATTATAAAATGAAAGGGGAATGTTGTACTTTATCTCTTTATATATTATAAAAATAATGAAGAGGATAATTATCAAGGCTGTAGTGCAATTTCATGGCATTGCTGTCAGTTACAAACTGCTTGAGCTGCATTCCTTTGGTATAAAATGTCAAGAAAACCCCATGATTGAAATACAGTCATCTAATTAATTTCTCTCTATTATTACTTTCATGGGCTGTGTCTGCTCAGAATACTCACTGATGGTTAATAAAAAGAGAATGAAATGTCGACAGTCCAGTTTTAGCTTTTAAGTTCTGAGTATCTTTCCATGCCCAACCTTTCATTGTGCTGATAAACACAAATTAGCAGACTTAAAAAAAAAAAAAAAAAAAAAAGCTGAAACTTTGTCTGGCATTCTGTGAAGAGCCTTTGCTGAGTGCCTGTTGTATCATCTCTCTCTTCACTAATTCAGTTCAAAGCTGAGTGTTTATATTTGAAATCTTACTGGTATTGCCAGTTTCTTGATGTGCACTATTTCTACCATAGCTGTGGGGGGGTACCATGTTGTCTGAAGCCTTCTGCCTTCTTTACACTGCTGGACCTTTACATTTGTTATTTGTATAATCCTTGAGATGTCACTGGGCCCATATACACCAGTAGCAGTGGTGCTGTTTGTACGAATACCAACCACTTTACTGATTACTTTTTTTTACTCACTGAAGCTGCGTTATTAAAAATGAGGAAAGATCTCCATCTAGATTTATCACTTTTTTCTTTTTTTCTTTAAATATTAAAAAGCAGTCTGTTTAAATGCTACTGGTGGGTGGTAGCTAGCTCCATCCTGAAGGTAGGCACTTGCTTCTATTTAAATACCTTGCTATTAAGAAATGACAGTGCAGTCCATGCTCTGTGCAAGTTTGTGCAAAGAATTGAGAGCATGGACACTGTATAAGTAGAAGCTAAAAGAAGGGCTGCAATTCTTATTTGGAGGGAAAACTTTTGAGGGTAAAGACTTATGTTTCAAAACCAATGGCACCCTTCCCCAGTTTTACCCTAGTCCAGATGTTCTTACTAAACTTCTTGCCATTTTGCATTTCTTGTTTTTAAGAGAAATCATAGTTTTTGAAAATCTCCTGCAAAAGTTCATTAGCATTGGTAAGTTCTGCTTTCTACACATGACACTGCCTCCTGCAGGCTAAGCTATAAGTAACCAATATAATTATGGCAGACCATAAATAATGAATATACCTATCAAGGCTTTGCAGAATTGTTTGCGACGTGAACATAAAACATTCTGAGAATAGGAGAGGAAATTGCTTGGTATCAGCTCTTAAATTGTCTGATTTATAGAGAAGCGTTTGAGTCTTGATGTGGGCCATGAAGGACACTAGTTAATTCTGGAGTTTTGTGCCTGAATGGATTTAACTCCAGTCTGGTGTAGAAATTTGGGGAAAAAAAATCAAATGTTGTTTTTGTTCCTCTGCTGCTGTTGCTGCTGTGCTGCAAATCCTCTGAGTTCTTCTGAAATCACTAAAATAGCCGGCTGTGTACCTAGAATGGTTGGCAGCATGGCAGGGAGTTGCTGCCAGGTACGTTTGGCAGCTCAAATGAGGAATGAGTTAATATCTTTTTCCAGGGCTCAGTGTTGTATTTAAGCAGAACCCTGCGCTGAAGGGAGCCACGTCCCTTCGGTCATATTGCCTCAAGGAATCATGTCTCAAAATGCAGAAGCCCTACTAGGTGTCCTGGCAGCCCAAAGAAGTTATCCCTTTGCTGCTCTACTTCAGGGAACAGAAAATCTTTCTGTTAGTATAGTCAGCCAGTTCTGATAGCCAAAACACTGGGTGAATTTCAGCCATGGTCCTGCTTTTCCCTTGCCTCTTCTGTCCTTCTGCATTTGTGTGAAAGGCATAACAATGGACCCTGTTCCCTCCCTTGTTCTCTAATGCCAATAAATCTGTGGGACAACTGGATATCAGCTGGTCTTCAATTTGGACTGTGCAAAGAATAGCGAAAATTATAAGATGTCAATTGGAAGAACGTAATTTTACAAGCTCATTTTTTTTGTTAGGTCCATAACTGAAAATTCCTGTGCATACAAGCATCCACTTTATTTTATTTTTTGTGTCACGTGGCCCATTTAATCCAATGTCTAGGTGGAATCAGAAGCATTTACTTCAGAGGAAAGTAAAATAATTCTACCATCAATAGCTATAGGATAATCTGTCCTCGGAGAATTTTTTTTTTCCCTAATATTCAGGAGACAGAACTAGGATTCCTGCATAAAGTTTATCTCTTTCTCAAACTTTTTATTGTCAATCTAGAGGTATCTTCGTCTTTCAGCTGTCATGTTCAACAAAGGTTTCAAAACAGATTGCACAAGGGTGACTTGAATCACCCAATTTTCTAAAGGCCAAATGTTTGTCTTGTTAAACTAGTGAATGTCTGGAGTCACACTGTTGCAGTCGCTTGAGTTACTTGCGTTTGACAATGATGGTTCAGAGGAGAACCGTCCAAAGCTTACCCTCGAGTGGTGGGAGGGAAAAAAAAAATAACAGCCCCTAATTGCAATAGGGAAATCTAAAGCCCTTTTAAATCTTACGTGGGGAGCTGCGTTTTGGTAAGAAATTCAAAAAGGAAAGGAGTCCAGCTTATAAACAAAGATTACATTAAGGTCTTATTTGAAACTGCATTTGGAAATTCACTGTGTAGCCTATCATAAAACAAAACCTGAAATCAGTGAGGTTATATGGAATGATTCCCTGATCTGAGCATGGTATGGTGTTTGCAAATGACTGTTCTGTGTATTGTGCTTTGCCAAGCTCATTTTGTATGATCTTCTGCGTGTTACAGGCTTAAAGTGCTTGGTCATTATTTTTATCTCAGGGAGTCTGTTGATTTTATGATCTGCATTCCCCTTATGAACTCTCCAAGTCTAATTTCTTTGCTTACCTTCAACTGAGGCATTTCATAGTTATACAAATATGTGTTTATCTCTTTCTCTGCTTGAGGCTGTTCTAAACTGCCAGGATCTCATGGAGGGCTAATTTCAGTAATGTGTAACAATGGATGCATCTGCAAAGGTGGCAAGGGATAGAACATAGAAAGCACTCCATAATACTTTGAGAAGTGAATGCCAGCAAAGAACAAGGACAAGAATGTCAGAAAAGCCAAATATGTCATCTACATCTGACAAATTCAGCATAAATTCATATACAGGTTCTCTTTTCTCCTGGCATGAAAAGCCAGTTATTTGCAGGACTTGTTTCATATATGTAATGTATAACAAAAGTCACTGTCTAAATGACTCTCTTGGATCTATTTGACTTTCTTCTGATCTCAGCTTACACAGTGATCCTCTTTGTGGACACAGTTTGCAGTTCTCCATTTATTTGATTCTATTTTACTTTTTCCCAGAAATTGGGGGCCTTTTCTTTCAGATGCCATTAAATGTCTTTCCTTGAGAATGTTGGCTGCTTTCAGTGTACCGTTGGATCCAATAGCTGATACCCTAGATCACCATCTGGCAGTTATTTTTCCTGCCCTTGTGTTCCTGAAAGAATAGTTTGTCAAGAATGAAAATAAAAAGAAAGAATTTGATGTGTTATGGATAGCTTTTCTGGAATCTCCGTGTGAGCAACTGGCGAGACAGCTGATCTGGTTTTGTTTATATTGTTTTGGAACAATCTCTAAGTACCATTTGGTTCTCTTACTTATTATTTAGGACCACTTTAGACAAGTAAATAATCCCTTTGACCTAAGTGAGACAATTAAAATGGGTGGGTAGTATTTGGCTTTAGATTGCTAGATGCTGTAATGGGTAAGAACTAAACAGCAGAAGGTTTTCTCTCTCTTCCATGCATACGTTCACGGAGTACTTAACAACAAACAGTAAAAATTTTAAAAAGCTATGGCTTATTCTTGGAGCACCAGAAGTGTCCCCTGGAGTTATTTATAGTGTAAAAAAAAGTCAATGCTTTTCTTCTTTTTGCAGCCTTTACTACTTTGTATTTTTGTCTTTGCTATTTGTGATGCTGCAGTCAGTAAACCAGCTATAGTTTGTAATTTTTGTGATTGAAATGTTTTTGTGTACACTAAAAATGAGTAAATATACATAAATGTATACAGGAAGGAAAGAAGAAGCTATTTAAAACACTGAGGCAAAGTTTGAGTACAAAGGTCTGTATAGATATAAGGAAGGAAGAATATCATCACTTAGCTTTCCTTTTGAAATAATTGTCGTGTTGAAAAAGAAATGAGAATGATCCAGTACTAAAGCAACAGGATGCTGAAATTATCCAAGCATTTAAATTTTCAGCATGCCTTCATACAGTGGTAAAGCCCATATCCGGAGCCTGTATTCTTACTTTAATGATTATGACAACAAGATCAAGAAATTTGATATGAAACTTCCTCATAAGAATGACTTTAAAAGCAGAGCACTAGCTGTAGCATAGCTGCAGATGGGAAAGCATGTTTCTCCCAAATTCAGCATTGTTTTAATGCTGAACATGTTTCTTCTCTCGTCTGCCTCACTCAGCTGTATCATCTGTGCCTCTATGCTAGAGTTGGCCTTAATAAATACAAATAAAATTAAATTAGACCCTTGCCTGTAAAATCTGAGATAACTGTAAAATTGAAATGCATCCGCGTGGCTCTTAACCAACCTATTGGAAATGAGAAGGGGGCATTTTAAAATTTCTTCTTAGCGTTTCCACTCTGATTCTAATCAAAAGCTTGAAGATGGAAGAATGTTGGGGGGGTTTTTGGTCCCATATGGTTTGAAACATTACAAAATACAAGGTTGGAGTCTGGCATTGCTGCAGTCCAGGTAAAACAGCAGGAGATATTGTAATATAGTGAGAAGGATTCAATAAATCTGAAACTGTTACAGCAGCAGTGGGGTACTTTCAACATAATTCCCATTTCTTTGGGAGCAATTTTGTAATTGAAAGTATTTATTTATAAAGTAACTCACAGAAAGAAGTAGAAGTGGCAGTGTTTTCAGTTCTTAACTAGTAATCATAATCTAGTTCAATTCAGGGTAGAACAGCTACAGTAGCACATAAGAAACACAAGATAATAACAGAGTCTGAGCTGAGAATACTGAACATCTTGTATTTCTAATTGCATCCATCTTGTAAATGAACAGAAAGTTTAATTGAGGAAAAACTTATTATGGGAATGACTAGCAACAAAAATCTGTGTTATGAGCCTTAAATAGACAAATGTTATTTGCCACAAATCAAATTTGTTCTATTAGTTTGGCAAAATGGAAATAAATCCATCAGCAGAACATTTTGGAGCTATAGATGCATTGTATATGTCAATATTTTCTTTTGGTAAGGAGCTATTTAATAATAAGCTTTCTAAGCAGAATTCTGGGTTTATGATATAATGAAAATTAATGTCATTTAGTTTATTTTCAACATACTACAGAAAATTTTATGAGTAGTAAATTTAGTGTGGTTATTTGTTAACAGAGTATCTTGGGTTAAATAAATTTCAAGATCAAAGGCTGAGGAATTGATAGCAAAATAATACTGTGAGCAGGGGCTGAATGCTTCTGGACAGTGAATGTCTTTTGAGAAATATCAGACGACTTCCAGGAGAGATTGGTAAAACTTTAGCAAATCATGTCCCGTGACCATTGCAGAAGTTATTGAAAATACATGCTAAGCAATGATGACACTTCTTTTGAAATACATCCCAAGTTGCATTTGATTTCCCTCTAGTGAAACAAAGGCAGAGGATGGATGGTGAGACAGTGCAACCCAACCTATATGAAACGTGGAAGTGGAAAAGAGTATTCTTTATTGCACATAAATATCTTGTATCCAATTTCATGAAGTAGAATATTATACAGCCTTGCTATCTGAGCATTGTAGTTCTCAAATACTGGGTGAAATCATTCCTGCCATGAGAGGAAAAGGGTTTTATCCCCTTGTTCTTGTGTCATTTTGCAATACCCTGAGTAGAAAAGAGGGGGGTACTAGTTCTTGATATGGTTATATTTATGGAAAGATTAAAAAAACCAACCAAAACCAATATATATTATGGAAATAATATATATATTATATATATATGGAAAGATTGAAAAAACCAACCAAAACCAAACCAATCAACCAAACAAAAAAAACAGCAGACAGAAATAGAGATTTGAGTCTGCCCGTGCAATTTACTCTACAAAGTTGATATGCTGGGCTGCTGAAAGGAGAGCAGTAGGTAGCATATTGGGACTCTCCTCCCCATTTGGTAAAATCTGACAGTACCATTCCCATCCTTAATTTTAAAATATTTTCAGCAATGTTGTGAGGTCACTGTTTAGACATTATTGGTCTTCAGTTTAATTGTGTTGCATCACAAAAAATTGCTAGATCAGTGGTGTTTCTAAAAACATAGACTGGATAAACCGCATCAAATTAGCTAATTATACTATATGTTCATCCAATTTCAGCATTTCACACTTCGCAAAAGAGTGGGCAAAGTCTCACCTACCATGTCAGCCTATATAAACTACAATCATTAAATCCACTAATAAGCTTGAATGCAAATGTGACTAAAATAATTTTATTAAGGAAAAGCTCCTAAAAGAAGAGCTTATTCATTGCCTGTTTTCACAACAACTCCATGTATTCACTTGGGAGAATCAGAACTTGTCTATAATTTGATTTGTTCCTGGAGTTTGGGGGTACAGCTATTCCAAGAGCACGGATTACGCCCTTTTTACACATGGAAATTGAGTGGAGGAGCACAAGCTATTTCACAATAGCTCCCCTTGTGGACAAAGTGTTTTGAAATAAAAGATACTTTAGTCTGGAATAATTAGTGCACTGATTATTCTAAAACAGAATAAGTGCACTAATTATTCCTACAGTGTCCACACAGGGACAAACAGAGAGCTATTGAAGAATGGCTTATTCTGCAGTAGCTATTTTGGTCCATTTCCTCATATAGGCAAATCCTACTGGTGTTTTCAGCAGGTAATGAGCGTATAGATGGAGAATGCGGATGGATTGCATTAATGATCTCTTCCCATTAGTGTTTCTTTGTGCTTCACTTTTGTGTGCTTGCAGAGTTAATTGCTTAAAACTCCCTCTTAAATCAGACACATTTCTAATCCAAACATCCCAGTTCTTACACAGAGACCCTCCAAACTCTTTTATGGGTGATCCACCAGCTGAACAAATAAATGCTCATATCTGACTGTAAAATTGTTGGTTTTCACTGGAATACATTTGTTTTTCTGTTAAAGGGTATGCTGCCTTGAAGATCATTCATACGTTTCCCCCATGATCACTTTGCAAAATAGTGAAATTTTGCAAGTCATTTGAAACGATTGCAAAACTACTGGAAAAATCACAATTCACCTGTGTAATTACTATTTCAAGAAGACACAAGATCCATCTGTGTGGAGAGCTGAGGGAGTTACTGGTGGAAGGGTAAGAGAAGGGTCTGCTAGATCCCAGGCTATATTTCTCCCTTAAATTAACGCTCAGTATTCAGGCAGCACTTTGTATCTTTAGTTCTAAACTAAGCATGTTTTCACCCAAGTCACATAGCCATTGGTATTGATACCAATGTCTTTGGCTTACTCTGCATGGGCCCTGTCAAGTTTAGAAATGCATGTTTTCCTAGAAGAAAAAGTTGTTCCTTTGCGGGCACGTGGAGGCCAGAGCACAGCTCTCTCCGGTTCACTCACTGAAGCGTAGAGAAGTGGACTGGTGGTACGGGGGGAGAGGGGGATCCCCTCCTAACATCAGGGATCACAGCACCTTGGCCTCATCAGGTGCATAATATTCTAATTTCTCAGGTCTTACACTAACTTACAGTATAAACTTAGGCAACTCATTCAGCCTTTTGAGGCCTCAGTTCTGCATGCATGCAGTGGATTGAAGATAAAACTCTACAGGTGAGGCATGGTATTATAAAGTCTTTAATATATTTACAATAAAATCTGTTATGGAAAGGTTTAACCATTTAAAAGCAGGGAAGCTGCAACAGGAGTGGGATTGTGCTATAGCGGCTGAGGCATGTGTGCAATCTGTGCACCTGGGTTAATGCTGATTTCATTACAAAAAGCTGTTTGTAAAGTACTGTTATTAAGACCCATGAGAAGATAGTCTGAAAGATAGCTCTGTATCAGTTCCTCTAGACAATATGGCTTCTAAAAGCATGTTTCCCTCGGTGACTAAATTTCCCTACTAAATTGACTACTACATTCCCAGTTAAAATCAGGTTTCACTATGCATAACCTTCTTTTTCTAATACTGTGTCATAAAACTGTAATTTAGGTGATGCTAGCTTGCAAACATGAGTTAGCAATGTGCCCATACTATGATTTCAATAGAGCAAATTCTCTCATCGCTGGTGAAGTGCAGCCTCTCAAATGAGATGGTAGGTGATAATATTTAGAAATCTGTTTTCATGTTAGGAGAGAGGGAAATACTAGGAGTAATTTCTTTGTCCCTCCTCTGTTATTGTGCAGTTCTGCTTCTCTTTCCTTTGTGCCGTAACAGTGGAACAGGATGCAGATGGGTCCATAACCAGAAACATTCTAAAAATACGCTATTGGTGCTGAACACTGGAAAAATACCTTATTTCTCTTCATTTAGAGGTAGAGAAATGAGCTGTATGGTTCAACCACAATTCAGGCAATAGAAAACTATTCTTTTATTACTCTGATCATCTGAATAAAATGCTACATCATAGCAATATAATGTCTTAAGGCTACAATGCCACTTTGTCACTAAAAACTTAAGACATTAAACGTATTTGCAGCTGCAAAACTGCTCATAGTTTGTCCAGCTGAAATAACATTCTGAAATACAGCAAACCAACAGATTCTCTGGTGATCTGCCTCCTCTGTTTTGCAAGGGTAAACAGAAATCCAAACAAGTGCAGACTGCTTCATGTTGTATCCAGATAATTTTGGGGGCCTGTCCTGATCTTTTTTACTCTCTCCCTTTCTCTCCAAATCTTTTATGATGATCAAGCAACAATCTTTTTCTATATTTTTTTGTCTATTACATGCACTCAAACCCAATCTAGGCAAGTGTGTAGGTTTAGACTTTCTCTGTAGATTCTCACTGATTGATATGGAAGAATTTTGCAGTTCCCCATGCAGTCACAGGTATCAGGAATTTTAAAGGATGGGATACTCACTGCGTTTGGGGCAGCAGACAGAAAAGGGAACTAATTTTACTCCTCACCTGTAGGATTTTTCCAGGTGACGTTTTGTGTCCTGAAGTATATTAGATGCTTAAACCAGGTACTTAAAGGACTAGAGGTAAGAGTGTTTAGATGGTAGTGCAACAGGGACAAGGGAACAGAAGGTGGTTGTCAGGAGGAGGAAGGGAAAAATGCATCCTCATTATTTATAATGTAGAGAAAAGCTGCAAATTTAACCAAGTGTTTCCTATCCCATGTGTTCTCTTTTTATTGCTCTCTAAGTGCAAAAATGTTTATAGTTGCGTCCCCAGGTGGAACATTATTTAAGATCTCAGTGAAGAGATGAGGGTCAGACTCTGTGCAATAGTCATAGGTGTGAAGCTATCTTCACACATGCCTCATAGGCGTGAAGCCCTACCAAGCAGTCATGGGAACATTTTCCCACTCCATTTTCTTGGTAACATTACACATTTTTATACAATCAGGCCTTAGGGTGCCACAGATTCCTCCTTCGCGACGCTGCTGAGCTCAGCAGTGCTGTTTTGTTCTGCATGAGTTTTAACTTGGAGAGAGGGAGGCTGCAGAACAGAAACAAACGTGACTTAGAGCATCATGAGCCTTGTGGGAAACTTTTTTTTCCAAAGAGTTGTGAATGATCAAAAGATCAGAAGTTTGCTTTACCTACCTAATGATCTGTAGAGTCTGGAACTACAGAAAAGAGGGGATTTTCTCTTTGCAGAACAGAAACTTTTATTTGAAGTGGTAAAAGCTCTTGATCTGTTGCTTTCCTGTGGGCATCACTGGTGGGCATTCCAATGCTGCCTATCTTTGGAACTTACAGGTTCATGCTACTTTTTAAAATAATTTCTCTAACAGTTATGGAAATAAAACATGTAGGGGGAGTAATTTTTTTTTTTTATGTGTGGGGTGTTTCTTTAAAAAAAGAAAAAATCTATTCTAAAACAAGCAGTCTATTCTGGACAGAGCAGAGATAAGTGACATTATGCGCTCAGAGAATGTGGACCTCATCCAACTTAGGCAACCATCTCAACAGTTGCTTGGGTTTTAATAGACCCACAAATTTAAGGCAAGGCAACGTCAGACATTCAAATACAATTATTATTATATTTTAGAAGAGATTCTCAAATCTTTTTAAAAACTTATGAGATGTACATTCACTAGACACTAGTCATCATTCTGAGTGGAAAAAAAAAAGCTGATATTTTGGCTTGTTTTGTAGTTGGCTGTTTTTATACATGGTTCCAATAGAAATCACATTACTTGTGCCTAGAATTAAAATGGAGGGGGGGGGGGGGAAATACTGAATATATTTTGTGCAAGCTGGTGAGTATATAATTTGAATCCTCCCAGCCTTTGAACTCCATTGCTGAACATATTTGCTGCTGTGCCACTGTAGTTCCATCTCTCAGGAAATGAACATGCCCCCTTGAGTCGCTGGCATGCTGGGCCTGCAGCGGGCGAGCCTGCTGTGCTGCCATCCCTGTAGTGCTGCTGGCAGGGACAACCTGTGCTGCCCACTCTGTGCCTCCACAGCTGGAAGGAAAACAGCGTACAGGCAGGAGGAAAGACTGCAGACGTGGAGCTCCAAGACTGGTTCTGTGAGGGTCACCCACCACAAACTTCTGTGGGCACAGGCATGTGATTTTTATGTCTCTGAGACTCAGTTTCCCAATCTAGGAAATAAGAAACATGCCCTGAGTGTACTCAGAACAGCTGCAGTAGTTTGCTTCCCCTCAGCTATTCATTAACCTCAGCTAAAGCATGTATCTGGCATGGGAACAGCCCCAATTCAGCTCAGAGAGAAGGCAAGCAGGCTGGCTTAAACCATCTCCAGCAGTTTTAGCAGAGTGACAGCAGTGCTGAAAGCTAATCCCTTTGACTCTGCCCTGCTATGGACTGGGAAGTACCCACAGCTCAGATGACAAGCTGATAGGGGATATTTTTTACCATAGCTGTTTGTGCTGCGTGGAAATAAACTCTGGGATTGGATGGCTGTCTCTGGAACTTGTCATAAAACAAGGTGAAACAGTATATCAGGAAGACTGAGAAAACCTGACCCAATACAAAATGGTGGTAAATAGTACTAATGCATCCTAGTCCATTTTCTTCATGTCCCCAACTCAAAAATCTCAGTTTTGGGAGTTAGATTTGGGTCATTTAAATTTCTGGCTTTGAGTCAGACCTATGAACAGTTCTCATTGTGCTCACGCAAAATTCTTTGTGTCTGTATTTTTAGGACAGCATTTCTTGCTTATTATCAAACTAAAGGGCCAGATTCTACTTTAAATTGCATTGGTTTGGACTTAGAAGGATTCTGCCAAAGCCAGTGCAGTTGCTCTAGATTTACAGTGGTGCAAGCATGTGTTGAAGTCAGCTCGTAAATAACTTAGATTTGTGTGATATTTTCTGAGGAATTCAACAGCATAGTCTACATCTACTCTAGGAACCTGGGAGCCTGTCCTTGGCCACATCCCAGCTCCTCACTGGAGCAAGACCTTGGCATTCAGTGGCCTCTCTCCCCTCCTTTGCCTTGGAAGGGAAAGCTGGGGAATGTGTGCTGGATGGAGCTGAGGCCCATTTCGACAGCTGCCTGGTTGGACAAAGGAACAGTGAAGACCTCAGGGCACAGGATGGCACACAATGGCACACACTCAGAAATGCAGCCATAAAATGAAAGCTTGTGGTAAAACTTTGTGACTTGGTGACTGGTCATTTGCTGCAGAAGAGTCTTCACCTGCTGTCACCTTACCCAGGGTACAAGCAGTGCCTTCAGGAATAACTGACTGTGCCAAGGAGTACAGTCTCAGTACAATTATGCACAATACTTGTAAACAGATATTTATAAAGTTATGAATTTGTGTATAGCCTCATGTACAATGGAGAATTCAATGTGAGCATAAAAATGTATTTTAGGTTACCCGAATGGTCCAGGAGTGAACTTACCTGTTGAATACAGGTCATGCAGAGGGTTATGCAGCTTGTGGGAAGAAGAGATCTTGGCGAGGTGCAAGAAAAGAAAAATGGAAACGTAATGGTGGAACATGAGCAAACAGTTTGGCTGTGATGCCGCATGAGGGTGCTCCTTCTCACTTGGAAAACAAAGGTGAGGCTAACTCTGCTTTCCCAGTCCCATGGTTGGGAAACGGGCAAGTCTGTAGTTCAATGTGCGATATCATGTCTTGATTTCTCTCCCCACCTCTTAAATACAAGACATTTTAGGGAGAATGTAACCACTTTAAAGTGTTTAATTTGCTCATTTGAATCTGAATCTTCTGAATGTAAGACTTTCAGCTTTGTTATTCACTTGCATCATTGTTTCATCAAAGCATCTCCTGATTTCAGAGCTCACTAATTCCAGACCAATACTGGGTAATCTGACTTCTGAATGGTTTTCACACTCTCCTAAGTGCAAATGGTTCATGTTGAACTTCATGATGAAAATCTAGAGGCTGGGATTCTGATCTTAAACCATGTTTCGCTCTATATGCATGAGCTTTGCTGAAGTTCGCTGAAGCTTCATTTGTGTCAAACCATTTGTTTATTAAAAATAGAGTTATTTTGTTGTTTTTGAAAGGGAGCGCAATGCTGTGCCAACTTGGGAGAGTGGCTTGCTCTTTCATTTTCATTCTCTTTAGGATACTGCAGTATTTCTCACATGAATGTAAATAACCTAACTGCAGATGACAGGTTCTTGATCTTCTGAAGTTCACGTTTTCTTGTCTCTGAGGGGTCACCTGAAGTACTTAGGAAATATGATTGCTTTAGCGGAGAGGGAGATTTCCATAAATATGAGGAAAGAGAAGACATTTATTGTATTTATCTAATAACTAGTTCTCTCTTGTGCATAAGATAAAACTTTGTAAATGTAGGGAATGCATAATTTCAATAGTAAAATGTCCTAATTATTTTGGCATCGTCAAGGTGTATTTTATGAAGGTGGATGTTGTTCCAGTTCTTAACTGTTTGGTTTAATTCCAGGAGACACACAGTCTGTGTCTTTTTGAATTTCAGTGTTACTCTTTCCTTTTCATAGCCAACTTTTTTTCCCTTTCTGAAATGTGTAGCTTGGAAACGAGGTCCTTTTAATGAAGCTTTTGAGTCTCACAAAATATGATTAATCTGATTAGTGGTTCAGACTCTTTTTATGCTTACATTAACTAACACAAAGAGCCCCCCTACAGGTTAAAGTTTAAATGTGGATTACCAGATAAAGCTAGTCCTGACGAGGTTTCTATGGTGCAAGGAAAAATTGAATTTGCCTTTCACCTCATTTCAGCCTTTGTCATCCTGGTTTTTGCCCTTCTCCCCCACTCACAGTAAGGATATTAATTTTGCAGTAAAATCTTTAAGCAATTATGCAGATAGCTTGGAAAAAGCAACACACAAACACAATAAGAAAAGCTTAACTGAAAAATGGACCCCAGATATTCATTAAAACCAGATGGCAACATTCCTAGCAGCATAACTTTGGATGTTTGGACTAAATTTGTATTACTGTGTCACAACCAGATGACAAAAATAAACCACTGTCGTATGATTGTATGTATGTATTGTACTTTATGTTTACAAAGTAGTGAAGTATAGTAACTAGTCCATGAATGTCTTTTTTTTGATAAACAGCTAAGAAAGGCTATCCTTTCACACACAAACACATCCATCTTTAGATAGCATTCCTCTGTGGGAGGCTTGCCTTCAATTTAACAGATAATGAACTTCTTCAGATGAATCAGAAAATTGATAGTGAAATGAAGTTTAGTATTTTGCAGTGCAGCATCTACCCATACAAGGATGTTTATAGTTTCAAAATGTGGTTTATTAAAATTGCTCATTTTTTTAAATTTCTCATCAGTCTGGTAACTCTAGCTAATTTTTATCCCTAATCACTTTATTTGCAGATTATTTTTGTTATTGCTATAGGAAATTGGAAAGAAATAGCACCTGCAAATAACACTTAATTAAAAGCATGATTGTGTACAGGGGTTTCCTATATATTTCTCTCTGAACAATGAAGATGGAAAGGTGTTTTTTCTATTTTTATTTGGCATGCTCCATATGATCCAATAAAGCACAACTAAAACAGCACACCAGCCAGGGTAAACTACAGTCTCCCCTCACTGAACACATATAATTCCCATTACTGCTAATGGGAGATGTATGTCCCTACACAGAGGCAAGAGGGATCGTATATGTACATGTCATACATATGAAAATATCTGGCAGGGAAAGAGGTGTCTAGTCCTGACAAATTGCCAGGAGGCATTTTGTTTTTCTGTTAATTATAGTAATTATTTATCATGCATTAGAATAGTGCCCTAAATTTGCATGGCACTGTGTGCAACACAAATAAGCTGTATTCACTGCTGAAAGGAACATACAATGAAAAGATGACAAATAAGCACAATGTAAGCACTGGTGCATCATCTGGAGTAACAAGAAGTCATGATCCACTTCCCAGGGACAAGGATTTTAAAAGACTGGAAGGGCAAGAGACCTGTCCTGGGACAGGGGGCACTGTGACCACAGCTGAAGAGCCCTAATCTGCTAGAAGCGAGGTGAAGGGCTTGGGAAGAGCAGAGGGAATTGAAATCAGAGGCTGGGGAGAGTCTGCTACCCTCCCATGAGCAATGGCATCGGCTGTGAATGCCATCACTGACGAGAATTAGCAAGGGGATCAGAGCAGGCAGCACGTCTGCAGTGTGGGGAGAAGGTGAGCTCATCAACGGCTGAAAGAGAAAGCAGCAGTGTATGAGGTGAATGAATTTTGGCTAAAACAGATGGAAAGCCAGGCAGGTGCTATAGAGGGCAGGTTAGCCAGGAGCCAGGGGAAAAAGTCTTCTGTGTCACAGAGAAACTAATGGTTCACCACTGAGTCTTATATTAATCCTTGTTTATGTAGCCTTGGCCTTTCCCTATTCTGGGTTCTGTCTATCTAGAGATCCAAGAGAATCTAGTTTTTATCCTGTTTGTAAATATGTTTTATACGATCACCTCTATGTGTTCATTTTATGTCTATGTCAGGTAGTGAATTGCTGGCCAGTTCCTATAAGCTTTGTGGAAATTGCTAGCAAGAGAAGATGTGCTATTGTTCCCAATATGGGAAAGGCTTCTTAGGTATTAGAGTCCTTGCAGGACAGAGAATGTCCCACCTGGGGCATCATTTTCCCTTGGAGCTTTGCATCTCCTGAGGTCCCAGGGAATCTAACTATGAGCACAAAGCCAGGGGAGAACTGGCGTCTTTCATTCAGCCGCTCATGGAAGTACTTGTATTGTGATTGAAATTTAATCTGAGTTCATGAAATGTTTATGAACCTGGAACAATTGTATGAAGTTTCAGTCAGTTGCACCGCAATTTCATTTGCATATTTATTTTTGGGAAGGAACATGGGCCTCCAAATATTGCAAAAAAAGAATTTATTAATTTTTTTTTTTTGAGTAGAGCTAAAGTAGGTTACTGGAAACTTTTTGGGTAATCCCCAGGATTAAGAGGAAATGTTTGGACTCTGTTTTCTCCAAAAGAAGTAGCCACAAGCTTTCAGCCCTTGTGTTATCTTTGAATCAGTTGAAAAATAACCGATGGCGGTAACTAGTGGCAGGCCTCCCAAATTGCCAGCTGAGGGCTCCGTTATGTATTCTTTCCCCCAGAAGGATTACCCAGGAGAGAGCAAGGGGGACTGCAAGTGTCTAAGCGTTGTTCTAGAGATGCTGGAATGTGTTTAATTCAGCAGCAGCTGAAGGCAGATAGAAAGCTACACGTTCATTTCCATACAGAAAAAAAACATCAGAGAGAGATACTATCTGAGGACCTTAGATTACATGACTTTTTGAGCTACTCCAGAGATGTAGGCAGTTTAGAAAAATCTCTTGACCTTTTCAGGCTTCCTCCGCCATGATGGTTATACGTAGCTGTGTAAGATGATAGGTAGTTTACAGCTTGCCTTCCCTGGGGTGAAGCTGATTTACAGCACACTTTGTGTGTAATTTGGCTATAAAGAGTCAGTTTTACACCCAGCTTTTGCTTTTTGGCTATGATGAGGACTAAAAATGCTGAGATCCTGGAATGTGTGTGCTCTTAATTTGTTTCTTTTTGGAGATGCAGGGCTTGCTGAGACCGGTGGGTACGCTGAGGTAATCCACTGACCTAATATCTAGACCTACACTGATTAGATAATCTTCTGAATGAATGCATATTTATATTCCTGAGTCAATGGAGTTATTGTGTCTGAGCCAGTCCTGACTTCCACTCAGTGGAAAGATTGGGTGGCTGCTTCCTTTACTCCTCCTCCTCCTCCTCCTTCTCCTGCTTCCTTCAGGTCTCTAATACCTCAACTTAATCATGCATTGAGAGATCCTGAAGTAGCAGGCCTTGGCAGAGATCTTAATTATTTTCTGGAAGGTGGACAGGCACACATCCTTACTTCTCTGCTTCATGTGTCCAGGAGAGCTCTGTTAAATAAGAAATCTATACATTTAATCTAATTTACCCTTTTTCCATATTACTAGCACGAAGTGGAATTCACTTACTTAGCAAAGCACCAAGGCCTCACTGCTTTGATCCGGTGCAATTATTCAGGATTCCCTCACAGTTCTGTACTAGTCCCTGATGAGGTCGGACTCAGTCGAGGAAATGCTGTGCCTTCACGGCCTCCAAGGAAGGATTTACCCTTTCCCGGGGGAGCTCAAAGCCTGGTGATTTCTGACCGTGGAAGGGAAGCTCCAGACAGATTGAGTAGGAGGAGAACGGGTCCCGCACCCTGCCCCACTGAGCCCGGCTGCATGGGGGCAGCGACTGCACCGGTGGCACTGTGTGTCTCCGGGTGTCCTCTGCTGGGTGCTCTGACCTCTTGCAGCATGTCCTCAGCCAAAAGCTTGCTTAGATGGTGCTCACAGCTGCCTACAGCGCTGATATCAATACTGTCATACTCTGGGGACTGGGTCCAGATGATGGCTCATTGGAAACACCTGCAATCAATGTTCATTAGTCTCTTACCTTGTAGGGCATAGTGCTGACCACTCCTATTTTGGACTGTTTGGTTGGTAATGTTCCAATTCTCATTAGCTCAGGATGGTAGGCAGGGGTTTTGTATTGCATCAGCTGAGTGCAGGACAGCTTAATTTGTAGAAAGGCTTGGAATAGGATCACTGTCCACCATGGACCAAGAAGGACCAGGGCATTAACTTAGTCTGAATTGCTTGTCTTTTCTCCACATCTACCTACAATCCAACAAAACTTCTAAATTTCTACACAGAGAACTGACGTGGTGAATGTCTCATGGACCATCACTAAGAATCCCAGATGGCAACTGTAATTACAGCATATGTTATTACTGTGCTTAAATTTTAATAATCTATTTAAAAAAAATAAGGACAAGAGTCTGCTTATTAACAGGTATTGCCAGAACAGCAAAAAGGAAATTTATTGATTTTGGAAAATAGTTCCATCTTACCATTGATGCTGTAAAAGTTATACTGGCAAAATCCCAAGCCCACTACTCCGAATATTCATTAAATTTTTGCCTCAATGAGTAATAAGCATTTGAAGAGTGATTTCTATTATTGAAATAGAACAGAAACTACCACAACAGCTATGTTTTCCTTTCTGTTTTAATACACGCACATATATTTTGCATGTATAATGACAAAAAATTATATATATGCATGGAGAGTGTGTGAGTCTGTCTTCCTGTTCTAGAGGAGAAAGTTGTCTTTAGGCTCATTTAGCCTCTCCTGATTGTTAATTTAATAGAAAAGTCAACAACCTGGCCTTTACAAAAAATAATTTGTAATATAATTGGTTTTAGAGGGCATTTTTTTTGATTACTTTGAAAACAAACTGTTTAAACCTATTTGAATCTGTCATAGTCAGGGTAATTGCTGCTGATATTACTTATAATGTTTTCAGTTACAGCATGGTCTGTAACTGCAGCAATGGGCACATGTTTTATATTGTGATTATGTATATTTACATTTAAAGACATGGGGAGCAGAATTTGAACTTTTCTTCTTGGTATTACAGGAGGAAAAAAAAATTAACTCGGCTGTGGGAAAGTTTGTGCAAACAAGCTTTATTGCCGGCAAGTTAGCAGTGTATTTTTCCTTCCCCTCCCCCAAGCTGTTGATTATTTTTTTTTTTTTTTTTCCCCATCTTGGCTTTTTTTTTTGGTCAGCTTGATACATATTCACATTTCTCAGCTGATGTTTCTTATTAAATTATAGACACATGTTGAGCTGAATCATTGACTCTCATGAGTTGGAGACCAGTTTTCTTGCATAAGAAAAATCTCTTTAGATTTTTTAGGACAAAGTGTCATGTATTCGAGCTCTCCGAAAGCATTTAATAAAGCATGAAAAGATATGACATCAATCCCACTAAAACACAAGAGCAAATGAATGATGTTACTGTAAATCTTTACATCAATCACGCCCCGGACTTTCGAAACAATATAGTTTTGTTTGCATTTCAGAAGTGACAAACAACTCTTCTGACTGGCTTAACATAGTCACTTTCCATTAGTCAAGACCAGAAGCAAGTCAGAATTAAAATGTGGCCCTTGGTTGCCAGGCAGCCGAGTTGTCTTGACATGGTGGTTAGTTTCCTTTTCATCGAGTGACAACAGTGAAATGAAAGAAGTTTTGAAAAACTTGATAATGGTTTTCAAAGGAGGAGGATAATTGGTGGGGCTAGCTTGTGCAGCTCTGTGTGGAAACTTTCGTCTGTGGTAAGGGAAGACTGTCACTAAAAATTTAAACTCTTGTACACAAACTTGACCTGGAATCTTCTCCAGGTTTTCACTGGTTCATTTGTAGAACACTTCTCTCAGCCCAAGGGGTGCTGGGATGAAAGCGTTAGGACAGATGGGTAAAGCCCCAAAGGAAGAAAAGAATCAATAGTTGTGATTTAATCCATCAGTGAAAGGGAGGAATTAAGTAAAATCTTTAAAATGGGGAATTTGTAAAAGATCTTTTGATAGTACCTATAGCTGAAAATAATTTATCATCTGATCACTGTTGAAAGTTAATGGCATTTGGACTTAGAAAAGCATATTTTTGACACATTATGCCAGATCCTAAGCAATTTTCCTGCTGTTATTTTTAAAATTCTCTAGACAATAGATAATTTAATTCAAACAAATTTCCCCAAGATGACAAAAAACTAAAGCATAACAAGATGATTGCAAGGGAAGCTTTTGCTGCTGATCTTAATGCAAAAACTAATGGTACATTAATATTAATAATCATATATGTTGTTATGAAGTAATATTTGTGTTAAACTCTTATAAAAGTCAAATGTATGCATAGCTGTCGATATCATTCATTTGTTAAAAGAAATTGTGGGGGGGCGGGAGTCTCAGTAAAATGTACCCATAATGAAAGAAGGTACCAATTAGGGTTGGATTAACATTCATGGTTATTTACAGTTGTTTTTGTACTTGTTCTTGTGCTCTGACTTCCTAAAATTTCACAACCCAAAGATTTAGAAAAATGGGGTTGTTTAGACGCGAGGTGCAATGAAGTGGCTGCAGCCATTGTGCAGACACCACCTCTCTCATTATACCCTCTCAATCAACACTCGGCACACAGGAAACCGCAATAAAGCCCATCTGCCACGGTTAATCTGCAGGCAAACCCACACCCATGTCTGTGCCCGTTACTCTCCAGCCTTATTATTCTCAGATCCAAAGCTTCATAAGGGATCAGCCAAAGTCCATTAAAGTAAATAATAGCTAGAAATGACAGGCTTAGCAAGGATTGGGAGGAAGTTGAAGACCAATCTGAGCTGTGAGCTCTGATTAATAGAGAAAAGCATTAGGAGAAAAGGGGAGAAAAATGACCTCAGCCTGCTCCAAAGAATTCCTGAACCTTGGTTGTTAGGGCAAGTGCTACCATCTGAGACGTTAGTGATCCTTGAATTTCCTTCACTTTGATGCAGCTCAAATGGGAAAATTTTGAAGGTTCAGCAAGGCCCCAGACCTCAGCTGGAAAGCCGTCTGGAGTCAACCCTGTCAAAATTCTCTTGTGGAAAAGAAAGCCTTTATTAGCTAGATTGCAACAAAAAACCCACAGCCTCTAATAAGAAGAGAATGCATGCTATAGATTGCATACACATTAATTATTAGAGGGTATTTAATTGTTCTCATCTGTAACCAAATGTGTGCAAAAGATCTTTTAAAATACAAGGCAGAGTGTGTTTAAAAAAAAAAAGACTTAAAAAAAAGGCACAAAACCAAACAGCTTCTCGTACTGTTTTTCTTTGTTCAACTTTATTTTTAATAGAAGGCTCAGTTCAGTGACAATCGATAGAATACTGTGCTTAGGAGGACTGGTAGGTAATGTTGATGTTTGCATGTAATATTTGCTCTCCATTATCTCAGCTGTGTATTGTACATTAACTGATCATAAAGAAACCAACACCAAGTCAACACCTAGACAAGGATTTCTTTTTCTAGTGCTAAAGAAAATCTTTAGTGCTCTAAAAACGGGCTTGGGCAGTGTGAAAATATTTTCTGCTGTTTCTTTGCATAAATTACCTACCTCTTTTCCAAGCATATGGCTGGAGTACATTTCATTTTGATTAGTTGGCAGCACTTACTATTCATTCTAGTATGTACTTTTACTGCTTTTTAAGTATTCATTGTGCAATTAAGATAGTGCATGTGCCACTGCACCTTTGCAACTTCAGCTGAGCAAAGCCCTGACAATAAGGAACCTGTAAGTGATTTTAGATCTAGCAAAGGAATAGGCGTTGAACTGATCAGTCTCAGACAGCAACTCAAGAAAACTATTCAGAAACATCTGGTGCAGCTGTACAGGTGTTTTTCTGTCCCTGGTGATCTTTTGGGGGAAGATGTTAATGATCTGAATGAGGGCTTCTTGTCAGGGTAGCTTGTGTGATGATACATTCCTTTCAAAAGTTTATGTTACAGTATGCAGCTTTCATAAACAAGATGGAGAGGATAGTGGTTAAAACTATGACGCTGCCATGATAACTTAGCTGGTGCCCTGTTCATGTGCACCTGATGCAATTTTCATATTTTAATCTTAAGTAGAACCAGAAATGACAATTATGAAAAGACAAAATAGATACCACCAACAGCTGTAATTGCCATCTACACTGCTCAAGGATGGACAAAAGACACAGTAAATCAATATTAAGATCTCTACATATGCAGGTATCACAACAAGGACATCATATAACATCATTATAAGAAAATCCTAATAAAATTTGTGCAGTTATTCCAAAGAATACAGGATGAACATGGAGAGTGTGTGTGCAGCTAACTAGTTCTCTGTAGTTTCAGCTGATGTCTTAAGAGAAAAGAAATGCCTGCCTGTATAAAAGCATAAGTGTCTTTCTTTCAATAGAAACAAAACCTATGTATTTTAGGGAAAACAATTATAATCTTCTTTTAAAAAAATAGATGAACACTAATTACCATGTCTTTACTAGTGACAATTTAAACATTTTTCTGTTGGTCATGTAGGAACTATAAGAAGGATGAAGTGGCATTGGCATTCTTTTGAAATAAGTAAGTTACAATGCCTCTTTTTGTCCTGAAATACAGGTGATGTGTTTTATTTGGAACATTGGACTTAACTGCTCAAAGTGTGTGCCTTCTCCAACAATTCCATATTAAAGATTTAAAATATTCCCACATGTACCACAATGTACATAATTTTCAGTGGAGTGGAAGAAAATAATATTATGATGTGGCTTGTGCATAAGGTTTTATAGTAATTAAAATACAGTGAAATTTGAAAATGTTGAACGTAAGCAAGATCTGTGTGCCACTAAATATTCAAAACACTAAAATAACTGAAAAAAGCAATAAACCAACTGAATGAGGACAGAGAAGGCAAGCAAAATGTTATGTGTACTAACTTCCTATTAAACAGAACAAATAACCTCCTTTGCTTTTAAAAAAAATTATTGTGAAAACAGCACTATGATATTGCAGGAGAATACATAGCCAGCCTGCATATAAACTCTAACTTCAGCTATAACCTTTTAATACGTCTTTACGCAACTATTAACTTTTTTGCTTAATGTGAAACAGAGTTAGGCCAGCATTTCTTGGCATGCATGTGATATTGTCCAAGGCATGTTTTCTTTTGACCGTACTCAGAGCTATCAAACACAGTTTTCTGTAGTCATCTTTCCACAGGATTGAAAATAAAGGTCACATAGCACATCACAGGTACCTTCATTAGTTTTCTGTACTTTTCCTTGCTGAAAGCAATGCATTTTTCCCATCTACTTTTTCTCTTGTTTCCAAGTACAAGGCTGTCTAATACTAATTACATGTACAGCACCTTCCTCTAAGGGCTTGGCCTCACGCTGAAGGTACATTTGGTTTTGAATATAGACATCGTCCAACGAATATGGAGGAGCTGGAACTGTTCAGCAATAGTGTTTGCCATTTGTTTAACAAAGGTATAAATAATACTATAAATTTGAATGGGTTTTGGAATTCATTAGTTTACACAGGAATAGCAACAGTCGATCAAATAATCCATCAATCAAAAGAGTCCATTGCTGGAATCACACACACTTCTCTCTGTGATAATTTAAAAAGCAAAAACTAGATTGGCATTGAATCTGTATTGCTCTGTTTATTACACAGGAACTCCAGTTTACGGTTTCCTCTTATGGTATTGGTTAGTCTCCTCTGGTTATTTTCTTGCTCATTATGCACTTAAATATATCTGCAGCCCACAGATATTCCTATAAATTTTGTTTATTTTACTCTAAGCTCTTTATTCCTTGCTAGAAAGAATATTTTTAATGAAAGATTTAGTAGAGGTCATCAGCGTATAACCATTAATTTGTGCACACAGAGACACAGATTTTCCCAATTTCAAAATACAGAGAATAACAACTTGTACTCTTCCATCATTTTGTATGCAGTTCACCAAGAAGTGGTGTGGGTCCTTTTCCTGTAAACCACCAGGAGACTGTATTTTCTGTAGCACAGTCCACAGAATGATGTCACTCATGTTTTGTTTAACACCTGGCATGTTGCAAAATCCCATCTATGTTACACATAACTGGGCAGTTTTAACGAGCGAGTATCTGTGTCTGTTTTGGTATGATGCAAATGTACAAACCACAGTTCTGGTTGCAGTTCACTTCTTTTAGTGAATTTCTGCAGGATAAAATAGCCTATACTAGTAAGATGATAATGTTCTATATTTTTAACAGAAACTGTTTTCCCCCCTTCAGTTAATAGTAACTGCATGAAAATGGAAATCTATCAATTCCAACCAAAAGCTAGTGACTGTAAAATTTTCTGGGCAACCTTCAGCATAATTTGGGAAAGTCAGGGCCAATTCACTAGCCATAAGGCATCTCTGGCCTTTAGGTTCCCTAGCATTTTTGACACCCATCACCTCAGGGAGCTAATTCTCACTTTGCCCTGTTTGCTTGTTGCAAAAGCCCCATTTCTCATTCTATTACACTGCAAGTGGTGAGCTCAAAGCCCTTTTCTTCTTTTTTTTTTTTTTTTTTTTTTTTTCTCTCTTGTTCTTCCTTACCCTCTCTAGCCGAGAGCTTGTGTAGGGCATTATTGCTAGAATCATCAGGAACTTTTGCATCTGCTGCCTTCCTGAGATAGGAGGAAAAATATAAATATTTGGCCCCAAGATAATTTATTTATATGGGAACAGAAATTCGTTTTAGAGAATCCATGTCAAGGACTCCCGTGAGTCTTTTAGACACCCCAGGATTACCTCCAAGAGAGCAGGGACTTCATTTCTTCTGTAAACACGCTTGCGGTTCACCACAAACATGTCAATAACGGTAACAAATAGCCCCACTATGTCTCATACATTGAGAGCCAGGGGAAGCGTGTGAAAGCTATTTTTAGAGATGAAACAGGAAGACTCATTTTACTTCACAAGTAACACAAAGATTAAAAAGCACATAAATTTTTAAAACACTGTACACAAGTGGTGGGGTGGCGTATCAAAAATCTGTGGAGGTAAAGAGGGAAGAAATAGAAATGAAGTGCTATTTATCCTGCTATTATCTTACCAGTCTGTGTTTCTTTGGACAGTAATCACGGGACCCAGATGCTAAGGGTAAGTGATATTTTCCCACAAGCAGTTTCTGGCTCGTTGGCAGCTTTTGCACGCAGTTGTGTTGGCAGCCTCAGAGCTGCCTCTGGCTCTGTTTTGTGGCTTTGCTGCTGATGGGCTGCCTGGGCTGCCCTGTGCTGCTGGATGCCAGTTCCCTCTGTCAGCCCATGGGCTTTCGGGAGCTTTACACCACACAAATCCCCTGTGAAATGGATAAATGGGCTCTTCTAAGGCAGAAAGGGAACCTCTTTCCTTGTTGTTGTAGACATTTGGTGAAATACTACTTCAGATATTCGGGAAAACTTGGTCTATTTTGCAATTTTTGGCTTCCCTAAGCTGTAATATTGATCACAAATGCACAGCTAGGTACAAGCCCAGGTGTTAGTCTCAGCTTGTTCCCCTCCCCCCCCCCCCGCCTTATTTATTTTTTTTTTCTTTACTGGGTCCTTTATCTCTGCTACTCTATTCTGTGGTGTCTTTTGCAAACTCTTTCTTTTTAATTATACCCTATTTATCGTGTATTAACAGCACCACACCACCAGAAAGTACAGTATCTCAAATACGACTATAAGAATAAAAAAAGAGTTCTGTACATCAGAGAGAAATGGCAATTTCCCCCCCTAGCTTATGTGTAACTCAATTACGCTTTAAAATAGGAAAAAAAGTATATAAAGTGAGCTATTTATAAGTTATTCTACATATTCTGTCTTGATCATGTAGATACAACTATCTTAAAATGTTTTAAAACATTATTACATCTATTAGATATGTATGTTGCTATGCAGCCAATATACAATATTTCTTTTACATGTTTATTATTTTCTTGAACACCATTGGAATAATTACATTTACAAAAGGGATTTATAAGAAAGAATCTTGGGCTTTTTAATAAATCAGGGAATAATATTATATATGTTTTTGTATTTTGTTTCCCTCTTTTGCCTGGTTTGTTCTATTCATTTGCAGCTGAATTGAAAAAAATGTACTTCTTGAGTAGTGATTAACTTTTCCTTTGTAGCTTTCTAACTTCCAGTTTATTAATTCTGGATTTTTCATTATAATCAGTAAATTGCATATTTGTCAAGTGATTCCAATAAAAATCCAGAAAATTCTATTGTAGCTTCGCCTGCAAAAACAGATCTCTAGTGGATTATTTTTTCCTGAGTGCTCGATGCACTTTCTAGTGTGCTAGTTAGCAGAAAGCTGTGAGATCACTTGTTACATTTGACTGGAATTGTGTATTGTTTTGAGATTAATTTTGTCCATGGAATAATTTTCTGGAAATTCATAGAATGAAAATAGTTATTGTTAATTGGTTGTGCATAAGCTGTTTGTTTGGATTTTTAAATAGAAATAATGAACTCAGTAGAAATAAGGAAACAAAACCCCTCTCAATCAATTTGTGCGAGCTCTTTTACACTTTGATGTCACTATATCTGTGTAATTCTATCTCTGTCAGGAAATTACCACATGCCAGAGATTCCTCTATGAAATGTTGACAGTCCATATTCCTTAAAATGTATGATTCTTAAAATTTATTTTTACTAGGCTGACATCAAAGGTCACTGTGGATTTTTTGGCTATTGTGAACGGATTGGTAGTATTTTTATTCACCATTAGTTCTGTAAGAATCTAAAGGAAGAAATTGCTCCTCTTACAAAGAGATGGTCTTATTTTTAATTTGCAAGTATTTTCTTCAGTTTTAAGTAAAACACACGACAAACAACTAGTAAAAGCTCTTGTAAATCTAGGCACACTTAGAGTATGTTTTTACTCCAATCCATCAATTACCTTTCAGGACACTGTGGCTTGTTTCAAAATCTATTTCTGATGACCAGTCCTTTCTGGTTTCCTGGCTTTTTGAAGATGTGTGCCTGTTACCTTGGGTTTGCAGGACTGGACCTGTGGATTATGAGCTCTTTTGCCCACCATTTTTAAAAATCTGATATGAAATGGTGTGAGTCTGTGGAAATTGTCATTTTAAGTGCTCCCAGCTTGTCTGCATAGGTAAGTTTTTACTCCATGGGGAAAAAACAAAACATCAAAACCAACCAAACAAAACCCTCCACTAAAATAAAACCAAACCCAAAAAATGCTAAAAGCAAGAAAGCCACAGTGTCCCGTGTCAGCCATACACAGTTGTTGGACATACCCCTAAACTGTTTCTGGAACACCACTTCCAAAACTGAATCCCCTTTTTTAATGAAATACCTGAAGGACATTATTACTGAGTCATATTGTCCGTCCACATGGCCGCTGGTTCCTGAGCTTTCCTCACTAAACTGATGTAATTAAACAGGATTGTTCATTTTCCTCCCTGCAGTGCTTCAGTCCTGAAAAGTTTCTTCAAAGAAACTCTCAGACTGGAACTGGTGCAGCTTTGCAGAGTGGAGCTCTCACTGTACTTCAAAGCAGAGAAAATCTCGCAGCTGTCTGGAGCCCGCTTGCCCCAGGAGGTGTCACTGTTGGGACTAGCAGGCTGAGCTCCAGAACTGCTGTTTATTTTTTAAAGGCTACATTGACCATGAGGTAGGAATTGACCTGTATTACATCTCCTTCCCTGCCCCCAGCCCTGCTGGGGAAAGGTAATCACAGGTAAAATTATGTGGAGGTATGGAAAAATAAAATTTTTTTACAAAGGCATTGAGTTCTGGGTACCTTAAGAAAGACAAGCTAATCCAGGCTTGTTAATAAAGGTTTTTTCCTATTCTTGTAGTGCTTGTAAATTATATTGAGTCAGGGAGACATTGTCATAACTTTTTTTTTTTCATGTAAATGCTTGTTGAGGAGAAGGACAAATGAATTTATGTGACGTGAGATTTATTGTGTAAATGTAAGATTTTACTAAATAAGACTTTCTTAAGAGATTTGATATTTACTAAGTGCTTTTCTATTAAAGAAAAAAAAATATGCTTATAGATCTTTAAAGGATTGAAAGTTTTCTAACTATAATTATAATGCAAATAATCTGTGTGATTTCTTGTGAATTTACTAGAGACTGCAGACTTTCAAAAAACCACAAAGTATTACATTTAAGATAAGGAGTTACTATGATGTGTATTCTACACAGAAGAAAAAATCTTAGTAAGTGAGACTTAGATTTTTGAGCAGCCTACCACAGCCTGAGGTAAGTTGCTTCCATGGTTAATTATATTCACCATCAACATTTTGCACTTTATTTCTGGTATCAGTATCTTTTTTCAGCCTTCAGCCTGGGGATTTGTTTCACTAGATCTGTCAGTTTGCCCATTTTCCATGAATTTTGGTATTAAGAATTTTCCTATCTACGCAGCAGTAAGTTAAGATCTAGTGAGTCATATTTTCTGCCTGTTAGATATTTCTTATTCCCATAGTTTGTGCTTGATAACTAGAATAACAGAAATTAAAGAAAGTCAATTTAGTGTTCAATATCTTCAAATTTATGCTTAATTTTTTTTGCTTAAAGGATACAGCAGAAACTTTTTCTGTTTTCCATCCAAAATTGCTGATTTTAGAACAGAGCACACTGACCATTACCTTACAATGTTAAATTTTACCTAGATAGGGGATTTTGACGTTCTTTATCTTCTTGTTGTCACTGTGGAAAGCCCAGAGAAGCAGGGTTCCACTATCATTCAGTAACTTCCTTTTCTCATGCTCTTGATTTAATTTCTCTGAGCTTTGATGTATGTTTTACTCTAGTTGTGAGAAATGCATATATAAAATACCACATGCATACAAGAATTTCAAATTTAAATGGATTTAAGCCTTAACTTTAAGGGGAGCCCTGTGCACAAAGAAATATGATTACCCATTAATTTTTAGACCTATAATCTTAAAATGCCTCAAAATGTCACGGAGGCAAATACATCACAGTCAGGATAAATCTTTCTAGTCTTCTTACTTTTTTTTTTTTTAAAAAAGCAAAGTTATACCGCAAATGATCGCTTCAAAAAAGCACAATTATCCTATGTTTGTGCCATATATTTATCAGTAATCCGTTCTGTGTGCAACTTTAAGATAAAAGCTTGTAGTGAGTTCACTGCTTGCTTTTCCAAGTCACTTAAAAATAGAAAAATTGCAGATGGAGAGGCTGGCCAGTAGAGGCCTCTCTAGATTTGCCTTATGATTAAGGACTCTGCCCGGAATCAGTCGCAGGGAGCAAAAGTACTTGAAAAGATTCTGTTGCATGGAGGGGGGGGGGAAAGATCACTTTTTAATGCCCTTTTAAGTTGCAAGATGTTGATTAATGTTGCCCTTTACATTAATGATGTTTCAAGTAAAAGAAAACAAATTTAAAATGGATAAATTCTATTGAGGATGCATTAATTAAACAGAGACTTTACCATATGCTGTGGCTGGAGTGCTTGCTGGCCTTTCTGTTGTTGTTACCTGTGTAAAATCCACCCCATCCTCTACATGAATGCCCAAGCTGAATAGCCATTTGAATGAAGGCTTTAGTTTGATTCGCCATACAAGGGGTACTGTGTCACTGTGTTTTCTTTCTAGGAGTCACTAAGTGATTTCTATATCTGTTGTCATGGTGATATAGCAAAGCAGGGGAAAATGGGGGCAACTCCGGGCTTTCTCTACACCCTCTGCACTAAGAACTAAGATGTTGTTAGCAGGCCTATAAAACATTGGGCTTTATCTGGGCCTTCTTTTTGTTCTCTGATTGTCAATAAAACTCATTTTAAGGGTAACAAGGACATCTAAATGTCATCTGTCACAGTGTTAGAGAGATTAAGTTTGTTTAGGAACTTGTGCTGGACAAAAGGCCACTATTTGTTCGGCAGATACAAAGCGGTGTTGGCCATCAGCAATCTTGATTTAGAAGGAGGCCGCATGGAGCATCCAGGAAAGATCAGCTCAGTTGCAGGTGATAGTAAGAGGCTCCTTGACACGACAGCATTTAAAACAACACCAAAACAAATATGGTTTTTGAGCTAGGAGTGGTTTTACTGGGGTTTTGTTCTCTTGGTGGTGGTTTGGTGGGTTTTTTTGTTGCTGTCTGCATTGTAAAGTGTGCGTTACTGGAGTAGCTGCATAGACCTGAGGTAAGAAAACAGCCTTTGACAGCGGATGGCCTGTTTAAAAACATGACACACACACCTGATAGTCCTTGAATGAATAAAAAAAAGAAGAGGGAAAGAAGGTTTTTCATGGAAAATCCAACAATAATAGGTGCTGCATTAACTCAGCATTTACTCAATAATGAGGCTAAATGGAAAGTACAGATTAATGAAGACATTGGTGTTATTAAAATCAAATCCTGTGGTTCATATGCTTTTCTTAATAATGAATATTGTGGCTATTGGAGAGGAAGAACAGGATTTTTTCTATTAATTTGGCACACGTCCCAGATCTCATTCAACCAGAACCTATCCTGTGCAAAATACAACCCATGGCCTTTATGTTCCACAGTCTTTCCATTTTATATTTGTGTTAATCCAGAAAAAAGGCTTTTCTTTTCTCAAATTAAAGAAAACCAAAGGGTGATCTTTGAGCCTAGATATTAATTAAATAACACAGACCAGCCATTTTGTTTTTAGCACAAAGGGTGGTTGAAAAATGCCCCCAGAAGGGAGATGTGATGGTGTTTATTGCACTACAACTACATTTAATTCTAACATTTGTGTTTGGATAGTAACATGATGTATAATGCTGACTGAAATCTTTTGTGGCTTGTTGTGTATTTAGTGAGATCTATAGTAGAACATTCATGACTTATACCTTGACAGGTAAAAATATTTTAATCTCATTCAGTAAGATTGCTATAGTTTCCAAACCAAACAAGCAGGATTTGAGATGCAGCTGAACAATGGAGTTGGCAAAGCTGAGTGCTCATTTTGCAATATGCTCAATGTGAAATGCTTGTTTGACATGTGGAAAGGAGCTGCATAAATAACGTGGTGGTGTGTTGTTTGCATCGTGGCAGTTTCAGATCCTTTGTGAAGTATTTCCCATTAACTTGACCCTGCCCTTTTCCCTGGGAGTCAGCAGAGTGAATGGTGGAAGCATACAGTGTGGCATGGGAGAGGAGTGATGATCCATGGGAAGGGAGTCCTTGTCCTCTTGGGTAGACCATAAGTGAAAAGAATGAGAGAATGCTGCTTCTCAGTGAATTAAACCTTTCTCTCTAATGAGCTGCCCCAGAGGAACACATCACCTTAGTTCTGCATGTGGATGAGAGTAACTCTGAAGAATTAAGAGCTCCCAGAACGTGTTCTATTAGCTTCTGTTTTCTTCGTATCACAAGGCTGCATTCCTAATTTTGCATAAATGCAAATACCATGGTAAATCCCCAGAAGGAAACCTAGTCAAGTCTCTGACAGTAAAAATTAAACCTGTGCAACTGGGTATATAGTAAAATTCGCTATAACATTTTCAGCCTTCAGACTCTGTTTCAAAAACTTGCTTGTCTACTAGCTAAAAAGTTGTGTTGAGATTGTTGCTACAAGAGATAGAAACCACCCTCACTATTTGCTGAAGGTCTGGCATCCATCCCTGCCACAGAGGGCAGCCGAAGGGTGCCCGATGGGAGAAGACCAGCGTTGCTCTCTTGTCTCTTTCTATATCACTATGTCCAGGGAATGCAAAACTGTGTCAGGGAGCCTCTCTACCACCTACAGCTTCCTCCTGTGAAAGAGGCTTTCCCATCCAAGCAATTTACATGGTTTTCTGACCTCTCTGTGACCAGGCTTTTGCAAATTACTTATTACCAGGAGACCAGAACCCAGGCTTTAGTGTTCAGTATTGGAATCAGTTGGCAGGAAAAAAAACCCCCATACTGCAAGGATGTTGAGCGAAAAAAATGAGGGTTTTTCTTCTTTGCAGACTTCTTTATGTTTATGACCTGCCACTCTCCTGTTTTCTATTATTTTAGGTATGTAGCCTGCTCTTCATTCAGCTGCTTTTCACAGTCTGCACTGAGCCACAAGATGACTCTTGGTCCCGAAGCCAGGAGATCCTGCTTGTTTCCCCCTTGCTCTAATTCCACTTGCTTTGGAGGAGGAGTTGCTTCAGTTTCCTTCTCTCTAGAGCAGGAATTGTAACGTTTATAAAGTGTTCATGGGACCTTGTTGGACCCTTGTGCAAAGGACAGTTTGATGATGTGAAATGCATTCTAACTGTGGGATAAGCTAAGGCAGAAGAATGACCGAGTGATATTTAAGATTCAGGTATTTGATCATTGCCCGTTTATTTTTATGTGTAAATTTAATTTGTACATTTTCTTTCTCTGCCTCTGCAGTAACAATTCTGTGCAAGCTGTCACCTTGGCGTTGCTGGGACAGCTAAGTGCTACTCAGTGTGAGAAAGGGCTGCAGAATTAGGCCCCAGTTAGGAAATGTTTTAGGGCCATCAAAAGCCTGACCCCTTCTCTGGCTTTAAAGAAGTTATTGCTAAGTATTATTAGACTGTTCAAACTGGGACACTCATAATAGTGCCAGGAGCAGAAAGTGCTTCAGCTTCAATAGGCGTTTTGCATCGGTAAGGTCTCCAGGAGCAAGCTAGCAGCCTTTGAGCTTCCCACGTGCTGTTGGGAATAAGTGGGCAAAGGTGCCTGGGAGTCTTCAGGTGCCCAGAACTGCTTCATCAAGGCCTGGATACAGATACCCTTCCTTGCACTGAGAAACGCCTCGTGTTGTATAATGTATTTTTTTGATGTGAAGTAAAGTCCTTGTCAGTTAGTGGGTGCCTTCAGCATCCATTGAAGTGAGCAAGAGCAGAGAGCATTTGCCCCCAGTTGGCAACCATAGACCTTTAGTCTTGAGTAGAGAAATTACCTGGTTGTACACCAGGGGCTTGAAAGTTGTGGGAATGTTTTATACACTATTAGAGCAACTGCTCAGAAAAGAAAAGGGAAATAATTACTTCTTTGTATTCTTATATGCCACAGATATTAGATATGGTCACATTTGGTAAGATGATTTCTTTGGTAATACATGTTCCAATATTATGCCTGCTTGTGGTTTAAATAATAAAAAAGCAATGAATTAACTGTCTACAGTGGAAGGAGAAAGTCCTGTCATCTTCTGTTGGAATAGGAGGAAGTCAGAAAATATTTTATTTTTATTATTATTACGACTAATGATTGTATGAGATGTGACTGCTCAAGCTCCCTTAGTAATGGGTTTAATGTTACATTTCCAGACCCAGCCCAGTTAAAGAAGTTATTGCTATTTAAAGTTAATTCTTACAAATAATAAGAAAAAATTAGCAAGACAGCAAAAATGAGTTTTATTATATTTTTATAACTGTTCAGTTACTGTGAATTGCTAAGATTTGTAAAGATCTTTGAAGATGAAAAGCTCTGTGTAATATTATTATACTGGCTTGGAGAAAGTAAAAGGAAAAAAACCCAGTTCATCCTGTTATAATCCTTTTAGAAATTTTAACAAATCCAACGGCTTTCAAGTAGTAAAAATATTTCAGAAAGTGCCACCACCACTACTGCTCTTGCTCCAGGCTATATTATCACATACCATAGTGTGCATGGAAGCAAAGCTTAACTAAGGTCATTCTAATGAATTTTGAACAGTTACATGGACCTAATTTGACTTTCTGTCCTGTATGAAAGGCAACCTCTTCATGCCGCAGCACCCAGCAGAAACCCCTGAGTCATCTTATCAACCTCATCTGCATTTTTCATCATCTGAAGGGGCTGCAAGTAATGCTCAGTCTATGAACTCAGTGCACGTGTGTGCTTTTTCCATCTTCAGCATAGGGGCCGAACAATAGATTTTTTTTTAAAGCCCAAAAGGAACTGAAATCGTATTTTATTCTGCTGTCTCCACTTCTGGCTCCAGTTTCATTCTCTCATTTTTGTTACCAGATTTGAGTTCTAGGGTACAAAAGGGTAGCATTTTGCCAAATTTCTTTGATATCAGTTGTCTCTTCCATTCAAGCTGCAAGGCATCAGCAGCATTCCAGGAAGCCATTTCCATGTTGTTGAATGAAAAGACACATTGAAATCCTGATCTCATGTATTCCCATCAGTGGTGTGTGCCTGGGAAGCTGGTCTAGCTGGGCTTTGAGGCCTTTGCACTCTTAACACAGAAACCCCACCATCTGGAGCTCCTTCCAGCCTCACATCCTTCTTCCTACAGCTGCTATGAAGACCTTTTAGTAGCTAAACACACTGAATCACCCCAGGAACCAAGTTTGAAGCTAGTGAAAGTCCCAGAGATTTAACAATCTTTACAAAATATTAATTCTTATTCTTTCTATTCATTGTGGATATTCTTTACTTTCTACATACAAAGTTTAATTGTGGTAAATTCTTGCTCTCAAAGAAATCCGGTGTTGATGACCTCAAAGGAGTTGGAAATGAGAATTTACATTCTGCAAGAAATTACATACAAAAGTGAAAATAAAAAATTCTTAAGAATTCCCAGTTCCCAATTCTCAAAAATTCCCAGTTCCATTCTTTTGTGAAAAATCTTAATTTATGATCACTGAAACACTTTGCTTTGTTAGCCCTTGAGTGCTTCTTTTTAACTTTTACTTAATATATGAGACAATGAAAGAAGTTGAATCAATGCATCAAAGTTTAAATGAAATATTTTACTTTCTCTGAAAAACTTCGTTAGATTTATATATATATAATTTGTAGATATTGTTATAGATATTTTAATGCTTCCATTTTTACTATATTGCAGTATACAACAGAAAAATGAAAAAAATATTTATTTGGTTCTCTACCATAGTTTAATTATGAAATGAAAATAATAAGTTTCTTTTTATCATTGTTGCGTTTGTCATCTTTTCATTTCAGTAAATCCCTTGTTCTTAGGTGAAGCTTCGAACCTTTCCCAGCTATTCAGTTTTCATGCTTGGATCATGCCCTTCTTATGTGTCTCCTTTCTAATGTAAATAACCCTGTGCTTTCAACTTCCCTTCAGGTAAGGGTTTTTTTGTAGATTCTTGGCTATTCTTAATTATCTTTTTTTATCAGCTCCCCATTTATGTTTGTGTCATCCCTTTTTGTTCGAAAGTGATCAGAAATAATGCTGGGTTTTTGACGTGGCATTGTCATTGGTGAAGTTATTTAATATTTTTATTTTTGCTATTATATTCTTGCATCCTATTTTCAGGTTTATCACTACAGTTCAATACTACCATTACTGATGCTTGTGTCATCTGTCTTTCTGAATGGATGTTAAGTGAAAACATTTTAAGATTCACTAGGAAAAAAAAAAAGCCCTGAAAAACCCAGATATACTTGTATATTAAAATATATTTGTGGTACCTCTTCACCCATCTAGCTTACATCTCTCCAAGGGTCAACCATAGCCATCCTGGGTTCTTGAAGGTATTTAGCAGCTCCTGGTTTTGTTTTAAAACCCTAAGCTCTTCACAGGTTTTTGGACAGGTCTGCAAACCTCTTGACAAACCCATTCCAAGGTTTGCATAACAAAACCAGGTGCGTTCTGCATTGCTTTCGATTCTACAGCAAGCATGGCACATAGCTGTAATTTTACTCAAGTCCCCAGCACCATTTTTATTAAATTGCTCTGCATTTGTGTACTGTCTTTTTGCAGTTCACCTGTCTAAATGTTCTTCAGGGTATACTGAATATTGCCAGGCTGCTACAATGCTTAATGAATTCTTATCAAAATGTAACTCTCTTCCATAGCCTCATAGGAAATTGCAGAAAGACTGAAATCAGAATGTTTGAAGGCACCTGTATCTGAGACTTAGAATAGTTTTGCTTAGCTTTAGACATCAACTTTATTTGGAGGCTGATCTCTCTAGGCTTTCTGTATCCTTCATGAAGAATAGAACTAGTATTTTAAGTTCACTGAAGCAGTAAGCAGTACCTTGTGCACCAACTCCTCATGTCTGTGGCATCCCTGGTCTTCTAGCTTCTGCAGAGGCAGATGTGATCCAGGTTATAAACAACCTGTCTCCTTTTGGGAGAAGAAAGTCTGTGCACAATCCACTGTTCTATCCCTCCAGTCCCTACAAACCTTGCAAAGGCTTTTGAGATGTTTGTAGATCTCTTTGTGATTTGTAGAGAAGGATCACCAGTATCTGACTGTGATTCAATACAACCAGCCAATAAAAGTAATCCTCGTTCTGCCCCTGATTCTTAGTAGAATTAGAATAGCCTCCAATGAATAGGAGAATGGATTTTATTTTATAGTGTCTGCAATCCGGTACATTGGATCTTTGAGGACCTGTTATATTGAAGATATTTCAATGCTACTGTCCATTGCTCAGACTGCTGAGTGACCTGTCTTTTAGAAATGAGAGGATTTCCAAACTTGGTAGTTACTATGCCTTTTTGTCTGTTCTGTACTGCCAGAGATGATGTTTAGTGATGTTCATTTGCAGAGAGGCAACATTATAAGTTCCTGTGAATAAATCTCAGTGTTACAGCTATGGCCAATCTTAAATTCTCAGTCTTCGTTAATTTCTTTAAGTATTAACTTCAGTGGACTTTCTCATGCATGTACCATTGATGTTTTGGCTTCCTTGTCTGTATTGACATAGATGTGTGTCTTGATCTTGCGACACTTTTATCTCAAGACAGAGTTGTTATTTCCAATATAGAAATAAAGAGCTTTATGTATGGGTACTTTGATTATTTCAGTTCTCAGAGCCCTTGCCTACTTTCTGTTTGTACCCAAGTTACTCAATGTGGCAATTTTTTACTTTGTACTTTCCAACTGCTACCTTAGCCACCCTGATTCTTTCCTAAATATTCTATGGGGTTTTTTGCTTAATACCTTTTTTTAAAATAATTAATCCAAAGGGCCTGATCCTAGACTTCCCCTTTCCAATGGCAGCTCAGGGACTTGCTTGGATTAAACACAACGTCAGTCCCCTGTCTAAAATGTCTACTATTAAGTCCTCAAAGCTGTCCAAAGAATTACATGGCAGCACATACCCCCGACTTCTAAACAGCAACAAATGTTGAGCAAGAAAGATTTGAGAGAGCTAAATTACCTCGTTAAATTAACTGGAACATTTTAATTTTTACTAGAGTTGAGTGAGCTTGAGTAAATATGACGAATTGGAAGCTCACTTCATTTAGCAAACATCAAACACACACAGAACGTTGCCCAATTTAATTTAGCCCTGCCAAGCTAGGAAAATGCTTGTATAACATCAGTGAACAAGGGCTAAAATTTACTCTCAGTTGAGAATACATGCATAAATTCCCTTGATATAATGTGGTGTTGTATATGTATGTATATATATCATAAAGCTTCCCTCGGGGAGAACCCTCCAAACACCTGCAAACAGAGAGAATTTGTGCTACTATGAAATATTCTCAATGAAGTCAATAGTAGTTTTCTCTTTTGTTCTAAATGGAATATGTAAACTCCTATCCTGTATCCCAAGGTTTATCTCCTTTTCCTCGTCTCTTATCAAACACATACCAGCACAGTCGCTTGTTCAGTCATGCTCAGTAGAATGGCTGGGTTGTAGGGTTTTTTTGGCTTTATACCCTGAGCTTAATGGGCACATTTTGTGAAGAGTGAGCCAACCAGGTAAATAGCTGCTACTATGGAGCTTAAGAGCTACAGCTCTCAAATTAGGAGGTGCTTTTTGTCAAATAGGCCTCTGTAGCTCTAATATTAGTAACAAAACAAGGGCTTTTCAGACAAGAAAAAAATCTTTAGTCTGACTCTGTATCACACTTAACTCTGTTGCCTTGTCAAATATGTCAATGTTCATATTATACAGCAGCATTCATCTGTGGATGCAAAAGTGCTTTACAAATATTACCTCTTGAATAGTTTTAATTTGTACTTAACAACCAGGTTTGTGAGATGCTACTCGAAAAGAATCAGAGTGAACTATTAAAAAAGTTAGTATAAATAAATTATAGTGATTTATTTGCTTTCCTATTGCTCTTTAGAAAGGTTCTGGTGTGAGCTCTAGAACAATGCTACCAAAGTATGCTTCAAACGGCTTTTTTTTTCTCCTTTTGTTTTAACACCATGGCCACTCATATCTACATGCTGTTTTCATTCCAGTTTCAGCTTCTCTGATGCTGTAACTGGAAAGCATCTTCTGGTACAGCACCAGGATCGAGATGTACAGGAGGCAGAATGCAACCCTGCATAGAGGTATTATGGTCTCGGATGCATATACCAGGCAGAAATGCCCATCCTTTTTCTACAACTTTTTTCTGAAATTTTACTTTTTTGCATGCTTCAGAAACATTAGCTAGAAACTGCACTGAAGGAGCTCCTTGTCTTCAGGTAATGCAATGTCTTTTGGTATTTTAAGGTGTTTTTATTGAATTTTTAAGCAAATTTGCTTTGAGCACACTCTTTCATTTTACGTTTTCTGAGGGACAAGGCTGTGAGCCTGTTTGCAGAAGCCAGATAGCACAGACATGAGTTTTGAACTGGCCCGTGAAACACAGTGCGCTAGGATGGTTGGTACTGTAACCTGTCTGGAACCAAAATAATAGTGTTACCTGCTCTCTGGTAATAAAGTGGATCTTAATTATTCCTTATCCTAATTTGTCAGCTAGTTAAAATTTATTAGGTTTTGTGAATATCCCATTTGTGCAGTATGTCTGTAAGAATATATTGAGGGAAACAAAAATGCAGGAAAGCTGCATCTTTGGTGCTTCTGTTCTTGATTGTTCTTGGTTGTTCTTGATTAACGTGTTCTAAGTCTCGGGTATCAGAGCTAGTACATGCTCATAACACTGCTTTGAGTTTTCTGAGAATTGCAGGGTATTTTTCCCTTTGAAAATCAGGCTTTTGGTGCCCAAAGCTGGGTTCCTAAACTGAAACATTTAAAAGCAGAGCCTTTGTTTTGATCAGGGATGCACACAGGCAGTGAGTGAGTAGGAAGGAATTTAGACTGCGTATCAGGGGGTGGTTGAGCAATATGAAGTTGCTGTGGACCACATTTATTCTTGCTGATAATTTGGGTGAGGGTGCTCTTGCATGCTGAGGAAAGTGCTGGGGCTGCTCATTCTCACAGCCCCGAGGCTGCTTTGGGCTGGTTTATTTTCTGGTCTGCTTTAGGTAATAATTTTGCAGAGAAGCAAGTTGTGTGAGAAAGCTCCCATTCATAATTACACGTGTTCCTAGGGCATAGATAAGCATCAGTCTTCTATTTTCTGAAACCAGATGAACTTACTAGGCCCACCCTAATACTTCAGGGTTATGTCCTGCTTGATGGGCTGCCACAGAAGCGCTAAAACCATCGCACACAAAGGCACCACGGGACTCCCGCCATCAACATGAGCTCTCTGCCTGCCTCTGGCGCTGGCTGTCAGTACCGCTTCATCTGAAATCAAGGTAAAGAGTCAGCAGCACTAAATACTACAGGACAAAGGCATAAACTAGCTTTGTAACCCTGGGCAACTTGGATGTTTGCTGACTGACAGTGTGAATGACAGCCCAGTTGTCAGTCTAAAATATCATCCCCTAATCATTCCAGATGTCACCCGACAAGATGATGGCTACTAAAAAGGGGAATAATTTGGGAAAAGTCATAAAGCCCATTATCTCCTGCTGAAACCATTTCTCTTTGCCATTTCTGAAGACTCTGCAAAATAGATCCAGAATCCCATATGTAACATGCGACTGGTTTATTAAGAGCGAGTGGCCACTTAGAACTGCACCCAGTACCCCATTAAATTCCTGGGGAAACCTGCCCTCAAGATATGCCACTCCTCCCTGTCTTGGCAGGTGACTCCGATCTGGCTGTACAGTGTAACTGAAATATTTAACCTGTTCCAAAATACAACAGGAAGCAAAAGGCTGCTGTGACAGCCGCTCGCTCGCACAGCCCAGGAAATCAGAGAAGGGCTGGAGCTGTTCACGATGGAAACAGAGTGCAGTTTCTGCCTAGAATTCTTACTAATATTTTTTTCTCCTTAATAAAGAATGCAACATCTGAAGATATTGTTAAGGCATTTCCATTCTTGCTTAATGTATTCAATTGCATTTTAATTTCAATCTGAAGAGAGGGCTACCTTCTGAACTTCAGGCTGAATGAAGGACTGCATGTAAATGGAAAATAGCAAATGAAAGGGTAAAATCTCTTTTGAGAACGACAACAAAATATAGCAAAGAAGGTAGAGGAGAGGAAGAGAAGAAAGGTAGAAAATTATGTCTGGATCTTGAGATTTATATTTTGCAAGCATAGCCTGAATTACTGAAGTCAGAATATAGTTTGTCAGCCAGATAAAACTGAAAATGAACACACAGACTGGTTCATTATAGTAGGCTGTTTTAATGACATAAACTAAAACTGGAAAACATTCATTGATCATGGTGTTAATTCCTTCCAAGATCTAGTGGAAGAGATTCCAGACTGTAAGCCGGAAAATTCTGTACCTCATTCATATAAAAAAATATAAAAAAATATATAACAAATAAGAAATACTCAAAGATTGCTGCCAAACTTTGGCAAAGAGGACAAAAGAATTCTTAGAACAACTGTTCAGAATCTGTCTCCTGTGGGCTGTATCGGGCCTGCTTCTGCCCTTTTCACTCATACTGGCCAATAACTGACTGATTAATTGCAATGAGAGCAGTGGAATAATTTATGTAGTAAGGAGTGAAATTGGAATGAATTTAGGCAGAAGGTTGTAGTCATTTGTCTTAATGAATAATTTCAGATTGCTTGGTATCTACTTGAGCAATTCTATTACGGTCATTATGGTGATGTGGAGGCAGGGAAGAAGCCCACCTAAGAAAAGGTAGATTTTCTTATTGGCAGGTAAATTTCTATTAGTATATCATGAAAATACAGTTTCTTCTTAATTAATCAGTTCCTGCTGCCAAAACTTTTCATTTTATCACACGGTAGTTCCCAAGGTTTTACACTTCCAAAGACCGGCTTGAATTTCCAAACAGTGACTTGACCATGTTTGTGTAAATAGTTATGGTAAAATATCACATTGAAGCATGTTGCTATGACAGGTTAAATAATATTGCTATCTGCTTCTAATAATTTTTTGGCTGTTGCTTTGTACCATGCCTTACTTCCCCTTGGAAACAAAAGGTCTTGATGCTATTGGTCATGGAGCAGCCCAGAACAACTTCACAAAAAATATTTATTTCAGCTTTTGTAGAAACTGATCTTAACTCTCTCTTAAAAGTTTATAAATTTTGATATTGGTTCTTGGTAATTGCAAGTCCCAATTGTAATAGTGCTGTGTTTCAGTGATATGTGGATAAATACATAGGTGTTTGTGTGTGTTTACAGATTCTGGATTCCTTTTAAATATATAGAATACATATACTTTTGTACAAATCTACACTTTGTTTATTATTATTATTACTTCCTTTCTATCTGAAATCTAAATGTTTTTCTAATATAACTTCTTCTCTGTGTCCTGCTAAGCTTAGCTAACAGATACAACAATGTGATGGTAACCAGTAATTCTTTTTTTTTAAATTAAAGTTGACACATGTACTCAGATTGTGGGAATATAGAATCAGGAGGCTATAAATTCTGTCCTTGCTTGGTAATCAAGTCCTATCTGATAGTAGAATTCCACTGTTGCAGTAATTCCACTGTGACATAATAAATTTTGGGACCAGTAGGAAAGAGAAATGTGTGAGTATATGTCTCTGTTTGGATCTGTATGCCTCTAAATACTTATTTTCTGTAGGCAGACAAATCTATTTTTGTATACTATAGTAAAGAGGTTTGATTTTATACAAAACTGTTCGTGGATTTTATGTTTATAGACAAGTTTGCTATGTCAACAACAAAAATCCACTAAAAATTATGGAAAAGTGAATTGCTCCCAATTCATTCTTTAAATACAGTAGATGTCACCTGTTGTTTCATAAGGTTGGAGAGGAGAGTGGTTTGTTTTATTTCAGAAACTTCAATAATTGTATGCGTTCTGATGAAGTTTTGCTTTTTGTTTTGCTGCTTATTGCAAACGTGAAATGCCTGTGAACTCTCAGGTTGAAAAAGTCACTTAGTCTGGAACTTAGATCAGTGTTCTCATAGTCCCTCTGAACCTGGGACTCTTGTCTAGCTCTGATCTAAATGGAAAGTCTGGAAGGAAACACCAGGCCTGTAAGAACTAAAGTAAAGACAGATCTTGAAAAAATATCTGTGAGGAACCAAAAGGTCATTTTAGACGGTTGATTATTAAATTTATTATTGGATACTGCTAGCAGAAATTTCAAAATATACTTCTCTTTCCTCTGGTATTTCAGCTACCCATTTCATAGTATTCCATTCTTTTGGTCATGTTGCTAATACCACAACTCAAATGAAACTAAAGCAGCTCTAGGGCTGATTTGCATTTGCTGTTGATTTTCTTTCAAGAAATTTTAAAGAAATCTATTTTTAAAAATATTGTTTATTTTTAAACATAGGAATGTCTAGGAATGACATCTAGGAATGTCATGCCCTTAATTATGGTTTAATTCCTCATTAATATGTTTTAGTGCCATTTTTTGAACAGCCCACTGTACATACCACTTATTTTTCTATAGAAATTGCATCTGCCTGTGCTTCCACAAGATCAACAACTCATTAGCCTTCAGGATACAAAGAATTAATATTAAAAATATATTTATTTTAAAAATAATCACAACTAAAATTATTACAGTTTGAACTGCATTAAAATTAGTTATGCTTTGGCATCACATAACATAAACCTATGTGACCTTTAGATCAGCCTTTGGTGACTGAACAGTTGCATGGAGCTTTGCAAGTCCTTATGTGGCGTTAAGAACCTCTCTCTTCAGGTTTGGTCCTTGAGCCGGCACAGTGCAATGACTGCTCTTCTACTGAATTCCTCCTACTCTTTATTATCATTGATAATCATCTCTGTTTTGTCCCACACTATCCTTTGTGAATAGTGACAGGCTAGTGACAATGACAGGGCCATGAGAGCTACCAAACATCATGGCTTACAGTGGTCTCCAGTGAAGGAAGTCCCATATGTGCCGCTGGCCTGTGGTTGGAGGGAGGACTCTGCTTGAGAGATCTTTGGTCTCATCCACCCTGGTTGTTCTTATGCTAAAACATTTATATTGTGCTTTGATTTTTCTTCAGTTTTCTGCAGATAATTAGATTTCTAAAGGATAAAAGGATCAGAAAACCTATTTCTTTTCATGCTTCTGTACTTCTTGGTCTACAGTCTTTTGACTGCCTAGAAGGAGGAAAGAAAAGTAAGAAAAAGAGAAAAAATATCATGGAATCCCTGCCTTCCTGAGGCTGGTAATTCAGCTAGTCACATTCTCAGCCTCTTATTGCTCAGTTTCCCCAGTAGTTTTGGGAGTGTTTCCTGCAGCCATGGCTCTCAGGTGTAAGAGGCTGATAGAGAACTGTGAGAAAGAAATTGGCAACTAGCAATCTCTTGCAATTTTTTCCAAGATCTTGAAAATTTTGTGTGAGTTTCCCATAAAAGACAGTTTCTCTAAAGCAAGTTAGAGGGAAAACATTTTGCACATTCACTAGAAGAATCTCTGTTAAAAATCTGTTTGAAGGAGCTCCTTTCTGATTCTGAGAATGAAGTTGTAATGAGGCAGTCTTTTCTTAGGTTGAATTTATAGTGGGAATTCTCAGGAATCCCAGACAAGGATTATTGTAGCGTTGTATAAGGCTGAAATTCCCTGTAGCTTTAGGCTTAGCACTTCCTAAGGCCCTATGGCAGCATATGCTTTTCTATTCACATATTTACTCTGTGTGACTGAAATTAATACAAACTTTACTGTTATTTGAATGAAATTAACTTATCTTTGGGCATCCTGGGCAAACTGACTTATTTATTATTGAGCACAAATGTGGCAAAATACTTGTGTTTAACCTTAATTTTCTTAATTTTACCGTACTTGCTTAAGCACAGTGGTCTCCTGTGAAGTTTGGATAGGAACATTCTTGAATGCTCTGCTAATGTAACTTCCAAGATTGGATCCATTGCTATAATGTGTGGGTTCTTTTTTAAAATGTGAGACTTTAACTGTTTTTCCTTTTTCAGTAAAGAAGTCCAGCACTGCAATTAACATTTTAAGAATGATGAAATGCTTTAACTATTTGGTAGTTCCCCTTGGATATGTATTGTATTTAAAGGTTAAAGTATGCCTCGATGAATAAGTGTTTGGCTTTAGCTGTTCATTGCTATTTCATCAATTACTTCAGATGTTAAAAGCCTTTTTATTTGGTTGAGGTTTGTTTATTTCTCACCACTAAACTTTTCTGTAGTTTGTACCATATGCCAAATATATATATACCAATACTTTGGTATTATGAATTACAGTCAGGTTTGAATTTTGGCTTCTCTTTGGAGTATTTTATAAGGAGAGAGATTTTACACACTAAAATGCTTTCTGTACAACACAGCTGTAAAAAAAAAAAAAAAAAAAAAGAGAGAGAGAGAAAAAATGTGAAGTAACTCAGTCTTTACTTTATCTCCTTGAAATGTATTATCTTTAAAAAGGGTTTATGTAATTTTACATAATTCTTTTGGCAGGAATTTTTATTGCCCAGCTGGGTGAAATTATTAATGTACCTCTCAAGCTGCATTTTCAAAGAACAGATTTTATATATATTGTGTGTGTATGTATATAAACACAAATATATAAACCTCTTTGAGGGTCCTTAGTATGTACTATTTTTATTAGAGACCCTTGTTCCACTTCAGCAAAAGGATGACACAAGATGTTTACTTAAAGAAAAGTCAGGACATCCTCCTGAGAATGTTTTGATAGAATGACATACATTTGGTTACAATTAGTAAGCCAAACAATTTGCCATTGTTATCTCACTGTGTTTGTCTAGAGCCTGTAAGGAGCTTTCAAAAAATATCCATCTCCATGTTTCAGTTAATTGATTGCATGTTCAGTAGGATTATTCCATTTTATAAAACTCCCTGTCCTTTTAATTTTATCAGAGAGATTTTACACTAAGGCATGTGGTAGAAAGCAAAAGGGAAATATTGGCACGGCTAAGCATAACAAGATATTGTAGTTGTATCAAGGCTAATATTCCTGTGTGTGGGAAAAAATACCAATGTGTTCCTGCTACTTCTGGGTGCAAGATGTTATACCCGAGGGCTGAAAGTAATAGTTGCTGGTGTGAAAGTATTCACCAATATCAAGTGCAGATGAATGTTTTTGGAGCCAGCTGAAAGCCGAGTTAATCATATTTTAGCTTAATATTTGAACTTGTACTCTGTCTGCTATAATAAATGATGGGTGATTTAATTTTATTCAAGCATTATTAGCAGTGTGATTAAAGGGCTCAAATCCTTATCTGACACCTTTGCTGTGTTGTGATTTCTTTGCTTATTTGCCATTTTATATGTAGTCTATAATTTTACTTTTACTTTTCTGTGTTAGGTGAAATACATCTTACTGTTAAATATTTTACGTTCTAAATAGAGATTGAAGAGTCTCTGCTACAATAATTATCTTTCTTCCTAGGTAGTACTTTTTAGGTATTTTTTTAGGTATCTTGGTAAGTACATCCCACATTGCTACCAATTTTGGTGGTTATGTGATTAAGCTGGCTGTAATGTAAATTAGTGTTTATGTCACAGAAATTCCCTGTGCAATTATCACCACTTGGAATCACTGCAGTGCAATAGTAGGCCTGATAGCAAGACCTGGTTGTTCTGTGCCTCCTTTAATAATATTTTTTTGTTCACAATTTTATTGGAGAAACCACTGATCACAATTCCTGTAACAATAGGTACACACCAGCAGCAGAGAAATGCAGAGCTTGTAGTGCTATTCCGCTTGATAAACCTGTGCCCTTGAAGTCTCCTGCACCCCTTTCCTGTCAGATTGGTAAAGTCATGCTGCTTTTATGAATTCTTGGTGGGAGTGGTCAGTACCAAATTGAATAATTCCCTTTTGAATTATATCTTTAACAAAACAATCCTTGAAAAGGCCTTCTAGGTTTGGATAGGTGCACAAGAAGAAAAGGGTAAGAAAGAAATTCCTCCTCCACTGCATGGCTGGAGAACAGACAGTACTTGGAGCAGTCTCTGTGGTTGCCACTTTTGTTGCCTCAGCAGAGTGGGAAAGGACAGACTGGAACAGAGTTGTCCTCTGTTGCTGTCCTGCCCCACACTGCTCTCCGAGCAGCATGGCAGGAAGAAGTCAGTGTCGTGGGTCTTTGCACCACTGGGACACAATTTGCACCTTGGATGACGGTGCCCTAACGCTGCTTCTGTGTGACAAAATCACACTGCCTGGTGCCTCTAAAATTGGAAACCAGAGCCTGGGCCTCTTGGTGCATGTCAGCAGCAAATTCACTCTTTTTCATTTCCTTGTCATTAGAGTTAAGTTATGTCAGTTCATGTTCTCTAGAGCAGTTTGAATTCAATTTAGCTGGTGATTAAGTTACTTTGTTCAAGTGAATTGGATGCTGGTAGGAATGTTTGTTCAAAGGGTTAACTTAACCTTCCCCAAGGTTGTAACGGACACTGGAAGATCAAAAGCTCCTCCAAACTCTCAGAGAAAAAAAAAAAAAAAAAAAAAAGAATCGCTTACTTTTACAGTTTTCAGTCAATGTCTTCCCTCTGGAAAAAAGGTCTGTGTTTAACGCACTTAGACTCACAGTACAAACGATTCATTTTGTCCCTAATCGTAAACATAATTTGTCTGGTCTTTCAGTTCTTTAGATTTATGCAGTAGCCATGTTTGTCAAAGTATTTGGCACCGGTGACATCATCTTTGTTGAAATGCCGGACAGCGTGATGAGTCCCAGATGTTAACGCACACCGAAAGTTGAGAAAAAATAAAATACAAAGATCGACTGTAACAGCCATGGAGGTAATAAAAGGTGATTCTGTTTTCTTCTAGTATTCAAAGATAATTATTTGTATTTGTTGAAGTTTGTTTTGCATAAATGATCAATCAGGGACTGTGTTTAATACTCTGCATGTGCAACATAAGGGAGACTGAGATGTGAATTTGGATGAACACTGAATAAAGCATGATTTGACTTCATGATTGCACCATTTCCTTTGTGTTTTTTTTTTTCCAGTCTTTTACACTTTGCATGTGTAGATTACAATATATGCAGAATATGTGTGCTGAGAACCAAATGTGCCTCTTTCCAAACTGCCAGGATTTAACGTGTCATTTGGATAATGGTCATGCATGGTTATGTCAGCACATCGTGTTTTCTAATGTACTGTAACATGACATGCCAACGTAACCATGAGTAGCACCATTTCCTAATGACATGTCATGTCCATGAAATGTAAAAAGGATGTGACCTGCTGAATATCTGGCTTGAAAGTGTTTTTTTAAAAATTTTAAAATGAAATTGCTATGTGTGTAGTTTGCCCGTTTCCAAAAGGTTTTTTCATAAAAGCATGGTTTATGTGCTTTATGGGAAAAAAATCATAAAGATACACAGGCATGGTTTCATATTGACTGCATATCTACCCAAGTGTTTCAGGTTGCCTACATATGGTAAAGAAAGCATTAACAAATAATATATCCATCCATCTAGAGCATCCTCAGAAACACATGTGCCTGACCTGACTAATATTTTCATGGAAAATGAGGCAGAAGTACTCCCTTACTTTCATACCAACAATGAAAACTCTCTTTAGATCATTCCATTGTCTAGACAGTGTTGACTGTCACAAAGAATTCCCATATCCATGGTCAAAAAAATTGACTTGGAAAATGCATACCTAGTTGTCAAGTTTGTTTCCTTAATTTACTGCAGTAGTTCTCCAGGCATTATAGACATAAGACAAATTGTGTTAAAGCCATGGGGAGAAAAAGGAAATTTAGACTTTTCATATTGGTGTACTGTACCCTATAAAGATGAATAATAATGCATTTGTCACTGTCTTTTCTTAAAAGACTTCACATCAGAAAAAAAATACAGCAATGCATCAAAATATAACCTTGTTTCAGTTCTTCTTGGCAGATTATTCTTGATCTGTTTATTTGGAGTGAAAGTTTTGAAAGTATTTGGCATTAGTCTCAATACATGTTTTCTAAAACCTGAAAGTAGAGGAAGTGGTGAGGAGGTCTGTGGTGTTGGTTGGTGGTGCATTTTTCACTATGCTGCTTGGTTTCAAGCTGACCAGATGACATGGATATTGCTGAGTACATGGGATTTATTTTGAAATTGTTTGAATTTATCTTACCTTTTATTTCACGATGCATGGTAACAAACATTAAAAACCAAATAAACTTTTATTGTTCTTTATGTTTATAGGACTGTACGTAGTTTACATTCGGATCTTGATACATGAAGAAAATCTATTTTTGTCAAGGACTCCTAAAGCTGTTAAAACTTACAGGTAAGTCTTTCAGATACCCTTACAAAACCCAACATGTCTACAGGATTTTGCTAGATCTCATTTTCAAAAGCACTTATGTTATTTAGGGGTCTAATTCACAGTTCTGAAAGCAGCTTGGATGCTTAGTATATTAGATCTCACTGACCTTCAAAGGGACATCTAAGCGTTTCTGGTCAGATGCTGAATGTAAGAGGAGCCTAGTACGGTTTTTTTATAGCGTTTCATCACCTCAGTCCCTTTGAAATCACTTTAAACATTTTCCTTCAATTTAAAAAATGGGGCATGGATTTCTAAATCATATGTGTACTTATGAAAATATTACCTGTAATTTATTTAAACCCTGTGAATACCTCAGAAAAAAGGGGTGTTGTGGATATAGTGCTTTAGTAGAAAATGTGTTCTATGAATTTTGGGACAAATCCTGGGTTTTGTCACTAATGTGTCGTTTTAGTCATTACTTTCTGAGTTGTATCATCAGAAATCTGGGTCACATAGGCCATGCTTAAATTACATATCAGATGACCCAAATGTTTAAGGTAAACTGGTGTAATTCAGCATCACTTTAAGCAATTTATACCACTGAAGATCAAGCCCCTCAAAGTCCTGCATCTTCCTGAGTGGAATTACTTCACCTTCTCAAGTCTTTTCTTACATCTTCTCATATTAGTCAGGACCCCCTACCTTCCCATCCCAGGCTTATCTGACTGGCTTGTGGTATTGATGCAATTACTGCCTCCGTATAAACTCTATTATAAAAACATAAAAATTTCACCTGAAACACAATCATACCTGTTATAGATAGTGTGTGGAAATACTGAAAGAGAAAATCTCACGGGGTGGGAGGAGGGGGAGAGAAACAGAGGAAACTTAGAGCATAATGTACTTTTTTGTTGCATGCAGTTATGGTACATGACAGTGTCCTGTCATGTAACAAAATATCACACAACAAAATATATCTTTGGTATGCTTTAATATCAGTTTTATTTGCTGAATAATTAATAGGTGTGCAAAGAGAATAGTTACCTTCACAGCTCTGCTTTGCTTTTTTTCATTCTTCCCTCCATCTTCCAGCTGACATTCCCTTTCCTTTCCATACTTGTGGGCCAGAAAAATCGTGATACTGCACGCTGACAAATGTGTGCTAAGGTGATTAAAAATCATGTTCAGAGCTATTGATTACACCCCCAGTGACTTCTTGCGGGGTCACTACATTTGTGCCAAACTGTGTTATCAGACTCTCTGTGAGCACAGATTTAGTGCAACGGGTTTTCATTGGTTCTGTTTAAAATACATGGAAAAGCATTTGCCAGAAGCCCTGCACGTGATGTTCAGCACAGACTTTGCAGCTGTCTCTGTAATTCTTAGAAAGTTGAAAAAGCAATGACTTAATTCTCTATACCACCCAAGTCTGATTTTTTTTTTGTCTAAGGTCACCTTATATTTGTAGATCTTGGAAAATTATCATGAATATTTATGATGGCATCAAAAAATCAAGCAGCTGCAAATTGTTTACAACATTTTTAAGAATATGAAACCAACTTCTACTATAAATCAAATACATCTGCTAGAACTGGACAAAAACTGAAAGCTCTTTGGTTTCATCCTACCCTCTTATATACCTGAAAGTTGCAAAAACGCCAGTAGCACAATTTTTAACCACTAATGTGGGCTGTATAGATAAAAGGTAAAACCTGAACAAAAATACCAGATTAATCATTCTAAAGATTGCACATGAAAGTACTTTATGTTAATTTGAAATAGATGCCATAAAACTTTGTGGATACTTCCAAAATGTAGGATTGCACTCTACCTAAAATTTTATCTGCTTTTGCTTTTTCCCTGCGTATTGTTCCATAATACAGCAACTCAGATGTACATATTTGAAAAATTGCACATTAAAAATGTGTGCAATATTGGCCTCAAACTTTTCTTGGATTTTTCTTCTACAGAACCATGATTTATAATCTGCCACTAATCTAATAGCTAGCTGGAGAAATACTTTAAGAGAAATAGCACTATCTATGTTTAGGCAGAAGTAATCAATTCTAAATCTTGGCACTGCTGTAAGTTGGTATTTAGATTGCGTTTATCTTATGAAAACATCAAAACATTTGGTTTTGTTCAAACTTGAAGACTTACGTGTGTATTTTAGATGAGACACACTTCTTGCCTAAAAATGAGTACCTTGCGTGAAAGCGAAAACTGTGCACCTCTCAGCTGCTTCTTGCCAAGTACTGCCATCAGCAGCAGTGGTGACCTGAGCCTCAGCCTGCAGCTCTCACGTGTCACAGCGCAGACACTTGCGTATCACTTGTGGTATGTGGATTGCAGTTTGGGAATGCCTGTATTGGAGCTCTTAATCCATTTAAAAACAACTGTGCTAATAGATAAAGGATCTGATTTAGAGGCTACGGTTTGATTTTCTCTCTCTTTAGGAAGTTTCGTATTTTGTCTGTTTGGTTTCTCCAGTTCTTCCTACCAGTTAAGTGCTACTTGTACTGTCCCTCAGTTTTTTGCTGACATGTTTTTGACTGGGGGAAGCATGTGGGATTTCAGGGTTTCCCTATTTTATGTTTTAAAGATAATTTAAAGACCTCCATGGTTAGAGGTACCCCTCCACTTTACAAGAGGATCTTTTTCACCTGCAATATAGTTATGTCTGTTCAATAAGCTGAACAATAAACCCTGTCTTTTTTTCTGCTGGCCAGTGTTACAGACTGTCACAGACTATCAGTCCCTGAGCAGCATTGCATTACAATTAAGTAAAGTTCCCACAACCAGCGTGCAAGACTTCATCAGAAGGCAAAATGCTAGTCTGAGAGGATAATGACTATGAGACATTCTTTTAATAAGGACCATTTTTAAATGTTAAGAATGACTTGTTTTAATTGAAGGAGAAGAAAGGAACTCCTACCAAGAGTCAAAGAGATCCCCCAGAGCTCTCTGAAATCCTCAAATTGTCTTGGATAGAAATGCCTGAGAATAAGAAATCAACAGAGGTTGTAAAAAATTTCCAACCATCTTACTGTAAAGTTCATCTGATGAGGTTATTGTCTTCTGCAGTTAAAAACTTGGCTTCAGCTTAAAACAAGGTGTCTGGCCATCCTAGTTACTGAAGGCAAATCATGAGACTCATTTTATAGATCAAACTTTTGCTGAGTTTGTGTAAGCAGGGATGCAGAACAATTACCATTCAAACCATTCTTTTCAATCTACTATACAATATCCACCTGTTCTGTCAGACAGCAGGAATGTATGCCGCAAATACAGACTACTGCCGTGACAGCAGCAGGTGTATGGCAGCAACAACTAATCAGATCAGCTGAATCGGAGGTGTGAATCACATTGCACTTGTATGCAATGAAAACGAGCAGAAAGGAGAGAGCTAAATGGCTGTGAATTTTTGTTTTGTTTTATTTTTAAGAACTTTCTTTAAAGGGTAGGCAGAACAACTGGTAAGTACAAGAAAAACTAATGAGGAATTGAAAACAAAATGAGATTTCATCCTTGCTGCAAAGGACAGGCAGCGTGAGATAGGTATAGGAGACACCCATTGTAATCACTCTGAAAAAAAGCAAAGCATGGGTTTTGATTTTCCTAAAGAAGCAAATGCAAAAGAACTCCCGTCTGTACCATATGACTCATGATGCTTCTTTACTAGGCTTAAAGAGAATTGAACTTGAGTAATAGCACCATTAGAGCTCTTTACCAGGAGCTAGTTCCTGTGGTTTCACTGGGTCCAGCTGCTGATGACTCACAGAGGAAGTGGCAGAGATTAGGTGGCCAGGGAAAAAATCAGAACAGCTCAGAAATAAAGCAAATCAACCAAGCATTACCTTTTGTGCACAACAGAACAATGGCTTAACAACTAAGGTTCAAAATGATCCGTCTTATTCCCCTCATTTGTGCTATTCCTGTTGGAAAGACCACCAGGAAACATGTGAACCACTGTGGAATACACACTGTAATCCATGGAACATCTCAATTAATATTCCCTCTTGACTACAGCTAGAACAATACATAGCATCAAGCAGTTTAATCTCCGGCAATAATGCCTTTTGTAAGATCAAGAGGTCTTTCCCTTGAATTAAGGTTTAAGCGAGGATTTTGAAAATTAGTTTGGTATTCTGCATAATGTATAGTGGTGGCTACAGGTTCCATAAGTAGTAGCTAGGTAAAATGCATAGACACAGGCTGGTTGTCATTAGAAATGTTATTAGTAATTTCCCCTTTGCAGATTGACATTGGGTTCCCTGCAGAAGAGAGTTAATCCTCCAACAGGCTTTGTTAGAAGCACCTATAAGCTCGTACAAAATTTAAAACACTGCTTCTGTTATTCAATTTTGTGCTGCAAAGAAAGTATGTCCCCAGTAGCAGAAAGTTAAAATATCTACCTTAAAAGGGGGAAGAAGATACAGGGAAAAACGTTCTGGATCTTGTTTAAATTACTAATGTACAGTATTAATGCTACTGTTGGTTTGCATCACTATGGTCTCGGACATAGCTCAGGGGCTGTTTTCTTCATGGAAAATGCAAACAATTTTGGCTCTGAACTCCTTGGGGAGGAGTCCTATCTAAGTTGTGGTAGATTGATAAAGTAGCTTATTATAAAAATGTAAGACTATTTTGACTAGATTACACTATTTCTTTAAAAAATATTTGAAAAGATGATATACTAAGAGCACCCTGGAAAAATATTATTGCAAATTTTGCTATGTCAGTGATTTATCCTTCTTTTTAAAAATAAATTGGAGTAGACAATTTAACCTACCTTCCACTTTCTATTTCTCATAAGAATTTCAGAGGTAAGATCATTTAGTGATTATACGCAGAGATGCATTTTATAAACATTTGCTTTAGTGATTAATGTAAAACTATTCACAACCGTCTCTTTGGAATATTAAGTAATGCACTTTGCTTCGCATGTTTACCATCAACCGGCATTTCAAACCCCACAAGGTGACTGTGTGACGCTGGTACGTGGTCTCTGCAACACACACTGAGTTTTGAAAAGGCCCACGCCACCCTCAGCTTCAATGTGCTTCAGCTTGAGCAATAAGCACTTCAAAAAATACTGCCAATAAGGAAGGTGTTTCTGCTGGTGTTCTCCTATATGGAAAAGCAAACGTGAATTCTGTTCGTGGCCCCTGTGCTCCCCAAGTGCCACGACTGCATTATCTATAGTAAGCAGTGAGGCCTGTGTTTAAGATAATAAAGACTGTGCTGTGCATTTGTGGTAGCCAGCGAGGAAATGGGGTGGGTGGGGGCTGTCTGCAGCTCCGTGGGTGGCCAGGGCACGCATAGGGTGCTGTCGAGGCTCTCCCAGGCGCTGACCTGGGGCACTGTGGGCTTTGGGAAGAGCTGTATCAGCTGTCTGGAAAGGCATGAAATTCCTCTTCCCTGCATGCAGCCACATGGCCTTCATGCACTCAGAAGGACGTGGATGAAGCAGGTCAGTCCATTTACTTTCCTCATTTAAAAGTCAGTTATTTTATGTTTAGATGTTTTCATTCATCTCATCCACATTAACTCTTTGGCACATATGTGACGATGAAATGGATGAAACCTTATTCTTAGCAATGCCATAAATATGGATTCTGGAGGGGGAAAAAAAAGGTGAAATGGAATTGATACGCATTAGAATTTGTTTATTTGATACTATTGTACTATCCCTTTAAGATATGCTAATATGAACTGGCTGTCAGTGCAACATCACTTAGTTGTTTTTCGTCTGGACCTTAGAGCACAACAAAATTATTAGTACATAAATCTCTACTAATTTACTCTAGATTATGATTCTTTCATCAACATGCACATATAAATTATACCATTAATCATAATGATTTCTTTCAGTATTCATGTGGATGTAATATGTAATTTCTTGGGAATCCCACTGTAATTTAGCATGAATTAATGTCCACTTATCGGAAAGCACTACCTACATTGATATTTCTAGGGAAAAAACTCAACAACCGTGATGCATCTTAAACCACAGCCTAAATGACCAGGGTGCTGGTAAACAACCACCAAAGGAGCGTCACTGCAGGTAAAGGAAAGTTATCTTAAAGGCAGTTTGTTTCAAAGCTCATTAGGCCAGATGGCAGCCTGTCTTCTAGGAGCATGTAAAGCACGTGTGAGGGAATGGGTGGACTTATCTCTCCTTCACCCTGCCCTGGGGAAGAATGGTGTGAATACGTGGAGTAAGGGAGAGCTGAAGCAGAGGGGCATTGCTAGATGCTGGAGAAGGCAGTACAAAGCCATCTGGTGCACTTTTTTGACTGAGCAGGAGCAATAATAGCCACATCAGTCTTAATAGGTAACACCTTCTAATTGGCCTCAATAGAAAATTTCACTGAGAGAAACAGCAGTATTCATCCACTTTTCTGCAGAATATATTTTAGCAACAGGTTACGTGCTTGGAGGTGGCTGGCCCATAGATAGAGCAGGTCAAGGACACATGGATGGGCTGCCTTGGCCTCAGTTTCCCTCACCTAGAAAATGCAGCTGCCTCCTTGAGAAGTGTCGTGCCCTTTCTGGAGGTGAAGTAGGATATTACTTAATCTAGCTATCAAATATATAAATGGAACATACATATATACATATGCATGCTTCATAAGTGAGACAGTGAGGGGGAAAAGAAGGAACTTCTGACTATAACAAAAGATTCATTAGGAAAAATGAACTAATCAGTGCTCTCCAAGGAGAAATTCATTCTGTTTAGGAGGCCGTACCCTCTGCTGCTGCACATACTTAATATAATTTATATTATTATTTAAATCACTGCGTAAATTTTAGATACTTTTAAAAATCAAGTTAATGGACCATACTTTACTGCTTAGCATCATTTATATCAAGAATTAGTGGCTGTGGAGATAATATATGTGAATACAGAGAAGAAAACACAAACAAGCAAATATCATAAAACTCATCTGTAGCCTGCGCTTAAAATACAACCATAGAAATGAGCCCATGGAAGAGTCTTCGTGTGTTGTGTGGTACAAACTTTCCTTTAAGCTATGTGCACCCGTGTTTAAATACAGATATTCTTGAATTCACTTACCACCACATAGGGGTCCCTTTCTTGCACCAACCTGTCATGGCAGGACATTTATTCCACTGGGAAATGTCTCCCTCTCCTTGCTTTGGATACAAAGGAAAGTGAGAATACAGCACACTTTCCCACCACTGAAAGAGGGAGCGGAGACAGCAAATTAAGAAATTCTTGGGGAGAACACAGACACCTATAAAGACTGCTTAGGAGCCAAAGAAAGGGCTGGAGATGCTTTAAACAGACATAGCCTAGAAACAAAGAGAGAAGGAAATAGAGAAAGATAATAAGAATCTGAAAGAGTGAGAGGATTCTGGCAGCTGAGATAAATCCAGGGCCTTCTGCTGTGGGCTCATTAAAAGACAGAATACATTCCCTAAAAATGTCCTACCTGTACCAGGCAATAAAACAGCTGTGCATCATTGCTTCCTTCAGTTTAGCTGCGCTGTATTTCATTCCTCTGCATGCTCACAGCAGAGCAATTTTGACAAGGAGCCCAGTTTCTGAAGCTTTGACACAAAGTCTTTCACAGCCCTAGAATCCTGTCAATGTCATGCTGAAGCTCATGTCACCGAAGGGATTTCTCTGCCACAGGAGAGTGATACAGAGACGGGGTGGCCCAGAGAGTCCCATCAGCCACAGGGGAGGAGAGAGATGGATCCCACAAGGTGGGCAGAGTGTGCAGCTGCGGGCACCAGTGGGACACAGATAGTGCAAAGGGCCGGCATTAGCACTTTTTATTTCACTGTGTTTCTCCAGCTTATTTTATGATGTTCCTGAAAAACAGACATTTAGGTAAAGAGTGATATAGTCCTTAGAGTGGAAAAAATTAACAACCCATAGCTGAGTCCAGGAGGTGTGAAACTGGGAATAGAAGAGAAGGGTAAAACAGGGACAGTACCCTTTGCCTTGCTGAGAAAGGGTCCCTATCCTACCACTAAGAAGTCCCTGTGGGGAGGGTAGAAGGTTTCTTCAGACTTGAGCATTTCTTTCTGATAATTTTGTGCAATTTCATGAAATGTGGTCTTCCAATAGAAAAAGAGTTTGGAGTTGAGAACACTTTGCTTTTGCATCTCATGACTCAGGCCTAAATTCATCCCCATTTTACGTCTTCCCCTTTGGCAGTCTGTTTTCTTTCTGCCTGACTTGTATACTTTCTACTTGGTAAAATTTGAGGCTTTTCCATCTAGTAAATGAAACTCCAGACATAGATCCTTTGCTGCTGCCACAGTGCAAAGACAGATAAAAAAGTAAGCTTTTATTAACAGAGACAAACTTGGGCCCCTGGCATCTTACAGCAAGCCCTGACAAAGTGGCTGTAGTCGAAAGTCTAATTTTAAACACAGAGACCAAAATTTATAGACCACATATCGCCACCTCTTCTTTGCACTGGCTAAAGTTAAGTTTTGCTGGGGGGGCAGAGAGAAAGGCTTTTTTTGCCTGGGTCCTGGTTTGCTCCTACATAAGCTTTGTTTCTTTGGGAAATGCAAGTCATGTTTTATAAAGCTGTGTTTTACCTTGCAGTTTGGAGCCCACAATTCACTTAATTACTGAATGTGGTGTTGAATAAAATTGTTTTTCTTTCCCCAAAAAGAAAACCCAAACCCTAAAAATGCCAGTTTGGGTGGCTTATTTCAGGTAACAGTAATTGTCTAAATGATTACCTAAATTATTAGTTGCTGCCCAAACACTTGTCTGAATTGCTGGGTCACCTGGCAGTTTTGCATGAGCGTTTGTATCGCCTATACGTAAATAATTTTCTTTCCTGATGAATTCACAAGCTGCTGCCTCAGACACTCCCTGTGTGTCATCCCTGTATATCTTGGGGGCCGAAGCTAAGTGGGTAGATTGCTCCCAGCAACGTGTTTCATCCACGTCCTTTGGTTTCGGATGCAGCGTGCACTTCCAGCTGTCCAGGAGCACCTCCATTACCCAGCCTCGTGGTAGAGCAAATAGCATTCTGGCCTCAGTCTTCAAGCAGTAGATTAGTGACAGCAGTAGGCAGACAACTTTTGTCCCCAGGGAATATTAGAAATCTAGAGCTAGAAATAGATGGATTAACTGAAATGCAACCCAACCTCTGATCTACATTATTGCCTCACTTCTTTATCTCACAAGGGAAGCAGAGATAAAGAGTGATAGACACTGATAATGATGGAAGTCCGCGATAATACACCGAAGTGATAAACTTCTTTGTGGCCCTCATTGTGCCCAGTTGTCTTCAGCTGGTTATGAGCTCTAGCCTCAAGCTATTTACACCATGATCAGGCTAGTAATTAGCAAAATGTTTAATATAATATAGAAGCAATTAGGAGGTGATAACATGCAATTAAGATGTGTTTTCAGATTAAAGATTTTATAGTGCTCTCTTTCTTGAAAAGATAAAGTGCCTATCTCAAAATGTCAAACTGCAGTGATTTAATCTGAGTTATTTTCAATTAATATGCATGTATTCTTGCGATGTGTTCACCGTTGTTATTGACATTGATAAATTAAGCTCATCCCAGCAGAATTTATCCTTGAGTCGCTCTATATTTCCTGAATGTCAGTTCTTTATTCGTATTTTTTTTATGCCTACAAGCTGTGCATGATCTAACTCTAAGTCCCTTGATTCATCCCTGGGATTACAGTAATGTGTCAGTCTGAGTGGAACAATAATCTGAAAGGGCATTGTTATAAATAGTGTGTTAGAATATAATTGTTTGTCATGTCGTTTCTCCCCTTTAAATCCCTCTGAGTCCTGTTTAAGTAATTTAGACAGCTAGAATGACAAGAGTCTTGAGATTTCACTTATAGAGTTGTCCAACCAGTCTTCAGCCTACCCTGTCTTTTGAGACTGTCTCATCTGCAAAGTAGGAAGTGCAAACAACAGATGAGTTCCGACCACACCACAGATTTGTTATGAGATTTTGCTGAGGCCATTTATAGAACAATGTAAATGCTACTGATACTAATTTTGCCCTGGCTAGTCAATAAGAGGGCTTAAACAATAGACATTAGAGTGTTTCCTGTCATCATTAAAGTCAGAATCCTAAAGCATTGCAATTCAGATACTGCAGTTCAATGTCTGAAGACAATTTTTTTTAATGACATGCTTTTTGATAAATTTTCTAATAATAATTTTTTAAAAGAGCTGAGACAGGAAGGACAGACTTTTTTTTTTTTTAATGGAGACAGTTTTTAGCAAAAGTAGGTAAATCCTTTTAAGGGAAAAATTGCTAGAAATGAGAGTGTTCTATTAGATCGCCCAGTCCAGTTCCTGAATCATGCAGGATTATTCCTTGGAAGGCATTTTTCTACTCTTTGGTCCTCCCTAGGTTTTTTACAAATGCAACGAGGCATCTAAACATCAGAGCATGTTCATACAGCACATATCAGAAAAGTTTCCTGAATTTAACAATTATTTCTTTTCCAGTTTCTGCCAATTATTTTCCCCATAGGTAGTGCTAACATTTTTCAAATATTTGTGTTTAGGTCTCATCTTTTGGGCTTTCTTCTACCCATTTAGGGTCTACTATGATATTTTGTTCATATGTGGTTGCAAAAAGGTAAGTTAGCTGACAGTCATTGCTAAGCAAGGCAATTTATATTTGGCATTGTGTCATCCAGCTGTGATTAAACTCTTTGGAGACCATGGATTTCATAAAGTAAGATGATTTAACTCATCACGGTTGATGCTGGCTGGCCAGTGGCTGTTATCATGCAGTCAGCTAACCCAGTTTCTCGCAGGACTGATTGAACAAGTTAAATTGTTGCCATTTAACAATGCCTGAGTCACTGTTGGTCAAGCCAGACATACTCAATTCTCACTTATAAATAAACACCTGTAATGTTTTGCATTAGTTGTGCAGGCCAATGTCCAGACTCAGTGTCTCCCATGTAAGTCCCTCAGGAGATAGGACAAAATGCAGCTCCTGAATGTTATCTGTGGATACCTCAATGTTCTGTCTCTCGACTTGGCTTCACAGACCAATTGAAAGACAAGCAAAGAACAAACAACACAAATAAAGGAAGCTTCCAAAAACTGTACAAGTGTCATCTGGGAAGAAAGAGCCTCTGTGGAAATTTATTGGTGAGCAGGTAAACATCTCACTGACCCTGAGCCAACAAGAAATCCATCTCTAGGAGTTAGATTAGCTGATTCAACCCATCAGTACCGAGGTCGGATAGAAAGCAGTGACAAAGTAGCTGGTAAGTCCTGGTTTGTCTTGGATCAATACCAGAGGTATTATCACTTAAGTCCTGTCTATGTAGAAAGTCTTGAACTGGAAAGAATGATGGTATTTCCTTCTCCTGGTCAATGAGATAATTGCGCAAGAGTAGCTTTGCTCAGTGGACCGTTCCTGAGCGTGGAATTTGCTGGATGCACCATCCAGGAGGGATGGCAGTGGTGGGGGTAAGGTGGAGCCTGCAACAGAGGGAGCAGGAGGGGATGGGTATCCCAGCTGGGGTGCCTCTCCTCATGGAGAGTGGGTCATCTGGACTGCAGCAGGAGAGATGCTGGGGTCATTCCTTGTATTTGGTAAAGCAATGTGTAGAAGTTGGTGGAGCAGTCAATGTCACCTTTGCAAAAATCAGCTGACGGTTCATTCTGAAGCTCAGGAAAGCTTCTGATGGTCTATGTTTCTCTCCCTGAACAAGGAGTGCAGTCGTTCAGAGGTACTCACAGAAGGAGGTAGTAACTAAGGTTGAAAAATGCAAGATAGGAATAAAAAAAATCTTAATGCTGATAATATCAGACTAATACATAAACAAACATAGCAGTAACACAAGTGTGTTAATGCTATTGGGATATTAACCAAGAGGGATATATCTGTGCTGGATTTGCCTCCAGCTACAATTATAAGACCATTTGTACAGTATATTTTTGCTTAATATTTTTTTTACAGGCACTCCATCAATGTCATATACAGAGCTTACTGAATTATGCCACTCACATATTTAACAACAAATAATCCTTCCAGGAACTATTATGGATTTAAGTGTGATTATAGTAAGGATATCCAATAGCTGCTTTAACTTATACAAATATCCATTTTGCAAAGCTGCAGACTTAATTATACAGTAGCCTCAATATGTATCCGTTTTATTGTGCTTCTAAAAACTTGGTTTACTTTTGACTAAAAATGATGTGCATTACAAAAGTTTCTCAAATAGTGCTTGTGATTATTATATCATCCCCACACAGCTGAAATACATGGCATTAAAGTAATGTTACAAAGTGTGCTGAAGTGAATTTCAGATACTGCTTCTCTGACTTAATATCTACATTACTTAAATCAGAATCAGGCACAATATTTCATGCAAATGGTCTTTGCTATGTGATGTAACAGGAAAATGGAAAATTTTCAATTGATCCATAGTGCCAGCTGGTAAGAGAAAAGGTAGTGTTCTTTTTTCTTGTGTTTGTTTCTCTGTTTTATGTTTATGTAATGCACATTTAAGAAAAGAGGAAAACAGATTTTTGCAGAGCTACCTTTGAACCTTAGAGTTGCTTTACAACACTTATTGCATTACTAACAAGCCACAGGTGTACACTACAGGAGCGGGTGAAAATGTAATTGAGGGGTATGATGACAGTTAATTGTCCATAATGTATTTATCCCAAGATGCACTTATGCATCTGTTATATATTTAGGTATTTGTTACTAGTAGCTTTGGTGATACTTAAGCAGAGGGGCATCTATATCTAAAAGACAATAAAAAAGGAAAATGCTATCAAGGGGCTCTAAAGTGGCAAGACAAAGAAAGTTCCTCTCTTTTTCACTGTCTCTGAAATGAATAGGTCTATTTATTTCAATGGGACTTTTTTTTCCACATATGCCATATTAAGGTTTCAGTACAAACACTTGACTCCCGTTTCTCGGTGTACTATGGGACTGAATTACTTGATTACCTGAAGGCATTTTAGTAGTGACGTATTTTGATATTTGCCTTTCTAATACAGTTTCTTCTCTGTTTCAGTTTATTGTTGTTATAAAACAGCTTTGCACAATAGATTAAAGTAGTGTCTATTCACCCACTGACACATAGAGGATTTATGTGTGGGAGTAACCCACAAACTTCCCCTCCTCTTTACTGCCTCCCTCCATGCATGCCTTGAGAATAGATGTGATAATTAGTCATCTACTTTTATCTATATTTGTATGCCATCCAGACATTTAAGATGAGAACAACAAGTCGCTGTATTGAAGCAGTGTCCTGAATTCGAAATGCAGTGATGCAGCTCGGATGACTTTGGGTGATTATACATTTTCTGGGCCTGCTTCTGCTCTCTGCCAAGCCAGCAGCAAAACTCCCACAAGGGTCATCAGTGAGGGGAACCGAGCCTCAAAAAAAAATGAGGTTATTCTTTTTGAGATTGCTCAGCAGGAGTCATATAACTCAAACTAAACTGTATCTTTAAAATCCAGTGGAGATTAGATTAATAACTTCATTTTAGGGCAGTATCAGGCAGTAACTTGGTGATAGCTGACACTTTCCAAAGGTCACAATATAAATGGGCAAGCTGTACGAGAGGAAGGCTGGACCAGTATCAAGCAGTGGCAGAGCCGAGATTCTAACCCAGTTGTGCAGTGCAGTATGACCCTTGGAAAGTTAACTTTGTAATCACAGTCCATCATTCTGGCCCTGTGTTTGGATTTGCTTGCACAGATTCCCATCAAGTCTAACAGGATTTTGTAGGGGGAACAGTAGCCCAAATATATATAAGATCAGGGCCCATATAACCACATTATCTTGAAAGACCAGAACTCAGTTTGTATCAGAAGTTGGCTCATTTGAAATTGGCTAAACATTAGCATCTTAGAAATATTATCTGAAGTTGCTGAACATTGATATTAACCTGCTGCATGCTTGGAGTGCTCTGATAAAAATGCAGTTGCTGTGGTAATTGTTATATTATGTTCAGAAAAGTGCCAAGAATATAATTACTTGCAAAATGACTGTGCAGTTCAGCTTTAATCTACATGGCAAAACTGTTTACTAAAATTAAAAATAAAAAAAAAATCAAGTCTTTGCATAAACAAATATATTCAGAAGTAAACTCTTTATTAAACTTTTAACACCAAAATTATGTTTATAGTTTATTAACCAGATGCTATTTGTAACATCTGCTGTTTGTTAAAAACAAAACCAAAAAGTACAGAGCACCCAAGAACCCCAACAAAAAAACAAAACCCCCAAAACACAACAAACCTAAACCACCAGAGGATGATTTCCTTAAGAATGTTCTCTCAGGTATGTTCAGAATATTAATTAGGCCCATCTATTTCTGTCGGATAATAACAATGTCCAAGAACTGAATAGAATCTGTGACCTGTGAAAGGGCCATTCATATGCTTTAGTCTGCCTTAGCGCATTCCTTAACAAGTGAACATAGACCTTTTTCATAGTCATCCTAAATGTTTCAACTGTGTGTTTCATGGTTTGCTTCTTGTGTCTCCAAAACACATAGCTTTTTTCTTTCTTTCTTTCTCTTTCTTTCTTTCTTTTCTTTCTCTCTCTCTTTTTTTTTTTTTTTTGGTCTAGTGGGAAGTATTCCATGCTCTCCTCATTTAAATGCTTATGTCTTTATGGTTATTTTTACTGCCATACCTATGGGGCTTCTTACTGTATTGCCTGTAGCTGAAGGAGATTTTAAAGGAATTAAATTTATTCAGTTTAAATCTTCAGGGGCATACAACAATATCTTAAACAATTAGCAATAATTAAAAAGCATCTATCCGAACTGTGTAAAAAGAAAATAGATTTAATTTAACTACAGTAGCGAGGCCTAAAGTTTTTTTTCATTGAACCAGGAGGGGTCTTCCCTCCTCCCCACACTGCTTTTATTTTAGGCAACTTTTCAGCAGTTACTTTGTTAAAGTATTTTGTCAGTTGTTCAGTGGCTTCCAACATGTGAAATGAGTTTGTTGGTTCAGAGCACTTCCCAGAGGGTTTGCATTAAGGATTACCAAAGCCACCCCAGAGCTGCTGACCCAGGAACACTGCTTGTTTGCTTAAACTGAGGCCAGAGGTTGAGCTGCTTTGGAAAACTTAAGAGCCTGCTCTGTTAAATGCAACATTCGTCACTCTGGCTGTACAAATGTGTCTGCAGTATAGCAGGCTAATGGAGATATGGTAAAATGTATGTAATCACTGTACATCCCAGTAATTAGAATAATTATACAGTAAAACGACATTAGAAATATTTTGAGGTCTTACAAATAGATCTCTGCTGAATGTGTGAATGGTTGGATTTACTGCAGCAACTCTCCTTTGATACAGCTGTATGTGAGCAGAACAATCCCCACATGCGGGGTGTGTGTGCCAGGAGCAGTTTCTGCTGCTGCTGGTCACCAGTGATGGTGGAAGGTATCTTCTAGAAGTTAGGTGTGGTCAGACCTCAGCCAGAGCTCCTTCCTAAGGTAGCCCCAGTCTGTCCTGCATTGTTTCTAGTGTAAGCTTGGGAATATAAAATCAAATACTGGATATAACTGGGACATTATAATTTTTGCTGTTAGGACTTAATTTAGGACATTTCTGCCATCTGTCCCTTGCTTGTCCTGCTCTTCTCCTTTCCTCTCTGTTCAGAACCATGTTCAACTTTCTCTTGATAATTGTAGCACAAGCAATGCTGTTGGAGTACAGTACATTTCAGTAGCATTTTGAGTTAAAGATGCCTGTCCCAACCTGGTCACTCTCAGTCTCACAGCACAATTCATTGATCAGAAAAGAAACTTGGGCTGACACTTGATGGAGTCCAGTGCGTAGCAGCCAGGAACAGGATAGAACTGGTAGGGCTAAGGAACAGCAGCAACTGCTTGTGCCAGTGGAGAGGAATGTCTGCAGAACTGCACCTTCCCTGGGTTGTAATCAAGATAGCATAGAATTTTAGACACAAACTGATACAATTTTACTTGCATAGCTTATCAAGATGCTTGAAAACGCTTCAATTCAGGTAGTCTTCATTTTTTTAATTTAGCCAAAAAATGTATATATTTGACCAATGTGGTATGGCTTTTTTTCGGCTTGGAGTCTGAGGATATTTTCATACAGGATGAAAGGAGAAGGGATAAATTCTAGACAGTTTGTTGTAAGTGCCAAAGAAAGTGACAGCTATCTACATGAGCAAAATTTCTAACAGTGCCTCACATCCACTGGAAAATGCTTAAGAGTCCACAAATAGAAAAAGGTTAAAAACTACTGACCTAAATAATTGGTTCAATTTTCAGAAGTGCTGAGCATCCAACTGTTCTCTTTGATTATAAACAGATGATGATAACGAATAACAGCTCCCATAGTTGATGAAAGGCATCTTTTCTAGGGAACTTGTCCACAGATGCTTAGAAGAAGGATACATCTAATACAAGTCTTTGATAAGAAGGAACATTTCTCCCTTGGTTGTCTATTTTGTATGCATAGCGTACATAAATATTTTTGCTTTCACACTATCTTATTTTTCCTTAGAACTCGGTTTAGGATTGAACTGTAGCAGATAAGAGAAAGCATAAGACGAGATCTTAGTTTCATATGTGGATTGTATGCTGCTTCATGCTTCAGTCCTGAAACTGCTTGCATATTTACTATATTATTTGACCACCTTTTTTAAACTTAGTAAATGCAACATCTTATAATACAGAGGAGTTTAAAAATGTATGAGTAATCTCTTAAATTTTATACCAGCTTTAGATCTTTTTGGTTGCCACATCCAACAGGTTTCATATTTTGATTCTATTTTATTGTGGTAAATACAGAAGAGCTGTGTTGTTTACTGGGAGGAAAATTGTACCAAGTGTTACTGGGAGAAAATTGAAGCATTTTAATTGAAAAGTCTGGACAACCTCCTTAAAGTTTTTCTTTTTGATGTTGTCATTCATATACTTCAGATCTCTGGGATTTTAGAGCTTTGTTTTAATTAATCTTTTGAAAGTTTCTGCAAGATTGATGTGGGCAGTGAATTTTGTCAGTCTTGTTTTGCCATACTAGTGTTTGTTACTGACAAGAATCTAAACTGAAAATATGTGAAGTCCTCTTGTCAGAAAGGCTTATTAGTCTATTCAAAATATCTGTGTTCTATAAAATAATAGCCTTGGTCCATTTTGTTAATTTCAATACTGCTCTCATCTACCAGTATTTTGGGTAGCTATATTACATCAATTGTCAACAATGAAACAAGCTTTTTCAAAAGGGTGTTTTTCAGCTCTTCTCATTGAAAGTGAGGGCATTAAATTACAATGCTGAATTTAGCTGGAAACAATTTAGGTTATACAGTTGAAGCCACCTGACCAGTACCTTACTAGGAAAGTATTTGTATAAACTTGATTAAATCAGTAATTTGCTCTCAGAAGGTTTTAGAGATATTGAACTGAACTCTTTCCCTCCAGATCTGCTAGATATCCTAGTCTTGCATTTTGGGTGCCTTTATGATCCTACAAGGTGCTAAGTCTGTCTATATGGTCAGTGCTGAACATAGCCCATAGCTCCCAAGCTTAGTCAATATACATAGTAAGCATCAAGTGGCAAAGTGGAATAGCATCAGGAGTCTGTGAGCCACTGATAAATCATATGGAGTAGAGCAGAAAAAAAGGTGGAGAGGACATCTGCAGGCAGGTGCTGGTCCTTCTGTCCAGCAAGTGAATGAAACCATGCCACAGGTGAGGGCAGTAACAGTTGTGCAGGTACTGCATTGGCCCTCCTCACATTCTTCTCCTTTTAAAGACACCCAAATGCACTTAAAACCATCAGTTTGGCATTGTGACTTAGTTGTTAAAATATGGAGAGGTTGTTTAATAAAAACATACGATCATCCTCTCCACTCAGAAGAGGGAGCCAGAAAGCCAAACTCAGGGAATCCTGGGGGCTGCTGAGAACACACACATGCAAATGGCAAATTTGATTACAACGATGGGCTGTCTGCTTTGCAGCTCCTGGAAGCCCACCCTCAGCCATAAAAATGCAAAAATAGTGCAACAGGCAATGTGGCAGAACAGGGCGCTCTGTATTCATTCACAATTAGGTGTTCTATTCTGTTGTCACCAGATGCTGCCACGCACATTACACAACAGAAATGGGATTAGCAGGAATAACAAAAACCTGTCAAAGCACAAAACCATGGCCTAGTAGTCCTGACAAATTAAACAGCCTACAATGAGTGCCAGAGCATGAAAATCACTCACCCTTCCTCTTCTATCTCTCAGAGGTAGGCAGTAAATGCCTTCTTAAAGGCAGGCCACCATGTAGCCAACACTAGAAGTAGAGGAAAAAAGATGTTTTCATTTCTGATTGAGTGTAGATTAAGGACAAACCACCTGACTAGTGAGCATCTGAAAGATGCATGTTTCATTCTGTTAAATACAAAATAATCTGTATCCTTCCGGTATGTCCCAAGAGACCCATGTTAGAAATGCTGTTAATACCTAGGAATCTGTTTCTATACATAGGAACTTCCATGGAGTTGTTACCTTGAGTTGCACCTGTGTAATGCAAGACAAAATAGGTCCAATAGCTACATGTGTCTCATGTTTTGCTCACCATGCTCATACTGGTGGGTCATCAATACATGATGCTGGAGTATTCAGAGGGTGGGGGAAGACTATTTGTACAGAAACTAGGTCCAAGGCTGGAAACCAGATGATGAGTTCTTTGTGTATTGCTCTAGGACAGCTGCAGTGTTTGCAGGTTTTTAAGACAAGAACAGGAATTTGTGTCTGCTATAGTCTCTCTTACTTATCTTGAGTTTAATAATGGTATCATTAAGCTGAGCATCCAACTGTACTTGAAATTTCTCCAGGGCTATATTACGAGTTGCTCTTTGTAACCCATTTGGCCATCCTGCATCAAACTTGTGTCAAAAGCCATGACTTGTAACAAGCTCTTTCACATGCTTATTTCAAGGCATCTTTTGGTCTTGTGGGCTGCCTGTCACTCACCTCTGTAAATGGTGGTCATTGGCCACTCTTATTTTATACGTACAGCTCTTCAACTGGAAAATTTTTCTCTTAGCCACTCAGACATTATTTTCTGGTCCTAAGCTTGGTGAACTTTTATCCTTGACATAACCTCAGCTGTATGGTTCTTCATTTTTGCTATGTGTGATTTCTAATAACAGAAGTAGATGGACATCAGCTGTGGGGAAACGGGAGATAAGTAGCTGGAAGATCAAAATTTTTAGTCAGCTTTCTAGATGATACTTACTTTCACTATGCTCTCTGTTTTTCCTCTGTACTTCTTTATCCCCACTTTTCTTCTTGCCTAAGGGGTGGCAGATAAGTCACTGAGCTTTAGTGCTACTGTAAGTTTAGATGACCAATCCAGCAGGGGTGAAAAATGCTACTTTCTTGCCTCTTTTCTGACCCCATAAGATTTCCAAGATTTCTTCTGGGAATTACTTACAGAAGATGTATTTCTTCATCTGTGTCACAAAAACCATTTTTCCCTTTTATTTCCACCCTCTGAGAAAGTCCTTGGAGTAATAGGTAAAATGTCAGAAATAATTAAGAAAAATACTGATATACGCTGTGGCAGAGAATTATACCTTTTGAGATGGTCGTTGCCATCATCTGTAGTCAGTCCCCTGATAGATATAAATACCACCTTTATCACCTTGTTTTAGATGATGATGTCTTGAATCAATGTTGATGAAGACTATATTTTGGCAACTTCACTTAAAGGGAAAGAATAGTTTCAATTGTGAAGCAGAGGACATAAGTTCAAAATAAAGTGAGTAACTGACACAGAATACAGACATTCCTTTATATAACATCTATTTGATCCTTTTAATAAAAATCCTTTCCTAGCTCTTTCATTATTTTTCTTTGACTTACTTTTGCCTCAGACACACCTATGTGTGGAAAGTAAATATCTCTGTATGACAGTGCTTAGACAGCAACTCGTGTTTAAACACTCAGAAGATTTTGTCTACAGTGGCTGGCAAGTGGCAATGGCTAAGCTCAAAGAGCTTATGTCATTTTATTCTTATGGAGGAGAAAATAGGTAGGTGTTGGTTGCACCTTAAGGAATTAATTTCTTGTGATGCAGTGACTCCCTGGTATAAATACCAATATTGTGGCAGCTATATACTATGGTACATACAAAAAAACCATACATACTCTAGTACAGAGAGACCAGAGACTGTTCCTAGGGTATATCTAGGGAATTCATAGTTTGTCTTGGGGTTTGCTAAAAAAACTAATAGCCTTGGAGATAAAGGGGCACTCTGAGTGAGAAGACTGCCACTGTGAAGAGAGTAAGAGAGTGACCTTAAAGGGGGTTGATTTGCAAGATAGCAGAGACACTGGCAGATAAGAAATGGAGATTTGATGTTAGTGTGATACAAAAGGTAAATGCAGAAGACAAGAAAAGCTACAGGAATAATAACAGGAATAGCAAGAAAACACAAGGAAAGATGTAAACAGGGCAAATTTGCCTGAAATAAACACAAGGTGCCAGATGCTGCTGGTATCGCGTTCTGGGCAGACGATAGCAACGTTCTGTCCCAAAAAGTTCCCTAAGAGCTTGCTTCCTGCTTTGCATGGAGAGCATGCATCCAGGAAATACCCATGCCCAAGAGCAATGTCTTTTCTTTTCAGGCTAAGTGGCTATTTGGATTATTAGGTGTTTATGTCCTCAAGAAAGAACCTTTTAGTCCTGTATCTTAAAAGAAAAGGTCATATTTATTTTCAAGGGAAATGAATCATGACTAGATTTATGGTACCGTGTATTTAAAGATCAAATTGCATGACCACAAGCATTTATATTTTTATTTATAGGAAATAATATAAAGGAGCAAGAAGCTTATGTGCAGCTTAAGTGTTGAACATTTATCTTTTTCAAAATGCATTAGAAAGGCAAATGGACTTGGAATGCCAGTTAAAAAGCAAGGATCACTCACTGTAATTTATTACTTTTTGTATTTAGGTAGAATTGAAGTACGAGTTATAGTGCCTGCAGATCAACTTGAACTGCTCTACTATATTTTATGAGGTACAAGGTAGCAATTGGTTGCATAAGGGGCTAGAGATTTGGTACTAAATCCTCTTCAACTTTTAAATGATACTTCTGTATTCTGTGATTATTTTTTTTAAGCCTTAATAGCTATGTCTACAGAGTAAGTAGGTACCTTAACCAGCTTTGGAATGGATCTCCATATAAAAAGCCTTGCATCCACATGTAAACCACTGTAGATGACTCAAAAAAAATTTCCAGCTCTTGGGAATTCTGGGATATTGGAACAGTGCTCAGGGCCAGAGTTGTCTTGGTCTACATTAGACTTATAATCATCTGGGGACAAAATAATGATCAGGGGCATGCTATGTTCACGTGGCAGTGTAAACTAATCTATTGTCTCAAACTTTTTCTGTAAAACCCAGGTTGTTCCAGAAATTATTCTAGAGCTTTTCTGGTAAGTTTTGACTTCTCTCTTTCTCTAGCTTGAAATTTCTTTTCCCTTTTTCTGTGTATTCAAAGCAAAACTAACAGTGAAAAAATTATCCTGTTTTCATCACAGAGCAATTCTCTCCTGACAAGCAGTAAGTCAATGTTCATTTCCATTACACAAGCATGAAAACCCACTGAAGCTGACTTGGGAAGTCTAAATTTTGCTGCCTTCATAGGCTTCTGTTTCCTGGAAACATGGAAAACTTGTAGGATGTGCATGCAGTCTTGTAGGATACAATATGTGACTATAATCAGATCCGTGTATCAGGGAGCTGGGGAGTACATTGTCTTTTCATGTCAATGTATTAGCAAAGTCCTCAGAATTAATTTTGTGATGCAGTCAGGAAAGCTGGCAGAACATGGCAGAGCTGGAGTCTCTTTCTCTTGCTGCTCAGCAGAGTGTGTGAGTGGCTGGGCTCAGCAGAGCACCGTGCACGTCCAGTAAGTACAAATTGTTGGCATCAACTGAAGATTATTGTTATCTCTGGAAGACTGCCTGTCATGTGGATACTTTTCACGCACAATATGATGTGTGGTATAGAGCAAGTTTTGCATGTTTTCAGGCAGAATACAAACCCAGAGCATATCTGGGCAGACATAGCCAAGGGAACATGGCAACCAAACAATGGCCTCTGGTGGCCCAAAACCTGGTTCCATCTCCTCATCTCACTTTTGGCTCCATGGGTTTTGAATCAGGCTCTGTCCATCCAACATTGCAATGGCTGAGTCTGCCTGTGCATTTTAGCTTGGATCAGGAGTGCACTTCTAAAGCACATCTTGTGACAGTCTCCACTGTTTATGTTTTTGTTCACTTTGAGAAATTGTCTTGGGTATATAAACTGGAATTAATCTTGGATAAAAGTAAAAAGATGTGCTCCAGGACTACATCTGGCACAGTCCAGCTACAGACACTTGGTCTGTGAGGCCAAACAAGAGCTAGTCCAAAACAAAAAAACCCAACCAACCAAACAAAAAACCCCCAAAAATCCATGCTTATAATGTAGATTTCTGGTCCTCATGTCAGCTGGCTTGCACTATTTGTCAATGTGGATGTAGCCTTAAGGTTCAACTGGGCATTTTCTTGCAGTATAAAAAGATCTTTCTGTTAGCTTCAGAAGCTACTCAGTCTGCCTGTGGTTAAGGTTCTTAAAGAGTGAATGAAATAGGGAAGATAATAGTTAACCATCTTTATCAAACAGTAGACATCTCAGATGAAAGCCTGAGTAAATCCAAAGTGTAATAGTAAATATTTTAACTCTTACTATGGCTCCAGGATCCTCATACAATTCTCTTTAATATATACCTGTGTTTTAAAGGTGCGGATCTGAACTGTAAAAATACACCAAAGCTGATGGCAGTGCAAGTAATCAAATCCTCTTAATATAAGCTCTGCTTGGTCTCCCATATGATTTTTAGTGGTAATTGTTAATGGATTGGTTTCCCCTGCAGTGCTGCTTATATATGTGTATATATAATGGGAAAGGAGAACAGCAGCCTTTCTTGGTGTAGCAGACAGTGGCTTAATAAATCTGTGCTAGACAGGTACAGTGTCACTCTGGATGAGGCATAAATCATGAACCAAATTTTAGTAATAATGATACTAACTAGGGCAATGTGGCATTGTGAATCTTTCATGCGAAAAGAAAAGTACATTTTGCAGTGGTTTATTTCAGCTGTTTTAATAATACTCAAGTTTTATTCACTGAGTACTTTTTGCCGTTTGGCTTGTTTTCATTGAAATGAAAGCAACGTACCCATATCCAAGTGAAATTAGATCTAGGGGTTTTTCGCCTCTTTTTGAAAAACAAAGGTACTTAGTACACAACATAGGAATTGCTTATGTCTCTGGGATATCAAGCCATTTTTGTGGAATTGCAAGAAAACATGATAAAACACAATTTGCTATTAGTGCTGTTGGCAGTGCTTTGAACTGGTGAAAGAGATACATTCCTTATTACTCACATGTATTTTACTTTCTGTGCTAATATATGATAAATATACAGCCAGTTTGATAAGTCCTTGAAAGATATGATATTCACTTCAGTATTTTAAGATTAAATTTGATCCATCTTAAGTTTCAGCATGAGTTCTCATTGGCAACATGACGTTAATAAATCATCAGAGCACCATTGATCAACTGACTTATTTAACACTGCACAAACAGCAAGAACTTATACTGGGCCACAAACCCCACTCCATGCCTTTGCCATTGAGAGAGTTAATAAGTTTACACTGACAGGTTATTAAGTTCTCTCTAACCCCAGAGTTCATATGAAAAATATTTAGAATAAGCTTGTGGGCAAAGAATGAGTTGGGTCAGGCCTGGACCCAGATTGGCGTGAGCTGTTCCAGGTGAGACAGTCACTGCTAGCTCTGTTGAGAGCCTCAGCTTCTCCACCCTAAAAATGGGGGGAAATATTCTGGTCATTATAATGGAGTTACAGATTGACTGGGTACTGTTCCTTCAATTCCTTTTTACTTCTGCTGCAGGATAGCATTTCCCAAGTGCTGTAATCCTTAACCAATTATTTTAGACTTCATTCTGACTTGGCTCATTACATGTTTCTCTGCTCTACATTCCCTGCTCATCTTTCTTTGATGTTGCATTTTCATACATTACATTCCCCACATGCTCTTGTAGGATTCAGCCCATATTTTCCTTATAACTTTTACTATCTTCATAATGAACTGTCTCTGTTTTCTCATTTCATGTAATGAAAAGAAACTACTGTTAAATAGCAGCCATTAATACCATGAATTTCTCCATCTCACTAAACAGAAACACTCAGATCTTAACCTGATAAATTTAGTAAAATTTCATCTAACTCTGTCTCCTTCAAAAAAACATCCTGGCACCTAAATTAGGTCTTAGATTAGAATGGTCATCAAGGCTCTTTCTTTCTTCTAAGGAAAAAAGAGAAATGTCAGAGAATGATTCAGCACATATAAGGGGAATCCTTAAATACAAGCTGAAGGTGAACACCCTCCATGGAGCAGAGAAGCAGCCTTGGACACCGGGAGTCATGACTTCACGTGCTTTACAGAAGGAAGAGATATGTAGGCTGTATTCTTCAGGCTGCTAAAAAAGTGATACAGAGAAGGTATGAAAAAGGGTCAGAAGATCATGACCCTTTGGGTCAAAAATGTCCACTATTTGTTTTGATACCAAAAGTGTGGGCATTAAATGAAGGCAGCATGTACAGCCTCAGAGGAGACCATGGTGTAGCTAAGCGTGTTGTATCTAGGCATTACCTGTCGTGTGCTGCAGGTATTGATCCTTTCTGGGGGTTCTGTGGGCAACTGGAGAAGTTCATGGTAGGGACATCCAGGTAGGACTGCTAATAGGAAGCCTCTAAGTTACAAAAATGTTGGAGGCTGGCAGAGTTTTCTGGGTAAATATCACTAAATGTTTGCTCTTTTCTTGCTCTAATTCCCAGGCATCTCCTTTTGGTCACTGTTAAGGACAACTAGGTGAACGCATGTCTTGCACAAGCCAGTAAAACACTTTTTACAGTCTTCAGTAACACACCTATCAGCCTAAAGCTGGTGGAGTGAATCTGTACCTGCGTTCACAATGTGTGGTTGTGGGTTCTCTGTAGAAGACTGTTTGCTCAGACCTGCTAATGGGCCGGCTCCTGCGAGCTGAGTTGAATATATGCATTAGCATTTGTTAAGATAAAGTTTCTAACATAGCATTAAATTGAGTTTTAAATGAATGAGCTGATAGAAATGCCATCCAAATGATCACATTTCAGTTCAGCAAGACTGGATTTCTTTTCATTTGAGAGAGCTCTGATCTAATTTTGTGTCTTCCCACTGGATTTTTATTTCTCCCAGTTGGCAGTGTAATGGCTTACATTCTGGTAAAACACACAAATATTTTCTAACTGCAAACCATCATGTTTCAGTGGTTTCAGCTTTTCAGATTGTTATCTGCAACCACCACTTTTTTCCAGAGTGAATGTGCTGCTATTTGAACTCTGATCCCATGGATAGAGCATGAACAGCACCTTTAGTAGGATGGCAAATTCTATCTGTTAAACCATGACCCTTTAAATGGTCGTAGTTTCTTTGTATACATTGACCGCTGAAAAAAGAAAGTAAGTTCTCGTCTCTTAGTAATGAATGAATTGTATGAATTAGAATACTTAACCGTTTTAAGAATTAGAATATTTAACCATTGTAAAGCATGTAGTATGTATGTGCTAAGTTGTTTCTGGGACTGAATTTCTAATAACTTATTCAATTGGAGGTTGAATCGAGGTCCAAATGGGCAGATCTTAATAACTATATAAACCACTAATCACACCTCTAGGCAGATCTTGATGTGTCTTCAATATTTAATTCAGTCAGATATCCTTAAATAATTCAGTGATTTTTAATTAAAGAAAATAGGATGTTTAGTTGATTTTTGTAGGCCAGGGAATATTTATCAACATGATCTCGTGCCTTTACTCTTCTCTAATATCTTTTCTTTCCCTGCTTGGTATTTTATAGCTTTTGGATTGTGCCTCGTTACATATTTTTCTTTGATTTGTAAATGTGAATGTGATCAATAAAAAACTATGGCTTCAAAGTGTCCTTATTTATATTTAAATCCTTCCTCTCACCTGCTGTTTGTTGCTTTTTAGTTATGTCACCGGTCCCACTGGAGCTCAAAAAATTTAGCTGATCCTCTCTAAACTCCCAGAAATGTTCTTTTCCCATGTACTCTCCTGTCCCTGCAGCTTCTGATGTAAAACAGATTTAAGTTTGTGTAGAGCAAGGGTCAACATGAAAGTTTAAAACAAAACAAAAAAAAAAGCTGCCATTCAACTTTTAGTTCTGGTTCTTGTTATATCTCAAAGCTCTATTTTAGTAATTTAAAAATATTAGTATTGTTCTATATCCACACCCTACCTTTCACTTTCACTGAATCTCATAATGAGACTCATGTCCACTTTAGATAAACTTCTAGTTTATCTAGTTGATGATCATTTGGATGAACGGCAGCCAGTTATGCCACAATGGTAAAACTGATAATTATTTTGCAAATTGAGCTCTGTGAGGTTTGCATTTATTCTCCTTTAGGTTATGGCCAAAAGGCAAGCTTTTAACCCATTTTTCCCATTCCTGAGTGGTTATTTGCACAGTCATGACTTTGGTAAACCTTTGGTATGGGTATTGGTTTCTTGAGATCACTTTGGTGGTAGATTTCCTAAAAGGTTATTACTTTATTGCTTTCATTGCTTTCATTTATATTCAAACTTTTTTTCTTTCTTTTTTTCTTTTTTTTAACAGAGCAGGTTTTTCAATTCTGTAGCTTTGTAGTAACACATCCCTTCCTGAATGTCTCAGGAAATAATAATGACTTAAATGTTGAACAAGGATTAAATACTGCATGCTATGGCTCAATGTGTTAGTCCATTTACTGGTGTTGTATATATGTACCCAGCTTTCTGCATTTTTCAGTGCTTAATCAGATGGAAATAGCAATTGGAGGTGTAATTCAGCGTTGTGCTTAAGGTCATTAAACCCTGTTGTAATGGGTAAATCCAGACCCTGCTGTGGACTTATAAGGCAATTTGGCAAAGAAAACTGCTATTTTACTGAGCCGATGAGAGTTGGACAAGGACTGTGTCCCCATTAAGGGATGAAGCCCCACTGCATGAATTTGTTGCGTTTTAGCTTACATAGAACATGTCTAAGCCAACAAGGGTATATACCGAGTGCCTGCTAGACTCTCCTCTTCTTCTGGGGAGAGATATGTACCCAGAACAAGCATAGAGCTCCTCCCTGGTGTGCTTCAAGAGCGTTTGTCTTTCTGCTCTTCAGTTCAACCTCCATCTTGAACATAAATTTCTGTGGAAAAAGTACTTTTTTCCCCCAGGAATTTCATGAATGAAAAATGAATCCTGAGATGAGGTAGAAGGTAGTGAAGGTATTCACTGTAATAATTAATTACAAATCAGAACAGAACACCTATTGCTGCAGTGGATTAGCAATTAGACTGAAGTTAGCATATGAGAGGTATCTGCAGCTTCATGGGAGCTCATGAAAGATTGTAGTTGGTATTCTGCTCCTAGCAAAGTCTGAGACTAGCTCTCAGCTGTGGATTTGATATTAACTTAGCACCTCTTTTTCTTCTGGATAAATATGACCACTCTTTCCTCAATGGTCATTTATTGCCCCTCTGGTAGAGATGTCTTCTTTATGGAGATGAAAGAGGCAGAGAGCAGATGAAAAGGCACTGGTGAAATTGAGTCCTCTGAAAAAGCAGAGGAGGGAGGTATTTCTATGCCTGTTAGCTAAAGAACCATCATGGCCCTAGGGCCTTCAAATGCATTTGATTCTTTTGTCTTCAATAAGGAATTTGAGCTCTTTGAGCATTTTGGAGAAGGTCAGGTGGTTAATTTTGAAGTTGTTTGCCACAGCTGTGTAAATCTTAGAGAACCCCGTGAGGCCTTCAATGCCTTGTATAAACTCAGGAGATATGAGGAGGACTTTATCACAAGAAAACTGTTGCTGGTGAGGTCGCCTGCAGATGATTCAGAGATGGAAGGAAAGAAGGAGTGAATGAGCTGGCATGACATTTGGTTCTAGGAAGCCATGGGGTATTCAAGAAACAGATATTCTTTAGAATCCACTGAAGATTTAAGGTTATTTTAATACCTGTCATTCTTTGCATGCAAGGTCTGTAAAATATGCCAAAGTGTAGCAGATTTAGAAATTTCAACAAATGCTGTTGTTAACCCCAAAGTGCTTAAAGATCATTAATTCAGTTCTGAAAAACTTTAGATGAAAATAATAGAAACAATACATGCAATGCATATAATAAAAGCTAATATGTCACATTTTCAAGTATTCTCTGATATTTTTAAGGGTGATAAATGTTGTCTTTTTATTGTTAGACTTAATATATTGCATATTCTCCATTGTTACAAACAAACACTAAATAACTGAGACTTGCATATAATCTTGAGCTGGCAATATTGTCCAGATGGCAGTCTCCAAACTGTGGCAATCCATCTTCACCCTTGTTTCCATATTAATTACTCATCCACATTATTGTATGCTGATTAAAGCTAAAAAACTGAAATTTCCAGGTCCTATTCCTAACCCTTTTTGCACTACAATATTGAAACATGGGTGTTCATAATCTTGACTTTTTTTTTTTCATGATGAAATCACCACAAAAATATTGTTGTCTTTTTTTTTTTTTTTTTTTGTAGACACAAGAAAACTGCCATTTTACAAAATCCAAAGTTTCCTACCTCTGCCTCCCTTGCTGTTGATGCCATTGGAATGGAGCATATTCTGCACAACTCTAGAAGTTAAGCTTTGTATTTCAATGGACTGGCAAATTTTCATTTGGAAATACAAAATACTGCCCTGAAACTATGCCAGGTTTTCATCTGAGTATTAAATCATGTGGCTTTGAAAGAAACATTGCCTTAAGAAGGTTGGTTGCAGGCTAAATTTCCATCAACATCAAGGGTTCAGGTAAGAGTTTGTGTGCTAGTGAAATCTTTAGGACCCCTTAAATTCAAGACGTTGTATAAAAATATGACAATGCATTATATTTTGTTGGCTGGAGAGTCAGATTCTGTCCCCTGTATTGTCTTCCATAACTACTTTAGAAAGGTTCACCAAAATAGAGGTATTTACAGAGCACTGGCTGCTTCCACTCACAAGCAGGACCATCAAGATGTTATTATTTTCACACAAATTATTTTTAATATATAAAAAGCTGTATTATAATTGCTTAAACCTCTTTTTTGGTGGGTTTTTTTTGTTGTTTTTTTTTTCCCTTCCCCCCCCCTGAAATCTGAGTTAAGTAAGTAGGTGAAAATTCTGCCTTCAGAATCTCAAGTTTCAAAAGAAACATAACTCTGGATTTTGGATCGTCTGACTTCCTTTTCCAGTGATGTGTCAAGTCCAGTATTTCAGTGTGAAACACCGATGTGACAGACTGCCATAATGCAATGTGTTTAACCACCTCAATGATGCATCAACTGGAAGGAGTTCCCAAAGATTCAGTTCACACATGCACACACACACACAAAAAAATGAGGGAGAAACAGTATGGGGAAGCGGAACATAAATCTTTTTCACATAGTTTGGCACAGATTTAATTATGAAGTATTTGTAAGAGTTCAATCAATTAGACCACTTGATTGTTTAACTTATAACTTTGAAGGCAGATTATCTTTTCCAAGAGAAAAGCTTCTCTTAACCAAGACCTTTCATGTTAACTGCTCCAGAAGGAAAATGCTACATTTGCTGTAGGACTTGAATAGAGATGCAGAAAAAAAGTGTGTAATACTATGGTGCTTTTGGCTGAATTTCAGGATTTTCATAGGAATGGGCTAGTTAAACCCTTAAACTCCCAAATTACGCACACAAACAAACCAAAAAGGGCAAACCACTTTTTTTTTTTCCCCATTAGTAATCATATTTAATAGAAATAGCAATCTAGTGATTTAATCATATGTAATGTTTATAGTGGCAATTCAATATCAATTGTGGGTAGATTCATATTTTCAAGTTGAAGAAACTACATGAGAGCCCGTTAATTATTCCTTAATTTTCAAATTATTTTCCAGAGTCTCATTTTCACACTTGCTTTAGTTGTAACCTATTTAATTTCAAAACCTGTCCATTGCCAAACAAGATAGCCTTCATAAATTGTCAACAATCACACTGGGAACCACTCTTGGGTGAGTTGACTGGTGTCTGGGTACCATGGGAGGAAGACTTGTAAATATGGAAATACAGAAAACTAAAGAGTGGGATGGGAGGGAAGGAGATCAATGCCAGGAGAGTATACACCATGCGCTGTTGTATTTCTTGAGTATCGCATTCCAACACTGTCATCAGATGGACAAACCTTATATTAAACATTCTTTCCTGCTGCAGGGACAGAGCATACCTGCCAGAGAGCAGGAGCGCTGGTGGATTTGACAGCCCCCTGATGGCACCATAAGCCGCAGTGAGACGCTGGAGATGGAGGTAGAAGACAAACTTGCAGGACAAATTCATTATGTACATCTTATGTGGACAAACCAGAGCTGTCTGCAGTCTGGGAGCAGACTGGAGCAGGCCATGAGGGGCTGCGGTCCACCGACAAAATAATAGCTGAAATATGGTTCAAATAGAAAACTGATTGCATTTACTCTCTCTCTTGTTGAAGGCAGTCTCTGTGTTGGCTGCAGAAGGAATTTGCCTGAGCCCTGAAAGTGTAGACCAAAACTAAATCATAACCAGAGCCTGTCTGAAATCATGTCTGCCAGCAAGCGCAACAGAAATCATGTCTGTCCAAGCGCTGCCGCCGCCGAGTTAAGATGTATCGTAACAATGAGCTGCCTCACTAATTCTAACCGAACGCAGGAGTCTTGGCTGCCTGCTTGTGACTGCATGTAACCTTTTCAAAAGCACCCAAATATCTTAGGAGTCTGAATCTCATTGAAAGTCGGATAGCTAAAGGGTGACTAACATAACCAACAGTCTAAATGCAGCGAGATTGCCTGGAATGGACTCATAAATCTCAGAGTTCTCCTTCTACGCAAGTTCTGGCAGTTGTACCCTGTGGAAGTTGCATAGTGACTGGCTGAGTGCTAAACAGGGTTTAGTTGGCCAAATTTGGCCGAGTTTTGGAAGAGTCAGCAGCTGCTAATTTTTGTCAGTCTCCCATCCCTCCTCATCCATGGCTGTTGGTCTTCTCCAGGACTTTGCACTGACCACATGATGTTGGCCTGTAGGTATGTGGTGCTGTACGTCTGCACCACGTGCTGCCCGAGGTGGTGGTGAGTGTGGAGCGTTCTCACAAAGCGTGTGACATGCCAGCTCTCTTTAGTTCAGTGAGGACTGGAGGGTTTTTTTCCCTGTGGATCTTTTACATGCAAGTCAGGCTTCACATAGCCCACAGTCAAAAAAAAAAAGAAAAAAAAAAAAAAGAAAAAAAAAAAAAAAGAAATCCTCCACTACAGAGACAAATAGCAACATGTGGCTGGAAGATAACAGAAATGTACATGCAAGTGCAAAAATTAAATATGTAAATATGAAAATGAGGGAATTTTTTTTTTTTTTAGTGCAAAAGAACTGATTCACTTGTCATTGCTGGAAATTACATGTGGCTTTATTTCCTCAGCAGCCCATCTCAGAAAAACAAAATAGAAAAAAAAAAAAATCCATAGATAAGAAGCACCATCAGAGTACCCCATCTTTTGGGTTGGCTTTGGCAGTGGGAGCCTTGTGCAAAACTTTACAGCTGGCCTGAAAAAAAACAACAAAATAAAGATAAAGGCAAAAGAGCACATTAGAACAAAATGTGCAGAATGCAGATGTGCAGTCTTCCTGCCTTCTCCACTCTGTCTCCAATCTTGCTGCAGTGTCTCACCTTCTTGAGAAATGCTAGGTTTATTTTAAAAGACTGTTTCTTCATTTTCGGCAGTCATTTTCTGCATCTCCTCCCTCCCTCCATGTCCCTTCTCCAGTCCGTAGCCCATGTCTTTGCCAGATATTTAATGTAAAAATTATTACCTCAGCTTCTTTCAGGCTCTGCCCCTGCTCTGTGCTGGTTTAAATAAGATGCCTGGTTGATGCAAAGAAATCAAGATGCTCAGCTGTGGGACCGGTTGTTTCTGAGCCACATCACGCTGGAGTTTGCAGTTAAGAGCTACCTCCAGGAGCAGCAGAGTGATAGAGGTACAGACTCTAGTGTTAAAGATGCAGACTGCTGGGAGCACTCTGTTCCTTCTCCTGTTAATGAGTCAGTCTGTATTTACAGAGGAATAAAGTTAAAAAGCCATCCGTGATCCTGTAATTTTTGTCAGTCCCCAAGAAATCAAGTTATTGAAGAATTCTTCAGTAGGGAAGAAAATAAGTTATCTAGGCTTCCTCTTGTTATGCAAGGATTTTATGAGTTTTGCCCATATTGCATTTTAAAGTGCATGGGACTGGGACTGTCTCTCACTAGGGGCCTTTGCAGTATTGGGTACAATTAGAAACCAAGGCTAATTGGGGCCAATATTCCATTATATGCAGTACAGTGATAGGGAAATGAGCTTTTGTTTTAAGGTAACTGGTCCTGGCCTGTGTGCATGGAAGCAGTTCTTACTTTGGAAAAAAGCCTAGGGCAATTTTGCACAAATAGACATGAAAATTTCAAGGTGCAAAACTGAGCAATGACCTATTGAATTTACTTACCAGAGTACGTCCCAAAAACTGCAACTGTTCCAATGCTGAGGCTGGATTGTTTGCCCTTTTAAAACACCAGAAAAAACTTTTTATAAAAAAAAAGCAAAGATTTTTTTGGTGGATAACTAGCTTTAGCATTACCCAGTAAAGGCAGGTTTCTATTAAACAGCCATCAAGTAATCTAAAATTGGGGGATTTATCAGTCTCGTGCTATAGCACCACCACAGAGCCTCCCAGCCTCCCAACCTTTATGGAGGGGAGCAGGGCTCTGTGATGTGCCAGCAAAGGCAACAGATATGCTATTCATTCTTTAACTGTTAGAAATAATTTAGGGAATCATGGTCCCATATCCTTCCCATCTGACTGATAAAACAAGGTGTGCTTCAGAGCTCACTGTTATGAATGCTGGAGAAGGCAGGACTGTAGTTAAGCCTGTAGTTGTACATGCCAGCAACGCTCAGGCCTTCGGAGCAAAGTGATCACTAGGACACAAGGAAAAGAGCCTGGTCTTTTTGTGTGTGTGTTGCCATATCCCGACTCCAACCAAAGCAGAATGTGCAACCACCCTAACATCCTTGGTGAGAAGAGGATCCTCCCTAGGACTCCCCTCTCTTGGCTGTTCTCGTGTTATTCTCACACTTTTCTGTTTGGTGAAATTGCAAATAGTCCCAGCTTGCAGGATGGTGTGATTGCAGCATGGTGCACCCAGAAGAGGCTTCTGCTGAACAGGTCAGTGCCCAAAAGACTTCCAAGATGATGTATCCTGGTTAACAAGGTGCTCACGACCCTGAGCAATGGGCATATGAACACGGAAGAAAATAATCGGAGACAACGGATTACTTGCTCTTTTTTTATATATTTCACATCAGTCTAAAGAAAATAGATTTTTCTTTCTCTTGGCAGACTAATAGCGTTCTCCAAATGAGGTAGGCATTCTTTTACTGCACCCCATTTTCTCTTTATTGTCACCCATGCACTCTGTTCCCACAATTTGTGCTCTACTTTGCACGGATATTTACAATTCTCTACTTGTTTCCTCTAGTCTGAGATTTTATTTTCTCTGCTTCCCTTTTTTTATGTTTACCTTTTCCTTACAATGCTTCTCTTATTAAACTTTTTCTTCCACTTGACTAGCTCCTTTCCAATCTTTTTTTCTCTCTAGAGACTGCCTATAATTTTCCTGGGCTAGTAACAAACCTCTGATTGACCACTCCTCAGCTTTGAACAGTGTCTTTTGACATCTCGGCTGTACAGATTGTGTACCTTGACTTATTTTCATCTTCTGACATACAGTTCCTCTAACTCCTTTTGCTGGTTTACACAGGTCAACTGTTCATGTTTAGAGCCCCTGGAAGGGTAACCTGCTTTGAAGGTTCATGCTACCTGCTCATTTCCTGAATGGGAAACTGCCAAGTTCCATCTCCCTACCACAGTTAACTCCAGGTATTCATTCAGTATTTTATGAGTCAGAAGGAGATTACGTGAAAGACTATTTCTTGTCTTTAAAGGGTGCACAAAATGGTAAATGTTTTTTCATTTTGCCTACTCCTGACTGTTGCCATTGAGGTGGGAAAGTGGAAATATGGACTCTTGCGTCACTTCTTGGAAGATTTCAGTGATGAGAGAGGATTGGTCTGGTCCATCCCACACACCACCACCCCACCCTATAATGCTATGCATGCATAGGCCTAAATTACTGCAAGCACTGGAGTAGATTATCCTTCCCTGGCTTGGCAAGAGCTTGGTGGAGACTTAGTCAAAGTACTGTATGCGCTTTGAAACCAAACACAAATCAGACTCCTCCTTTAATATGTTGTGTGTTCATCACCACATTTCAGATCACGTGTGTTTCTTGGAATGATTGCTTAAAGAAGGCACAGATAAAAACTAGAGGAGTCCAGTTGAGGTGTATAATGTACTCTTTGTAAGTAACTCCTCTTGTAGAATATGGCAAGGTTGTAAAATACTGCACAGAATTAACATGCAGTTAAGTAAGTTCATACCTCATATATTAAATAAATAGTCGCTCTGCTAGAGAAATACATACACACAGAGTATATGTTAATGATCAAAAAATATACAGATAGGAGGCAGTTTCATGTGCCTGTAAAGACCTTGTTGTCAAAAGACCCACAGAATAATATCTGTCGTTCCAGAAATGAGATCAGGGATCAAAAATGTTTTCACAGTTGCAAAAGTAATAAAGAAAAGCCTGCAATCTCTTCCTGATTGCAGCGGTAACTCCTGGCCCCCAATCTCCATTTTAATGGAGAGATGGGTGTTGCTAGGTTGGCAGGAATATTTTGTCTTAATAATACCGTCTTTGATAACTTGTGGGAGGTCTGCAGTGGGAGTCTTCCATGGACACTTTGACCATAAGAGCTTTACCAACTTTTATGAGAGCAAAATGGGCTTTATCTACTTTACTCAGTTCTGTGCTCTTTTTTGGAAAAACTTTGAAATTATCTATCATTTAAAAACAAACAAATACCGAACAAACAAAAAATCCCTAGCCTCCCACTCTTTATTTCTTGTAGTTTTATTAAAAAAAAAAAAAAGAAAAAAAAGAAAGAAAATCTGTGAATACAACCCAATGATGATTAAAGGTGAGGGATATTATTAGGACTGCTGCAAAGTGAGAATTGCTATATGGTCCTAGGGAAGTGAGCAGGTACATTGCAGCACCATATCTCCAGCAGGGTCTGAGGATTCAGTTGAAGACACAGAATTTTATGATAGTAAATGAGGACTACACTGTTTCAGATCCAGGCCTCTTCTTGCTTGCCAGTAATTCAAGTTAATATTGTGGTGCTGAAAGATTCTTGTATTATAGAAACATCTAACTTTAGTGTTTAATCTGTTGGATTTAATCTGAAATATCATTGTATTGCATATTAATGGCCTAAATATCAAAGTGAGAAAAAAAGAAAAAGGGTTTTCTTCTATTGGTATTGAATTTTCATCTCTCTATTATCATTCCTCGTCCTTGTGTTACAAAACAAGGAGAACAGAAGCGCTAGATCTATATTCTCTAAGCCAGCCATGGTTTCACATACTTTTATCACGTTCCAGAGGAAGCTGTGCTATTGTTTTATACAATGCGAATAATACCAAAGTACTTCAAACAGTTCTGTGAAATGCAGTTCCTTCTATTTCTGCTGTTATAAATTCCTAGGACATTAGAAAAGATCCTGAGTCCAAAAGGTTGGATCCAAAAGATCTTCATTTTTTCAACAGCTGAGGTGAGTGGTTCCTGTCATTTGGTTTGCACATCTTCTTACTCCGTAAGAAGACTCCCCCAACCTAACAAGCAAGCAGGTTTTAGAGGCAGCTGTTTCTGCTGTTGTGCCTCTAATGAGCGAGCCCTAAAGAAGGTAATTTCTTTTCTCTTGTCCATTATGTAGCATCAAAACTTCCTGTAGTTTTAAGAGGTCTTCCTTTAGCGATGAGGTTTTTGAGTAAACTATGCATCTGATACTACTCAGACCCTAATTACTGTAAGTCAGGCACTTATTTCTTTCTACAAGAAACCCTTTTGTGTTATAAAATACAAAAATGTCTAACTGACTGACTTTCATATAAAGGGGGAGGGGAAGGAGCCACACATAACTTGAGTTACTCGAGCATAAGGTATTTTTATTCAACTGAGCCCTTTAGTTCAGATTAGGATCATAGCTTCCTTTGAATGTACAAGTTACTTTGAGTTCTTAGTTCAGTGTTGAAAAACGAACACTTCTAGACACCCCTGACAAGTTCAAATAAAAATCCATTAGGATCTCCTGAATTAGATCTCACTGGAAAGTTGAATTTAACAAAAACATCTGTCTACTGTGTATATGAATTTCTACAGGAAAACAAGAACACAAGCTTAGGTAGCATGGGAAAAGTCTTATTTGTGTCTTGCATTTAAATATTGAGAAAAGAGCAGCTGTATGTTATAGCAAACAAATTTGTAACAGATTCTAAGGAAACAGTGGAAAGATTGTGCTTATCACGAAGAGTGGTATGTGCATTTTCATTTCCTATATCAATGTGTAGTAAGAAGCAATTGCACCAGTGTCAGTTTCTTTTGGAAGACTATTGATTGGTTTATTTATTTGTACATACATGACAAGGGAAACATAATGTATTTCTTTATAATTTAATAGTCATATAATAATAAAAAATGACAGTTCTTATGCTTTTTTCCCACTGACTTTTATAAACAAGGCCAGTGTTGTAACAGATGGATAAATCAGAACTGACCAGGAAGAAAAAAAAAAACCAAAACCAAAACAAAACCACAAACCCCCTCTAAAACTAATACATTTCAAGGAGTCTGTAATTATTTCCTTCTCTGTGACTTACAGCAGCATATTGAAAGTTAATAAAGATAAATGTAACATTTACTGGGTAATAAGAGATTGTAGAAGGAAATAAACAAACCTAGGATATAGTGCATCTAAGTAAACACAAAGGTTGTAAAACCTTCAAACTCAAATATCAAGAGCACTGCAAATTAATGCTGCACACAATACACCCTTTGGAAGCTAACTTAATCCACCCCCATGTATCTACATGAGGGCCATGCATAACAATGCATGAGCTGGATTTCCATTAGAGTTTCCTCTGCAGGCTGTCAGTTGTTTGAAGAAATAACAATTTCCTAGGCATGAAAGCTTTTTCAGAATGTTCCCACTGATGTGTAATAAAAGTGACTTTACTTTTTTTTTTTCTTCCCCCCTCTCCTGCAGCCCCTCCCCCCCGAGATGTGACTTTGGGGGGCAAGAGGATGGACTTAGACCCTCGGCCCCCTACCAGTTTACCTTGCCTGGATTATCAGTGCAGGTGTTAAAATAATTGAAGGTGTGGTAGGAGATACAACCCCTAATAGCTTTTCCTATACGGAGATTACCTAGGTAGAGAATGCCAGAGTACCTGAAGAATAGGCATGTGAGTACCTTATTAACATAGCACCATTCAGCGGCAGCTGCATATCTGGAAAAAAAAAACCTTTAAAGAGCCTATTCATCTATGTTAATGGGCCCATTGCACAGTACATTGTGTGGGAAATTAAGTCTCTGGCTGTGAACTTCCTGTGCTGTGCAAGCTGCCTTGACTCTTTTTTATTGCTTCAGTGTTATTATCTCCTCCTGGAAATAAAAACAATCATGTTCTCACATTTGAGAAGCCAAAACATTCCCAGATAACAAACTGGTTGAAAGTTTCTTTTGTTTCCCTTATTAAGTGAAAAAATATGTTTTGAAATTAAAGTAAACCCTAAATTAACATCAAAGCCCATCAAATTAGCTGAGCTGTCATACGCATGACAATGTTGGGTTTTCTTTTTTTTTTTTCCTCCCCTGTAAAATACACAATTTAAATTGCTTTCCTATTTATTGTTCCTTCCTTGGAATTAATTTTTGCCACAAAATATGTTAATTTATTCAAATGAGACATGATTTTTGAATGTCTAACTGCCAAAAGAACTGCTTTCCTGCTGAAAGACTGAGGTAGCAAATAACATTTTTTAAGGCATTTCTCCAAAATGTAACCCCTTTCCATTTTAGCACAGAGTGGGCCAATCCTTTAAAAGTAGATCTGGACAAGTATACCTAAAGAAATGCAATTTTGCTAATTCAGCTTATTTTCAGGCTCTGTCGTGAATTTATCATGAATTGATGTCGTTCAGACTATATCACCTTCAAGAAAGAATTGTCATCAAATATTTAAACAGTTTTTCATCCTTTCTTTATGATCTAAATGCTGCACATTGCATCATCGTCATCATTATCATCATTACCTTCATTATGCTGCTAAAAGAAAGGACTAATGATCAATACTAACTAATTACAACTCAATTAAGGAGGATCTTTTCACTGTAATTTTTTTTTAATCTTGCTATTTCCAGTTCTTCCACATTTCCAAGTTAACGTAATATGTTCCACTATTTAACATGTTTAATGAGCATATTGGAAAATAAGTAAAATTGTCATTTAATGTGATGTAGTGGTTCCATGGTGTGTACTCAACTTCCTTTGGACAACACTAATATATAAAGAGCAGCCAAAAAAAATCCAAACTCTTGCTGATAGAAAATGAGAGTTCTTCATATAAATTGTGATAGAATTTAGCTCTTCAAATAAGCAGTTATCTAGAGACACTGTAGAGATGGCTAGGAAAAGCTGAAGTACAGCTGATTCACTCCAAACTAATTACCAAGGAGTAGGGAGAATAGAAGGAAGCCAGTTTTGGAAGGAGCCTCCTAATACAAATCATCACTTTATCCCGTCTGTTTGCATAGACTTCCCTTGCACTGATCCTATGATTTTTCTTCAAAATTTTATCTGTAAACTCCTCAGGGCAGGGATGTTTTGGTACACACAGTACCTTGCTCTGATTTCTATCCTTGATAGTGCTAAATGGTATTACCATAATGAAAATCATTGCTGTTGCTGATAGGGACTCTACTGAGTGCTCTTTGGGTATCTGCAAGTCTGACAAGTGGTAATACAGTAATATCAGAGAGGAAATCAATATTTCATATTAGTTAATGATTTAATTATGGAAATCCTTCCCTTAATGCCGTTTGTTAACTAAAGTCACCATAAATTGTATTCTCTTCAGCTCATCTTTCAGTGGCACTCTGAATTACACTTTCCTGACATTTAGATATTGGAATATTAAACAGATTTCTCTTTCCAGTCCAGTCCAACACTTTGTTCACAATGCAGGCCATCTGGGAATGTGTACCCATTAATGCTCTGGGAGGCACTGTTAAGAGTTTGCATATTTTAAAAAGTCAGAGAAAATTAGAACTGCAGGAAGACCAACACATGGCACTGTCATTACATCAGTAGATTTAACATCCATATTATTACATCATTACTTTTTTTCCAGTGGTATTTTGCATTGTATGTTTTCTCTCTGCTCATATATTTATTTTTTAAAACAACTTGCAACTTCTTTTTTTTTTTTTTTTAAAAAAAAATCTGGCATTTTGCAGTTTTTACAGTATGTTCTTGAGACTTTAAAAATATACAGTGAATTCCAGGCTAGCATTTCCCTTCAGTCAGTTTTACACAGCAATGTTATTTTTATATAGCAAGTGTGCTGTTGGCATTTCAAGAATCACTGAGAGGCCAGTAATTTGGGCGCAAGCAAAATTTTTTGAAACTGTTCCTGTAAAGATAATTCAGATTAATGGGCCATTTACAGTCTTGCTAACTTACTAACTGGCTATGTGCTCTAGGTAATCAGGGTGACATTACTGCCGGCACAAAAATGACATCTCGTCATCAGAAATTTTCTTCATTGGCACAGAAAATGCCAGGCACATCACCTCTGACTGTGTGGCCACCACATCTATTAACCTTATTGATTTGGAGTCATGCTGTGCCACACTGGAAAACTACTCCCTGCTGAAAGACTCAAGTGGATCAATCCTGAACCATGAACAAAAACTCAATAACAAAATGTAGTAGGCACCTTTCTCTATTAAGTATTCCTCAAAGTAAATTACATTAGAGAACATCACCATGAGGAACTTCCCTTGGGATTTTGTGATCTCCCAGATTCAATAATGAAAAATAGCAAAATAGGAAGGAAAAAGGTATTTTATGTCACTTAATTTTGTTCTCAAACATCTTCCTGTATTTTAATTTTATACTGTAACTCAGCTCCCCCTTCTAAACCTTAAAAATCTAACTTGCTGTTTGTTTTTAATGATGATTATCCCTGGTAAGTCATCCAGTGACAGACAACTCTGCAAAAGAAACTTTTCTCTCCTTTATGAGCCCTTCAGCATTTTCATGTATTTATCAGCATTTATTTTTGAGAGCCTCATTGTGATGGGACTTGAAAATGAAACAAGCCATCTAACTCCTTTCAGCCTCATACAGTTAACAAAGAAGGCGACAAAAGGAGTTCCAGAGCTTCATATTTCCTGACAAAAGACAGAGGACTGCAGCAAGCCCCATTCATATTTAAATGTTCCTGGCTTTGGAATTAAAAGTCCATCTTTCATGTTACCATTTCCGTTCCTTACATTTTTTGTTGGTGTTTGCTGGCAGTGAAAACTATGTCCCAAACATTAGTGTGACTCTTCAGTTAAGTCTGCAGAACTTCTGCTCGTAGAAAATATTTCTTGTCACAGACAACTGAGGCTTTCTTAAATAGCAGTTGCACATCATTACAGTTTTAAATTGTGTTGGAAGACTGAGGACAAGAAAAGTGTGGGTACATCCTCTCTGTGCAAGTGTGAGTAATTACCTTTTATAGCTGAGTAAGTTTTACTAAAGCCAGTGGGACCTCTCTCTTCAGGAAAGATGTAAGGGGTACAGGATGGGACAGGATAGTTTCTGTCGTTCAACACTGGGACAACAGTATTTTTGCCCAAGGGTCTGATCTGAAAACTTGACAGCTAAAACCTATGGGCATAGTGTTTAATTTCACATTGGTTTTGGTGTTAATGAATAGAGCAAAGTTCATTAAAAATACTCTTTGCACTGTGTTCAGTCAAGCCTAACATCTGTATATTTATCTGTATTAAATATTTTTCATATTTTATTTTAAAGACAATTCTGGATTATGCAAAGAAAGGAAAACAAAATTAGAAAATATTATCAGTTACTGGGAAAAAAAGTGATTTCTCAAAGCCACGTAAAATTCTGGAAAGTATTCTTTTTATTCCTTAGGAAATAACCCTGGGTTTCTAATTAATATCGTGAAATTAAGGCCATTTATCTGAAAAACTGAAAAAAGATCTATATACGCTCCAAAGTTCAGTGTTTGTCCCTGAGCTCTAACATGGGATATACTGTGTGAAAGTCTAACATGGGATACACCATATATCATCTCTATTTAGAGCCCCTAGGCAGGAAGTATGGATAAAAAAAATAATCAAAATTACTGTTTTTCTTTACTGAAAGCCCTCTAAGGAATTCGTTGGAATGAGTTCTGTCTGCCCATCTAATTGATAATTATTTAATTAGCAATTTATAATGATAATGGGATTTTACCCCCCACCAGTCCATCTTGTCTGTAAGAAAAATATAAGTAGACAACCTTATGTATTACTTTACCACTCTTGGCAGTTGGCACAAGATATTGTGGGCCAGCGTTGTGATTCCCTACAGTTAAACCATAAAAGCAATGTATTCATATATTTCCTTTGCCCACAGTGTTTCCTTTTCTCATTACCGTGGGTGACTGGCATTCTCACAATGCGTGTGGGTGCACAGGCTTGTTGTGTCACCATGGACAGTTCTAAGAGCAGCTTCATTAGTTCTTTTTACAACAAAAGCTAGGGTTTTTTTCTTGCCTTCTCTTTCTTTCCCTTAGTTGGCATGCGGGTTGAATTTTTCTTGGACCCCCTGCTTGACTTTTTTTTTAGAGCTCCTTTTGAACAATGCAGCAGTGTGAACACTAGGAATTGTAACTGATAGACTGTTTGCAGGAGAACTCATGAAAGTTCTCTTTGTTCACTTCACATCAGCCAGGTTTATGCAGACCCTCCCCCACCTCAGCCAAACAGGGAAAAGGAAATCCACTTTTAATTATACGTTGATGGGAATCACTGTATAGTGAAATTGCATCAAGTGGAGAATGCCCACTTTATACTCTTTTATCTAAAAATCCAAAAGAAGCACTGGCATAAAAAAAAATGGATATGCAAGCATAGACTCCCCAATATATAGCCAGGCCTGACTAATTTAAATCAATTTGCCAGCTCCACTTCCAGTCCCGATAAAAATTTTCAGCAGTATTTTTGCACTATGAGAATGTCTTGTCTTTAGGCCTTGAGCCTGGAAAGTCTTATTTTTTGAGACCTTACAAAAAAAATTCCCCAAAACAATAATTTTAATGTGAAAAGGAAGAGTTGAAAATATAAAGTATTTTAAAAATTTGAACTAATTTGATGCATTTTCCCTTTTTCCCCCTCAGGTAATTATATTCAAGAAATTGTGAAGAGGACTCCTAAGGGCAAAACGAAAGGAGGTCTATCTGTTGGCAGAATGAAAACATTACACAAGCTTGTGAGAAGTGTAAGTAAACAAGAGAAGCACTTTGTGCCCTTTTATGCTGTTCTGCCCAGTGAAATGAATGGAAGAATTTTCATCATTACTACAGGGACCTCCAAGATTGTAAATCATGTGAGTAATCTGCTAATAAATACATAATATTAATTTTCTTTGACTTCTTAGAATTAATATTATGAGATAGCATTAATATAGTGATGACAATGCAGGATATTCAGCTTTATTGTGTATACTATTAAAGTTTACTATGGTTATATTTGCTGTTTGGATCTTACAGTATGGAAAGGAAATACTGTCAGTTTTCTCAAACTGGCAAAGGAATTTTTTGGAACTTGTTCTTGAAGGTAATTTTTTATATTCTTTCTTAAATTGCTTTAGCTTAGTTGTCCCAATTAATTTATTTTATACAAGTCAGGCAACTGTTTTTTTAACATTTCCTGAGGAAAAAAAAATGTTAACATCTATGAAAGAAGTGTTGTGAAGACCAAAGACACAGCAGTCTACCTAGCTTATTATACTGCTCTTAAAGTAGTCAAGAAAAATGTTAACTAAGGTCATAATTAAGCAGAGTCACATAAAGCAACTGGGAGAAAAAAGAAAAAAAATGTCTGTGAATGTTAGGAGGTATTTTGGCCTGCCAGATGAAAGAAGTCATACAATGTTGATAAAACTCACCTCAAAGACAAAATCCTTATGACAGCAAGGTCAAAGACAACAGTGCAATTACATCTTGCAGAAGCACCAAAGATATGTTGTGTTGCTGATGGGCCCAAGAAACCCAATCTAGGCACTACATCTAAGTAGAGCCTGGGTAAACTCCGGCCAGTTTCCACCACCAACGCTGGCGTACACTCCTATGCTGTGTGATGGAGTCACAAATGTGTGACTAATAGCCCTGTTGTCCCCTTTCAGATTGGGACTACTTCTATTCCTGTCCTATCTCATCACTGTCACAGATTTTATTCCAAGACTCCTTCAGTATTTCTTCCACAGCAAATTTTGCACAAGAGGAAAACATGTGGGTGTAGCTAAGGAGGTTGAGGACCTGAATGAGGCAGAGGTTAAAAATTATGTTGGCTTAAAGGAACCGACTCAGAACTAATTCATGACATGTCTTCGAATCTAGAGTATCCAGTAAAAAGCAAAAGAACAACAACGCACCTGGTAAGCATCCACTGAACTTCATTCCTTTCCTCATCTGAAGTTCCCCAAGTTATCTGCAGAAGTGTGTAATGACAGCTGAAGTTCTAAAAAAAGCCAGGATGGCTTTTTTTTGTTAATTTATCTACCAGAGCCATTAATTTCCAATTTGAACATAAATCTAAATCAAGCTTGTGAGATTACATGAGTCAGTCCATCAAGGTTCTGCTGTACTAGAATGAGAACAGCATAATTTCCCAGATGCTCATAATTTCAAAGAAGTAATAAGAAAAACATGAGATATTTAACAGCTTAACCCTAACTCTTTGGGATATTTTTTTGGCGAATCTAAGGCACTTTATGATGTTATATCACATAAGGCAATTTGAAAAAGTTCATTAATCCCAAGGGAAAGGAAAAAAGGAATCCTAAAGCTGTGCTAGGGAGATCCTAGTCATATCCCAGGACTGAATCTAGAATTATTCAGAATAGACAGTGAGAGAGTCAGCTTCTGACCAAAAGAGCTTTCACTGTAACCAACCACTAAATGGTAAGAAGCATGGAAATTGAGGCCAAAGTAGCTGTGGCAGGAATAAATGATATTTCTTTTTAGGTCTGGGGAGGCTGAGCCATGCAAAGGAGCCTCAAGAAAAAGACTACAGGGGAACAACTGATGCTCAGCAGTTGTCTGGAAGTGGTGCCCCTCTGCCCGCTGTGAGGGAATCATCTAGGGAGAGAAAGATGGGAACAAAACTGACTTAGATAAAGGTGAAGGGGGAGGTTGAGAATAAACAAAATAGCTTAGAAATACTTTAAAAAGTAAACCTCAAGTTTTATCTGGTTTGCTTCCTTTTTACATCCATTCTGGAGGTTATTTGAGAGAGTCCTCAAAGACCTGTCTAAGGTCTGCTGCTGAGAATAAAGCCACTGAGATGGACAATATTCTTGCAATAAAAGAGTTTTTAAAAAAAATGTGGGAACATTTTCTTGTCATGACTGGGTTGTCTAGATTCTCTGTAGCTCTCCTAGCAATAGACAGGAGCCACTCCTTGCTTTCAGTGAAGTTACTCATTCATTTATTCCCTCATTCATCTTAGAAGCAGGACATTTTTTCTTTAAACTTCAGAAAGATGTAGTTCAGCAAGTTTCCTTCTGCGGAGAACTTAGGAGCACTGTTTGAGAGAAAAGCCCTTGAGGCTGATGTGCTTTGCTTGGAGTTCTGCTGAACTGAATTTGCACATTAAGTACTGTACCTTGCTCTTGCGTGCTAAAGAATCCCCTGTTTAAGACTACATGTGTGTGTAAATAAAGGAAAATGGGATACAGCCTCAGGATTTATGCTGTGTCATCTGTGAACAGGCCCTTTGGGCTGCGTGGGGAGCCAAGAATTTCTGGGTTGTGGATATGCAAGCCATATCGTCCTTTCTCAGTGGTATGCTCCTGCAGCAGTGATTAGGAAAGCAGCCCCATACCAGTAGAAAATTCACCAAGCCAGACTTCCCACAGCTGGATTTTTCTAGTTTAAGCTTACTTTCAGACCAGGGCTAATGTAAAGCAGACTTAACATATGTAAGATATAAGTCTGTAGGTGCTTCAGTAATCTTCGTTCTCGCTGCAAGAGCATTCTGTTCCAAATAATGAAATATTATTATTAATAATGAGGGGATGGATTTGTGCTGCTTATTCATACTGGTGAAATATTGCCCGAGTCCATGATCTTCACAAAGGTAAGAATACATAATTGGGCTTTAGATTGGTAAGCAACACTAACAATTAAAGACTCATCTTGAGTAGATGTCCTGAATACAATCACTTCAACATTAGTGATAGTTTTCAGGCAACTGTCACCAGATTTTTGGACATATAAATGAGATCAGAATTTGTCCGCTCATGTTTCTATACTCTGCTTGGTTGCCTATAGACGAGAAGGCTGACATCTATTAATGGAAAAGCCTTTGACAATGACACGTCTCTCTTTGCAAGAATCTGAATAGCAGTGACAGATCAGGATCCCCATTTTGATGTTCACTGTATATATTTCTTTTGTCCTCAGTTCAGCCATACTCGTTTCATTAATTTGGGTCAGTTAGGTCAGGCAGCCTTATAATTATCTCCCAGGACCAAAGCTCTGGCTGAACTTTTAGTTCAGAACATTGCATCTTTGCTGGGACCTGGTGGGGTTATCCTTCATTTCACTTCAAAATTACGAGGACCAATTCTTCTGCGCTTGTGTATACTTTGTATACCTGCCAAGTCCTCTCCTTCCATTCCTTCAGGTAGTCTCAGAAGTGACTGATTATGAATGCTGATCTGACTCTGTAAGCTTTCAGCAGCACACCTGAGGTTCCCGTTTTCTTTCATGGTGAACAGTTTTTCTTTCTTTCTTTGACTTTTTTGAGGAACTGATTCCAAAGATTTTATTCACAGTAGTTAACAGGTGTGAATTGGTGTTTGCTAGCATAAGTGTCGTGCTGGGTAGCCCTTTGTTCCCTTCCTGCTGCTTCCCTGCTCTATTATGGCAAAACTTACTTTAATAGGAGTTTTTTTTTAATGGTTTGTACAGTGTGTATTTTTAAAGCATATTATGGAATAAAAGTGAATACCTATCAGAACAATGTGTTCCTATGAACCTCTAACAATTGGGCAGATCCCTTGATTTCAATGGACACACTCCAGAACAAGGGACTTGAGCTGGAGTGCTAGAATCTGGCCCTCAACAGATGCATTTTTGTTTCCACCAGCATGTGCCAATTAAAATTATTCTGCTGTAATAAAATATCAGGAGACAGAAAAGGAACCACCGTGAACTGAGGCAATACTGAAGAGTTAAGCATCTTTTCAGCTGACACAGATCGCCTGCTCCATTGGTGATCAATGGTAATAATGACATCCCCTTTCCAAGGCAGTGCTGGACTGCTGAGGGCTGATTCTGATGCCAGTGGCTGGTGTGAGTTGTTGAGGGATATTCAAAGACCATGTTGGATGGGCGGCAGGAAGATCTGAAGCCACCAGAGATGTGGAGCAGAAATAATAGGAGGAGTGGTAAGAATGACACCATTTCCAGAATGTCTGAATTAAGAAGGAAGGCAGGAGAGGCTGAGCTATGTTTGAAATACTTTGTCAGTCAGTACCAAGTAATTGTACACCGTTTCAGCTACTAGTGCCTCAAAAATGAAAATGAACTACAATTCATAATGACAATGGTTTTAGACAGCAATCAAGCAAACAAACAAAAAAATGTTTCTTCTGAAAAGTATTTTCCTTTAAAGAGGAATATATAAACTGCTGAGCTGAGTCTCCAACTGTACTCCTGTTTCATGTCTTCATAACATGATCCAATCTCATGGATGCTCCTGATTTTCATAATTTGAGTGGACACTGAATTCTGGGCTCATACTTAAAGAAATTTCTTATTTAAAAAACCCACAAAACTAAAGATGAGAAGGTCTATACAATTGGTGTTTTTAAAATTTATTTATTTGCCTATTTCTCTTTACTGTGGCTGATACTGATTAATAAGAACTGCAATACTTATATTTGCTGGGTCTTTTTGTAATGACAACTCAATTTCTGTGCTGGTAGCTGTCACACAATTTCAAGCAGATTTTATTACAGAAATTTACAGAATTTACAAGATTTTACTACTTTAATAATGACACTTGACCCTCATAGTTCATATCTTTCACTGATTTCCTGCTTGAGAGTTTTAATTCTGCATTTATAATTTTTATACATCTGTTTAAAAACTGATTGAGATGGGAGAAATCCAACATCAAACAGTACAAGAAAAAAAAGGGAAAAAAAACAAATAGAGGGCTTATGATAGCAAAGAAAAAATTCATATAAAAAAGACGAAACTTTGCTGTATCACCAATGTGCCAGAGTACAGCACGCCTATACTCTTCAAACATGTTTCCTTTTTTTCTCCCCAAATTCCACCTCTCTTAAGAGCTCTCAGGCTTCTTGCTTTTCCCATAGACTTTGTAACACACCTTGCAAAATACCCGGTGCTTCCAGAAGCAGGAAGGAGACCTTGATAAAGAAAAGAAAGGTTTGTCCTTTGAAGTAGAGAGAGCTCTTCAAAACTGAAACTCTGTGAACCTGCAGAGGTTGGTTGCCACTAACTGGGAATCAAATCTAGAAGATCCATTTTGTAAAGGTAGGTGTTGGAAATAATACACCAATTTAGCCATTGCAGAAATAAGCTATAGCAGAAATTATTTTTTAAAAATAATGTTCCTTTGTTGAAAGCTAAACATATTGCAACAAATCTTCCTATTTTTACGAGAATTATTGCTGTTTCTCTAAAATCCAATATGGATGCTGAAGGAGGAGTAATATGGTCCTGCATCCCCTCCCCACATGCAGACTCACACTTGAACTTGTTTTCCTGGAAACAGACATTTTTACACAAAACATTTTCTCAAATATAGCCATATGATTGTTTTCAAATAGTTAGATGAAAAATCAACATTTTGAAAGTTGATGCAAAGTAACTTGTGCTCTCCAGATAGCTCTATTCATATATTCTTTAGCTGTCAGAAGCAGAACTGTAGTTCAGCAATTACCTGCATTACATTCATATCTTCCATTCTCTGTTAAATCATGCACACACATTTTCAATTTATTAGCACTGGATAAGTGGCCAACTATGTCTAGAAGCCTTGTAATATGTAAATTACCCTAGCCAGTTCTAAGAAGGGATTTGTGTCCATGAAAGTGAATTACTCACAGATCACAAAAGAAACCACCTTTTCAAAATTATTTCAGATGGTCTAATTATCTGCAAAATGTAGGATTGGTTTTGTGCTGTTGAAATTTGTTAATATCCACCAAAAATGCTCGTGGCATTTTTGTATGCACAGCAGGAAAATCAGTATGGAACTGGAACTTGTTGTTAATAAAACTTGAAAAGCACAGCTTAAGGTCTTTGCTGAACTATAAACGGTTTAGGCCTCTCAAGCCTACATACTGTCTTAGGGTGAGAACATATGGAAAAGACACATGAAAAAGCAATTACAGAAAAATTTGGGTTCAGGGTATTGATATTATTAATTAGAGGTGAATAATGCTGATTTGAAAACTTGACACTCTAGAAATGGCAAAGCAAAGCAATCACTAACAGGTCTGGAATTCATATTACCTGTCCAAGCAATTTTCTTTCTCCTCTGGTATAGTTCATTTCAATGAGATATTACAGACAGACACTAGACACTCAATTTCTCCTTCTTCAGACAACTGGGATTTAAATATCCATTCAGTTCAGTAAATGTTATGTCTATCGTGAAAGTCCTTTTTAACTCTAGGGTTCATATGCATTGTTGATATATAATTAATAGGCATTCTGCATCCTTCTGAAGAGCAGAAATATGTAGAGTTTTGTTTTTTTAATTTGTGATACAGACAATGGATGAATGGCACCGAATATATATAAAAATTATAGTGCTACGTGAGGAAGAAAACTCTTTTACAAAGGGTTAGATCAAAGACAATGAGGTTGGGGATATACCAAAAATTAGTATCTACTTCTGTCTAGTATTAAGAATAGTAGTTTTCTTTATCGATTAAAAAAATGTTCCTTTGTTATCCACATATGTTTTTTTATTTCATTTTTCTTGAATTAAATTTAGCACCAATCGTAGGTGTATGCTGGGACTGGTTCCTAAAGAATACCTGGGTATGGTACTGGGTAGGCACATTAAACCTCCTGCATTGTCTGTTCATACAGTACAAGGGGTGCAGCGGAATCTGCTGAAAGTCTTGAAAGGAGTTCCTGGAGCTCAATGTTGAAAGTATAAATAGAGCATTTAAGTAATGTCAAGTCACAGCAGGAAAGATAAATTAAACTTTGGAATCAGTATTTAGCACTAAGACTATAAGGAGATTCTTCTCTTCCATGTTCACTTTTACAGGACATGAGTATGAGAAGATATTTTGAGCTAAAGAGGCAATAGAAGAGATTTTGGAAGAAATAGGAGAAAATCAACAGGATCTAATTATGAGGATCAGATGCTGTTTCTCCAGATAGAATTCAATGGGAAAATTACTGAAGTTTAACTTTTGTACCAAGTTAGTATGAATGCAGTTTTTATGAGAACAAATACAATTTTGTAGGAGCTCAATGAACAATGTGAGTTAAGATTGTGTGATGAAGACAGTATATCTGCGATTTCAAAAAGCCTTATAAAGGATCTCTAACCCAAAAGATCTTTAAGAAACTAAGTTCTTAAGAAATACAAGAAAACGGTTTGGAGTAATAACTGAATAAAAATAGGATACAGTGGGCAGGAATAAAATAACTTTTCACAATGAGGAGAGGTTGCTGTTGGAAGCACAGAGGAACTATGCAGTATTTATATTCATAAATAAATTGTATAAAGGGAGGGGAATGATTCAGAAGGTGCCATAGTTTGCAGATAATACGAAGTTATTTAAGGATAATGGTTCTACAGCTGTCTGTGAAGGTTTGGAATAGCCAACTTCCTAGCCAAGTTGGGGACAAAATGCTATAGGACATTCAGGGTGTGTTCCAGTTTCTTGAAAATAGACATCTGGAATTACTTGAGAGGGTACTTGGTGTAGCCATGTAATTGTGGCAGAAGTCAGACACACAGCTCGTCCTTGTCTGTGACATTAGATGCCTATTTTTGGGAAACAGAGTCCCATCTTACTGCCTGCTAATATATTGTAATACTTGTGGAGAAAAATAACCTTAGGCCTCTGCAAAAATGGCTTGCAAAATGTTCAGATCAGAGGTCTTGGAGCCAAAATGTGTATGATTCTCTGAAAACATCAGTGGTGGTCAAAATTGCAAAATAGTTAAGTAGTATTAGAAAAAAAACAGGGAAAAAACAATTATTGTGGTCCTGCATAAACCTGCTATGAAACCACAGCGTCATGAATACTGTGTTCAGTATTGATCTTCCCATTCCCCAAAAGATATAGGAGAACTGGAAAAGGAGTACAACGGAAACAGGAAGAATGAAACTGCTTTCCTGTGAGTTTGTGTAGATTAGGACTCTTCCTTTGCAAGAACTGTGTCAGAAGACAGAGAAGACAGAAAACTATGACAAAACATGAATAACATCCCAATGTGAACAAGGACTCATCATTCACTATTTCTCACAGCATGAGGCAAGGATCCCACAGTAAATAAGCCTTTTAGATTTAAAATGGAGAAAATGCTAGTTTTCAAATGCCAGTTGTGGACTTTGCTTCTACAGAAAACTATGGAGGTTAAAAGTACAGATGGGCTGAAAAAGCTGCAAGGTAGTCATGTAATGTTAGTTCATCAGTGATTCTTAAACAAGATGACCTGGAGGCAACACCAAGCTTAGTAAGTTTGTAAGTCAATAATATCCAGAGTGGAGGAGGAGAAGAAACTGCTCGCTTCAAAACACTGCCTCTGCTTTTCTCCAGCCAGTGACTTGGCTCCAACGGGGCCAAGAAACAGAGTTATGGAAAATTTGGTCTAGCCAGCATGACTGATTCTGCCCTTTTATTATGAGATCCCTCCCTTTGATCTGTAGTGCACTGGCTTCTCTATAGCATAAGAACATGGAGTAAACACGCAAGGTCTGTTCTTCCACATAAATACAACTGAAAGCCAAGAATAAATTTTCAGAAAGACAGAATATGCTAAGAGAAATAAAGGAACCATTCAGGAGGCTTCCCCTCAAAAAAATTCATTCTCTTCTATTTGGCTATATTAACATTGAATCATAGAAAATGCATAATGCATCTTCTACTGATAGTCCTGACTGCAGACACAGCCTGAAATCATCACTGTTGATGATTTCTTTTCACTAGAGACACTGATGGAAGACAACAGCTTTTGAGCAGTTACAGAAACTTTACAGAACTGTTCAGGTCAGCAGGTGTGCAAGGGAAATGCTGGACAATGTAGGTGCACATGCTGAATTCATATGTAACTTCATATATACATATATCTACGTGTGTATATGTATACATATATACACACACACACACACATATACACATCTTTTAGATATAGATATAAAATAAATTTCCTGAGCAAGGGAAAGATGAGCCAAAGTCAAAACTGATACTCTTGTGATTGTGCTCGGATTCCCGCAGCAATGAAGCTGGATCTCCCTACCTAAAGAGAGCTTTGTGGGGGCTGGGAGAGCAGCCACCATAACTGCTGCCAATGTCGCAGGAACGTTGCCTGTTGACAAGCCCTTTGCCGTTGTTGGCCCTCAGGATTTACTGGACTGGTGATTTTCAATCCCTGTGAAAAGCTAGGAGCAAAGAAAGCCGCAATATGGTAGCAAGATGTAGCATGCTTGTGGTGAACTATGAAATAGTTACAGTAGATAACACTGACTGGTTTGGTATCACAAGGTGGGCCAGAACAGACTGTACTGAGAGAAGAGCTAAGGAACACAGGGGATGCACTTAAACAGTCAGGGCATGATAAAGTCTGTACTTTGTTATATTTTTGCAGAAGACTTTTTTGCCTAGCCTAGACAAGAAAATGAATGTCACTAATGTGAGGGTCCAGTTTTTTCTCACTCAACTTACTTCTTTACTAGGTAATTATTGGATTAACAAGGTGATATGCCACAAACCAGGAGGACTAACGCATGGGACCGTATGCCTTAAGTAGATAAATTACAACCTCAGACAGCATACAATAAATAATAAAAGCCTTACAAGAAATGGAGGTGGAGGAAGGACAGTTTAGCAAAAACATCTTGACACTTCATGAGGATAGTGGTACACAGAAATGGCAAAAGTCGATTGGAGTCAGACCTTGCAAACCACATTAAACAGATGGTAAAAGCTTTCTCAGTCATACAAGGTGAAAATAACCAAGAGAATCACTGTGCACTGAGAATAGAACAGAAATTAAATATGATAGGTGTGACCCAAAAAATAAATTAAGACTTTGATAAGAAAAAAAAAGATCAAAATGGAATTAACTGAAATATGAATTTGTTTTTTAAAAAATGCAGATAAACTTATCTCATCCCCTTTATTTTAATAACAACTTGATCACTGAGATAAAGCAAATGCAGTAGAATCAACCTTTCTGCTCTTCAGTAAAGGATTTGATACATTACTACACGGGGAATTATTACTTAAATTGGAAAAGATAAGGACAAGTATCAGGACTGTAAGATAAGTAAAGTGACTGAATAGGAGATGGGAGTTATGTTGAAAGGATTTCTCTCTCTCCCTGGAGGAAAGTTGGTAGTGGAGTTCCTTTAGGATTGGTCTGGGGATTAATTTTATTTAATATTTTCCTTAATGACCTAGGCAGAAAAAGTAGGAGTGTACTAATTAATTTGCTGATGATACAAAATTGGGAGAAGTCATGAATACAGAGGAGGATTGGAATATTATACAGGAAGAATTAAATGACCTTGAAGACTGGAGTAATAGAAATGGGATGGAATTTAAGGTCATGCACTGTAAGGTCATGCACTTAGGGACTAATGAAAAGTATCTGCTATGAACTGTGGGCTCATCAGTGGGAAATGACAGAGAGAAAAACCACCTAGTTGTAACAGTCAGTCACAGAATTACTGTGAACTACCAGTAAGTAGACTATGGAAAAGGAAAATGCAATTTAAAGATATACCGAAGAAAATATTTTTAATGAGGCAGGGAGAGTATCCATGCTATTGACCAAGGTGCTTGTTAGACATCACCTGAAATTCTGAATCCCTATGATTGGGGGGCAAATGTTTTTGAGTTTGTTTTTTTTTTAAAAAAAAATAAAACAAAACAAGTGCAAAGAGTGACTAGTATGGTGATCAGAAGAAAGGATGGCCTGTCTGAAAAGAAGCTGTGCCCAGCAAAGCAGAGGTTGAGAGGGGAAGCAATTGCTGTCTATAAAAATACAATGAAGCATACACCAGGGAGAAACAAAAGCTCTTGAATTCACATGATAATTTTGACATGAGAACAAATGGACATAAATTGGCTATGAATATATTTGGACAAGAAATGGAGGAAAGCCTTCTAGACACTGGAGCCATAAGTACAGGAGTGAGGGAATAAACATGGGGCTGGATAGATTTATTAACTGGGTTTATGTGATGTGATTCATGTGCTGGCACACGTTTGAACTTGATGACTCCTGGTCAGTCCTGTGTCCTATTTTTCAGGCAATCTTGCTTCACAGTCCTTCCCTTGGCTTATTATATTTTCTTGTACACTCTCTGTTGTACTTGTGGATATATTTTACAACCTAACCTCCTTGATATAATACAACTATTGCAGGATATCTTTAGTTCATCTGTTCTCTGCTTTCCTGACAGGCAAACGGCAACAACAGCCCATGTCTTGTGATGACCAGAACAATAGAATGAAACAGAAATAAAACTGCTATTTCCTTACAAAAAATCTGTTGTATTGCAGCAAAAAATATAAAATCAGAATAAAGTTGTTCAGTAAATAAACATCTTGAGTCACATCAACTCAAAAAACACACTCAGAGGTAAGAACAATTTGATTTAAAGACAGTCTCCGATTTTTGTAGTTTCCATTCTGTATATTTATATGCATTTTTGGAAGTTGCGTGAATAATTTCCAGATTTAAAGTTTACTCAGTACATAGACCAAACAGTTTTCCCGATGACCCATTACAAATGTTATTAAATTCTTATGTTCGTGCAGTTCCTGCTCGGACAATAATTACACTTGCAAGATTGATAGGAATTTTTTTCTGTAAGGATGACAGAGTAATATTTTATAACAATAAGTTTGTATGCTTCTCCGAATACAAATATTTTATTTTCTTGACCAGACCACAATTGTTGGGTTATAATTCCTCAGTTTTATTGCACTGTTATCAACAAGAATAATTGGGGGCAGAGGGAGGGGAGTAGCCCTCAGTTCCCTCTCCGTTGAGTGACATGGCTTAATCATAATGAATGGAAATACTCCCAACGATATGTACTGTATTTGTGGTGTAAAATCAAAACAGTCATATTGTGTCTTTAATGCTGTCTCAAATGGATACTCTCATTATTGTGTTCTGAGAAATTCTCTGCCCTAGTATGTCTCAAATCTCATTCTAATCATTATAAATTAGCAATGCAGAGGCTGAAAAGCAGCAGCAGCATACTCTGATACTGAGTAAATAACGACAACCCTGTGTTTCCCAGGAGAGGGTCCTTCCTTTATGATAAACCAGTAAATTGAACAGGTTTCTTACTATTTGATTGAGGAATTACAACTATTAAAAGTTTGAGATTATTTACAGTGACTACTGCATCTGACAAATATTGAGTTACAATACTTAGTCTGTGTAACCAACAGCTTATTCCTTTTTGTCATGTGCTGTTGTGTTGTGTTTCATCAACTTCAGAGACAATGATGCAAAGTAATGCAATGTGACACCATGAAATACAATAAGATGTGACATAACACATTAGAAATTTAAAGAATGAAAAGCTTCAGTCAATTCAGGAAATAGGAACCCTGTCCAAATTTATTGTGACAAGTAAGAACAGTGCAAACACTAAACACTGTTTTCAAACCAGAGGGCACCATTGTTTTTTGACCACCCAAATTGCTTGCAGATACTGCTGTCATCTTTATTTTTAGTTTAATTTAATAGGCACAGAGCTGGGAGCTTTTTCAGTTTGGGTGGTGTTTTTGTTGGTTTGGGGTTTTCCTCTCCCCTTCCCCCAGCCTGGCATTAGTATTTAAATATCTAAATTGGCATCTGAATGACTTGGCGTGATTGTCGGCAACTTTCCATTCCAAACAAACCAGTTCCTTGACCATTTCAAAAAGATGCATTGCTAACATGCTTCCAAGGGTTTTGTAAAAATCCAATTCTGTGCACACAGGCTCAAAATAAGTGAACAAAAAAGCATCTGTGTTAGCAGAAAAGAAGTGTTTTCAGTTCATATCTAGGGTATGCTAATTGAAAATCTAGAAACAGTCTGCTTTCCTGTAGAGTACTAAAATGAATTGGAATATGAAACAACTCTCTTAAATCTGACTACTCCAGACTTTTCTTCCTCACATTTTCACTGTCATCTATTCATATCTGTCTGGTGGTATTTAGGTCTGCATTAATGGATTAAAGTACACATTGATCTCAGTCGGAAAATATGAGTTGCTGTTGCTGATCACCCTATGCTATTGCCAAAGCCTTCTCCTTTGCTAGTAAAGTCAGATTCTATTGAAGTCTATCCCAAATAGTCATCTGTATAAACAATGATATGTGATTCTAAACTTCAAGCACATTTTCTGACCAGCTGTACTAACCATTTTTATGTAAGTTTTATTTAAGGGCAGCACTACCATGCCGTGAAGTCAGACAATGAAGAGATTAAAACTAGTTTTTTTAAGCCATTTTAGGGCCTGGATGGCTCATTTGATCGGACACTGGCCTTTCATCACAGGGGAAAGCAGCTCATATCTAGCCTCAACTGTTGTGTCCAGAAGTAATCTTTATGGGATGCTTATAAAATGTTTATAATGAAACGAGTACAGGGATTCTCAGTTTACTTGCCAGTACAGTGGAGAAGAACAGGGAGCTGTCAACTAGTATATATGCAGGTGAAAATTATGTCCCCTGAAAGGGATTTTTAAAAGTGCAAAGCTCATACAAGAACCTAGCTAACTGAATAATAGACAGGTGATTGCTAAAAAACACATCTTTCCTGGCAAATCAAAATTAAATAGTACAGCAAGTCCTCTAAATCAATAAGTGCTATGAAAGTCTCCGTGGAGATTTATTTTTGTGCACAAAAGGGTAAAATCCAATGTTCATCAGGACGGATGAAGAAATGAATTAAATATATGTTCTTATGTGCTGCTCCTGCCACTTTTAAAAAGATAATGCTTCTGGACCGGATCCTTGATCCTTAGCTGAATGACACATCTGATTTGCTCCAATAGGTGGATTTTCAGGTAAATCAGATAGTAATATATAATTATGTAACTATTTCTTTTTCAGAGCTATATCTGTCACTAATTGAGTTCTGTTTATTACATCAGCTGAGAAAACGGCTCAAAAATATTCACCTACTTTTTAACATAAATTGAGATCCAAATGGGTACAGTTGAGTAGGAAAAACATTCTGCAGTGAATGTAAGGCTGCTTGAGCAGCTTTCTAGACTTCATTGCCCTCAGGCAGAATAAAATTTGATACTGATGTGATTTAAAGCCAGATTTTAATGTATTTAGGTAACTAGCCACAGTTCATTTAAAATCTGGCCTGTAAGTGGTATTGTCTATTTAAAGAATTACTCACAATCATATGATCACATGATACTGAATTTTCAGTACAGCCAGGAAAACAGTCCTCTAACTTTCTGTATTTTTTCACTGTAGTCAAAGAGCACCTTAACTATTATTTTTTTTTAAATCTGCTGGAATTCAGGTAGTTTTTTTCTCCTTATAGGTTTAATGATTATTATGAATGTGGCAAGTTAAAGCTAAGTATTGAAAATTTATAGGCTTTGCATGAGCTAATTGTTGGATGATGCATTAAAATAAATAGGCTCCTTTAAAAATACAAGAACTTTTGTGGAATAGCCAAATTATTGTCAGTCAATGAGATTCTGCATGTATATATAAACATATGTATATGAACGTATATAATGCATTCATGCTATACAGATAACACTTCTAATGTAGGCTTAGCTTTAGTTGGTGGTGGGAAGGGCTCCAACAGGTTTCTGGGACTCTTCGGGTTACCCCATCGGATGACATGGGTGCAGATACATTGCAGAAAACCTCCCCCATCCCTGTGCTCTGATGGGAGAGCTCCCTGGTCAGGAGAGGGACAGCAGGGGTGGGATAGTGATAAAAGAAGAGCCATTGACTTTGTCCTTAACCAGTGGTCTTCAGAGGTGACTGACTGCTTTTGCGGAAATACTAGTAGCACTTTTCTTTTATACAGGGAAGTTATTTAGGAAGCTGCAAGCCTCTTCTTAACCCCCTGGGATGGTTTGGCTTCAAACTGTGCCTTCCAAAGAGCAACTTGCAACTGGCACGGCCTACTGCTTATATTGTAATTTATGAACTCAGTGGTGAGTAAAATTATTGTGTATTCTCTGTTCTTGTGGTTTCCAAGTACATGTTCCTCTGTAACAGCGCCAGTTGAATGAAAGTAAAGGTTTCAGGGGAGGAGGACTTTGCCTATTTATTGCTGGTTTTTCTGCTCAGCCAAGAAGAGAACACTGTAGTGGTATCTTTTGTGATACAGACATCTGCCCACTGAATCTGGATAAGCCCACCAACACATTCCATGTAAGTCTCCAGGCAGTCGTCACATGGTAGTGACTTTCAGTCACCAAGGACCCGTCCAGATTCAAACCTCTGACTCAGAGGTGAAAGTTTTTCTGTACTTCATGTTCCTTTGAGCTCACTAGTACCTCACCAGTTCAGACTTCAATTAATACAGTTAGAAAAGAATAAAAACACTCTACAGACAATGCTGATTTTAATCACCAGATTTTGGAATCCAGTCTTCTGTTGTGTTTTCTGCAGCTCTGCATGCCATCAGCACAAATATAAATTGCATAACCAAGATAAAAATTATCTACACCAGATTTTGGTAGAAACAATTGGTGTTTTTTTTTTTTTTTTTTTTTTTTAAGGTATATCTCCTCTGATCTCTGGAAAAAAGCTGCCTTGCAATTTGTAAAGATAACTAGATGACAGAGACCGTGCTGTTGCATGGGCTGGAGGATCGGTTTCTTAATACTTGGCTGTACTGGAATTAGAACTATAGCAGGAAAGGTCTCTGAATTGCGCAGCATTTTGAAGCAAACAGGAAACTGAACAGCAGGTGTTGTTTCCAAATACAGCAGTATAAATACGGATCAGCTGGTAGTTGAAAGCAGTGGAAATGCAAAATAGCAGAACTTGACCCATTAGTTGAGCACTCAACTTTGGTGTTACTTTGGCGTGTCCATGTGATTTTAGTAACAGCTTCAAACCATGCAGCAGATGGGAAATGAGTTGCTAGGACTTTAGGCAATCCTAATATTGCTAATAGAAATGTGTTTTAAGTTCCAATTCAAAGGATGGCATAGGTTTTTCTCTTATCCTTTCATGAATTAGAGGTTCCAAACAGGAAGTCAGATATTAGGCAACAGAACTTCTTCCCTCCCAGCTTAAACAGTCAGGAGTCCTGAGAAAGCAATATGCAACCACTGCCACTTTCAAAGTATCTCTATAATGTGTATAGCTTCAGGTCCCACAGAGGCCACCAACCTCTTGACCTCACACTTTCATTGGTGGGAAAAAAATTATCTCTTACTGAGGCTGTATTTTGCCATATCACAGATTATTACAGCATGCAAGGTAAAGATACTCAGCAGGAAAAAATATAAGAATGAAAGAAATGCTAAATTTTAAATTGTGAAACCACCAACCCTACTGCTTATTGTTTTAAAATCTTCATTTAGGTTTCAGTGTAGCAAACTAAAAGGCTGAAGAAAAATACTTTTAAATCCACATAGTGTTATTTTCTTTAAAATGGCAAAGAGATTTTTAAATGGTTTAGCTTTTTGCATTCTAATGAGAGTACTCTGCCTTAGTATATAAATGAAGGGAAAATAAAAATCAAATAATAACTGATCTTTGCCATGGTGTCCAGATTAGAACCATGTTCTGTGCAGAAGTGATGGGCATGTAAACCCTTCGTATCAGGAGATCTGTCTGGCACTCATCAGGCAGTGTTACTTGATCACAGCTGGATAAAAATGCACACCCAGGGCAAATCTGTAAACACCAGCTTAATCTGCATGGGAAAAGTTACTGTCATCTCCTCCGACAGAAAAAGCCTCCAGGACACATTCCAGCAGTAACAGTCACTTCAGTTTGTTACAAATGTTGTCAGATTTAGACACAAAACCATTATAGATGTCAAAAAGCTACAATTGAAAAAATAAATGTATTGCTTTTTAGGTATTTTATTTTAGAAAAATAAGGAAAGTCAGTAGTTTTATCACTATACCAAAAGAGTGTGTGTGTTGGGGCGGGAGGGTGTTCCTATCATATAGCACTAACTAGCAAGCTGCGTTTCAGACTGTAATTCACAGTTCTCTAAGACAGCTTCTTTTTTGTATCAGGATATCGTAAAGAGATTTTTCCTTCAAGAAGAGATTGTCATTTGGATAATATTTTGCAGGAGTTTCCTTTGTGCATAAATTAAAAACAACTCTGTCTTCAGGACATGCCAAAACCTACTTTTGGCTTCTTGTGCCTCTATCAATGGTCATATTTGCAATTTGCATTACTCTTGTAATCAGCCCTGGAAAATACCCTGAATCACTTCATCATCAGAACAGGTATAAACTAATGGGAAAAAAAGCCAGGCTTTAATCAACTCTAGAAAGTTTAACTAAAATAATGTAGTTAGAGATTCACAGCTGGCTTGTCTTTTTCAAGCAGACATTCCCATTTCTTTCAGAGAGATTATGCATGTGTGCAAAACCAAAGCAGGCCTTGGGACTTGATTCAGCTGTCCAGGACTGGCAATGGGAAACTTTCGTTTAAATTTAATGTGAGCTGGACCAGACCCCAGAGTTCCCAATGTGAAAATCCTAATGCCATGAATTCCCTCTCCGATCTCCTATCTTCCCTTCCACCCTCCCATGCCCTCACTCGTGCATAACAGAGTCTCAGAATGACTGGTTTCTGCAATGTGTTAAGTGGGAGGAAAAGGAACATTGAGAAGAAAACTATATATTTGGGGCTTTCTTCAACCCAAGATTAATGTCAAGAGATTTTTCTTAGCATTAGTGTCAGTGCTAGCCAGGAAAAATGATCCCATTAAAGGGCCCCTCATGAATAATTCATGAGGCCCAATTTAGTGTTAGTACTGAGGGGGAGAGATAAACAGGTGATAGAGTTTGTAGAGAAACCATTGCGTTTGACATGGTCTTTTGGTGTTATTAATATTATTTTTTTCCTAAATCTCTATATGTATTAGAGGGAAGAGACATAACATGGTTTTTAAAACTCAGGTTACTGTTCAACTTTGAGTTGAGGATCTATGTGATCTGTAATTCCAAATCATTAGTGATGAGCTATTCCCCCTAAGTGCATTAAAGTAGAAAGCTCCGTAGACAAGCTGGTAATTTAAAGGCAGTGTTTGGCAACAGGATTCCTCACTTTCCTATTGTCTTCTAAGTCCATTGTGAATATGGAAGAATAGTCACTGAATGTAGCAATTAAGGGTTTTTTTTCTCCCCAAATTAAAAGTTACATTTTTGCAATAATTGCCGTAGTTGAATAATTTATATCCATTTAAATGGAATAGCACTTAGCAGTGATGTTTACTGGGTTTAGTGTAAAAAGGTGAAAATAAAAGTAGTGTAGAAGAGGTAGGGAGAGGACTGTAAGCATGAGATTATTATCATGCCTGTGCCAATCATGAGACTTCAATCTACAATTGACTTCTTTAAATTATAGCATGAGTAGGTATATTTCAGCCAAATAAAAGTTATGAGATGGTATTGGGGCTGGTTTAACCATCCCAGTTGGACACAGAGAAAGTTCCTATGAGGCAGTAGTAAGGAGTTTTCAATTTAAGCAGTATGCTGCTGACTATCATGCATTTAGAAAACTAAAAAGTAGAGACGAGACGCACAGTAGCTAAAGGTGACTGTGTGTCGTGCCTTTTCTACGCTGCCCCTCGCAAGGCCAGGCACAATTAAAATCTTTGTGTCCTTGCTGTGCCTGTGCTCTGCAAGCTTCTTTCTTTCTGACCAAGCTAAGCATGGGGAAATAATTACCAAACACTCAGTGGGTTTGTTTTATACTGTATATTTTGCCCTTCTCACTTAAACACCAATAAAAAATTAATTCAAAATCCCTGGTAACTCTGGATGGACAAAACAAGACACAGCTGACTATACACGTGCTTGATGGCCCTGGTAATGTGATTGTTTCCATTTTATCATACCATTTTTTGCATTCAACCATAGGATATTATTCTGATTTGCGCCAGTATAATTCCATTGCTACATCCATGTTGCAAGGAAGGCAAGTGAGATCAGCATCCATCCTGTTGTGTTTATTCTGATAAATATTTACTGAAGATTGAATTCTACCAAAAATGCCACTAGGATTTTGCTCTAAATAAAAATTATGTCATTGGACTTGTGGCCTCTATTGCCAAGATCTGTGAGCTGTCAATCCCAGATGCTCTTTCCCATGCAGTGGCTACAGTTTGCATGGTTGAGCTGGTTTAATCCAAAACTAGGATGTCTCCACCAGTGAGTGATTGGCCTAAAGGCATGAAGTGACAGGACAGTACTTCAAGATTAATTTACTTAAGTGATGTTTCTGGTCTTTCTAGAGTGGTCACCTCTGTGGGACATTGGTTTTATAAGCTAAATGCACATTTCTCAGTGTATAATAATCACTATCCCCTTAAGCCCCATAGGGCGACATAAATCTACTTTAAAAAAATTCTGCAGTGACATGTCCATGCATGTGATAGTTCAAGTTCCTATAGTAAAAACATCATCAACTCTCTAAGTTTCTGTTCTTGAAAACATCAATATATTGCATCTGTAGTAAAAAAAGTCGTATTTTTGTAACTGCTTCATGAATCATTGCAAAAAATTGAGCAAATAAATATATTCTCTGCTTTGAAATTTGTTTTATCCTCAAAGTGGATAAAAAAAGAAAGTGAAATGCAGTCTTGTGATCCAGATGTTGAAGTGAATAACGATACAGCACACAGAAAATAGGTTTAAAGCATCAGGCTGAAAATGTATTAACCTAATTTTAGAATTCCATGTCCCAATCAAGCAGTCCCAGGGTCTAATCTGTAGAAGATATGGCCTCATGCCAATGACAAGAAATGGTTTTCTTTCTACCTATGCTCTTCAAGTCACTTGGGAGATTCATCTCATTGCTCAGCAGGAGTAAGGATAGGGATAATGGATTGTTCTCTCTTCACTATCCTTAAAAGGTTCCTCCTGCTCCAAGGATCATGGTCAAATATCACCAGGGCCCCGAACCCGAGTTTACCTGGGGATCTACTCCATGGATTTGTTGAGAAGCCAAAATTGTGATAATGGCTCACAGTTATACTCACCAGTACGAAGGAAAGAAGCAACCAACATCATTGCCAAAGGTACCACTCACCGTGAGGACTTGCAGGAACATGGGGCAGGAGGATAAGGTCTCCCTATAAGAAGGGAGTAAGCAAGATCCAGTTTTCACTGCAAGAATGGTCTGTCTCCCTCCCTCTGAGGCATTACAGGCTTCTGGGAGCTTTTCTTGCTTCTCTCATGAAGCACTATTCCTCAGGAGCAGGAAGAGTGTCATTTTGATATACTGACATTTGGCTATATCTTTCTATTCTAAAGATGCTATAGCTCAGTTGTACATAATACGTGTGTTGAATATAAATTCATTTCTTTGGATAGTTGATAGCTATGTAACCTCTATGCTGTATACATTTTTTCAGGTATCAAAAATATGCACTTTTGCAAGTTTGGGAACATCTGTGTTTTCTGTTGCATTTTTTGAGGTGCTGCATAAACATTATTCTTCTGCAAAAATGCTTATACCTTGGATTATGCTTGGCACCAATTTACATTGTAATATTACTGACACTGCCATTTAATTTGCCTAGTTGCCTATGGTCTAAGTGTAGGTAATTTACAAACCTTTAACAATGTTCAGCTTTCCTAAATGGTAGGGAGAACTGCAATTATACTTAAAATGCACTGGTGCACTATGTGTCAGCAAAAAAGGACCTACAAAAGACATAATTACAATGTAATTGCACACAAGTTCATGAAGTAAACATACATTATTAGAAGGCACTCATCTATTCAATTTAAGTGACATTACAGATAACATATTGCATAAATAGGAAGCCATTTTGTGACTAGTTAGTATAATAATAGGAGTTGAAATTAAAATGTGGTATATGTATTCGTAAGAGCACTTCAAGCTTAGCATCTGCTCTATAGTGGCTTGCATTATGCTCCATTTCCAGTTTTAAACATTTGAATATTCTCTAAAAATATACACCAATAAATAATGGTACTATTTGGTACCTCCTTAAAAAAAAAGTTTCAAACAAATGTATAGGCTGCTTAAGGCTATTTCTAACCAAGAAAAATCTCAGAAGCAGGAAATGGTCAGAGACAGCAAGGAAAATTTTCAACGGTTATTTTTGATGAGCAGAATTGTCCAAAACTATGCAAAAATCAAGCTCTATTTAATTTTTGGTCATTTGAACGTCACTGTAACAAAAGCAGTATTACTGCAGTCCACACCCCATTCCAAATGTACATCCAAAGGTAACCCCCAAAGATGCAATACCAGCATCCTCTTGCCTCTGCTTGGTGGGACGTGGGAATGTATAGGGGTCAGTGGTTATCCTACATGGCACAAGGCAGAGGATCTAAGGTGTCCACAAACGTTCATCTTGGAGGCCAAAACTGCAACCTGAACTGCACGTTTTACGGAATTTGGCCTTGTACCTCTTTAATGTATAGCTGTTGAATATGTATGTAGATTAGATTTGGTCACTGGAAGTGAATGGTCCCCCTGGATCACATCTCCTCTGAGTTTTCATCCTGCATCTGACAATTTCTAGCAGGATAGACTTTGCAGGAATCATATTTAATGAGAATAACTGACTTATTCTCATTAAATCTCTGGAATACCCGTTCCTCACGTGATAACACCATATCCTCCTTAATAATTTTGTTGTTTTTCCTGCTTGCTAAGGAAGCAGTGTGGATTCAACGTTCACAGTCCCTCAGTGAAGCAATTCATCTCTTCATGCAATGCCCAGGACATGTTATGCTCCATCTCAGCAAGAAGGGAGAGCCAGAATTGTGAGTTCAGGGCCTGTATTGTTGCCAAAAGCAAAGTTGTCCTCTTAGATTATGCTTGTGTTGTTAAGGACCTAATTAGTGTAAAAATTCACTTTATTTAAAAAAAAAAAAAAGTATTCTAAGTAATCTTTATTATTAAACCCTTGTTATTTTCTGTGCTCTCCCAGTGAAAAACACAGTTCAGTTTGAAAGTCAGGCAAATGTCTTAAGCCAACTATTTAATGTTTTACTTCTCTCATGCAACTTTATAAGCTGTCTGTCACTGTGTAAGTCCAGAGTAGATTGTTCACTTTTAATTTGCTCATAACAGCCTTCCTTGCCAACTTTTACAAACAACTTGATATCATAGATTTTTTTTACTTGGGATTCCACTCTGTTGAACACAGCTCAGATTTTTTTTTTCTTTTTACTAGATAAATATAATAGTGGATTACAAACTTGTTAAGTATTTGCTTTTGGAAAACATTGTCTGATACTTGATATTGTACCAGGGCTCAACCTAAATTGGTTTAATTCCTTGTACCTGCTGTGTAGTTAGATGAGATCAACTAGACAGACCTTTCCCATTGGTTAAAGGTCAAAAATAGCCTAAAGACATGTTGTTTACAGCACATCATATTGAGAAATATACTTTTCATAGAAGGCATGACTATATTTTCATTAGCAGTGATAAAAAAGCTTAAACAACTCTGCAGATATAATTACAGAGGATTACTTTTAATCACAAACCTATTTTTAAGAAAATGGAGAATAATAATTTTACCAGAGAATATTATTATTATTTTATTATAATTATTACTAGATTATATAAAATGTTTTTTTATTTCCTAGTATTTGATAATACTTGAGAAACCCTAGACGCCTCAGAGTAAGTGTCCTATTCTGATGACATTTATATAACTGTAAATAACTTCACTGATGTCTGGCCCTATGCAAAATTGTAATAGAGTCCCTGATGGCTGGAAATGATGACTGACATTGTTGGGTTTTCTCATTTTAATTATTATTAGATGACAAGATGGAAACTAGTCAGTTTATTTAAACTTTTCAAATTATTTCATCATTGCAAAACCAATGACATTATTAACAAATTTTGTAATGTTTTGTAAGGTAATTTTATAAACGTTTTATAATCTTTCTTTTGCAGAACTGAAATGCAAAGATTAAATGCATCTTTGCAAAGAGTGTTTTTTCGTTTAGAAACTCAAGTTTTAAAAAAATGCAAGCAAGATTAAGAAATATAAGGGCTGGGTTGTTAGATTTTTTTTTTGGATGATGCCTTATATTTTACACTGATCTATGATAGTTGGGATTCAGTGGTCACCAAAATACTGATATCATCCTATTTTCAGACATTGATATTACCTTTTACCTTTTTTTAGGAAAAGTTCTCAAAATTCTTTGCCAACTATGTAAACATATCAAGAACACACAGCAAGCACTTGAGCATTAGATTTTATATTTAGTATATATAGTTTCATATGCAAAGACTTATTTCTATGATATTTTCTAAAAAGAGAGACATTACAGTTTTTTTCACTTTTATTTTATACTGGAGCCCAACATTTCAGTATTTTTACTTGACAGTGGTTTATATGAACCTACCAAAACATTTGATGGTTTTCTTGAAGCATTTAAGCTGGAAAATAGTTTTTTTATTAGGCTAAAATGTTTCAAGTTGACAGTTTCAAAACAAGTCAATAATGTTTTTTTATTTCAGAATTCATGTTCATTGGTAGGTGGCTACTTCGTTAAGCTGGCCTTTCATTCTGATGAGACAAACAGAAAAGTCTTGAGACTCGGATGTACCATTATTACTTTGCAGAAACCTAAATTTTTAAATAGTATGCTAATATTAACTAGAATTTACAACAATGATGGAAGCTGTTCACATGCTGCGGGTGAGGAACCTGGATTTAGAAACCTGTGATCCTTCAGTAGCTGTAGAAGACACAGACGTCTCCAGGGAAGGATTTGTTAAATGATTACAGTATTTCATCTCAGGGAAGAGAGCTGCTTGAATGGACCATGTGAAACAGCATAATACTAGTAGAGTGAGAATTATGTCTATAAGATACGAAAAAGGTGAAGGTTTTGCAGTGAGGTGTTAGTTATATGGTAGATAGCATGCCAATGATGAATTTGACATATAATAACCAGTAAAGTCCAAATGCACTATCTGAAGTAAAAATGGTCGTGATTTTTCCAAAAATAGAGACATTGTTCTGTGGTGTTGACATCCTCCCAACAGTCATATCTGTTCACACAAGTCATGTTTGAGAAGAGGGAATAACATTTTCAGTTTTATATGGCTTGACATTTTCAGAAGACTAGATGGGGGAAGATCTGGTAATCCTGCAATTTACAACATTAGATAATTAAAGCACTGAAGAGGAGGGGGAAAAAACAACAAAATGATAATGAAGAGTGACTTTCAGACATTTGTGATGGCAAACTTGCCTCTCATGAAATTTCCTGAGATTTCATAGAAGATATGTGCTCCAGCCTTGAAAAGCCTGATTTTACTGCGGAGGAGAGCTCTCAACTCCAATGATCTCCAACCAGCTACTTGACAAAACACCCTTACATGATGACTTTTGAGGTGCTTTGGTAAGTCATGATTAGCTAATTTTTGGATGCGTTTATTGGTACTGGAAGCTACCGATGTCCTAAAATGTGAAAACAAAATCAATAATAATGTCAGATAGCCTTTGAATCAAGAATTTTTGAATATTCTTGATGATGTCTTAAAGTCACTATTGTACTTAATTGTTCTTGGTTTACCTTTTTAAATGATTGTTTAACAAAAAAATTGACACATATTTTAAAACAGGGCTTAAATGCAAAGAGTGGATCTTAAACGTTCAGCAGGTGGTGAGTATGTGTCTAACGTGGACAGCAGAGTCCATGTTTGTATTTTATATGACAAGAAGCAGTAACTTGGTAATTAAGTAAATATTGTAATAAGTATGGCTCTGACATCCACTTGAAGCTTATAACTCCCCAGGGAACAGATGCTTAATTTGTGGCCGTGATAATAACAACCTAATGAACCTCCCATCTTACTGGATAGCTTAATAAACTTCAAAGAAAACAAAACAAGAATCTATGAGTAAAAGTACATCCTTAGCTTTTCATTAAACAAAATGAGCATGAGTCAAGGCCCAGCATGGCTTCCAAAGTTAAAGCTACCAACTACAAAGCAAATGTATGCAGAGAAATGTACAACAAAAGACATAGCTTTTAAACCTCCAGTTGAGTTTCCATAAATGTTGCTTACAAAAGCTACCATTCTCTATGTTAACAAAAAGTTGTGGATATGTTCTTCACTAAATCCTCTTTTCCCATATAATCCACCTTGTGCACTTTATCTCAAGTGTGTTTTATCTGATCTAATCCTGGGCTCATTCATTCTTAGATGGAAGCAACAGGATTATTTCACACTTAAACTAGGCCCAATCTTTCTGTGGTCCATAAGAGGACACCTGGGTAATGAGAAATTATCTATGGAACAAAAGATTAAGCAGGTGCTAGGAAAAAAAATAATTCTTTCAAATACAGCAATTTTTAAGGAAAAGATAAAACATTTTTATTCAGAAAAATGTTCATGGGAGGCACAACATTTTAAGAGGAATTAGATTATACTATATTTAATACGAATATTACTTGGCACAAGTTTTAGTTGAAAAAAAAAAAATTCTGTTTCACTCACCCTAAAGTGACATTGATTTCCCTGGAGTTAATCTGGATTTTAATGGATGTAAAGTGTGCACCATACAGCATACATCAGAGCATGAGTTTTAACCAGGCCAAAGAGACTAGTCATACCCAGTGATATCTTTCTTCCTTGTTCTACCAGCCTTTATTTTAGCACACTTTTCAGTTAGGAGGAGGAAAAGGAGGAGGCTCTGTGGCTCAGTAAATTATCATCAGATTATTTTTTTCTCTGCAGTACTGGGCAAGACAACTTAGAAATAACATCAAAGCTCTCTGTTCCACTCCTCCCCCCAAAGTTGTGGGACATGGATCTAGTCTCCTTTGCTTGACTCAGCAGAAACATTACATAAAAAAATTATATGTCCATGTGTATTTATATCTCTTTCATCCGTATCTATTACTATATCTATAGCTAAATCTATGTATCTATGTCTGTGCATTTCCTTTGGCTTTTAGAGACCACAGGATCACCTCAAATATTGTCTTCTACCTGTTTCCAGTGTATATCAGACTCTTGATGTGAAGGTGTGAAAGCAGAGCAACAATTTACTGCTTTAAAACACTAGACCAGTTCCTCAGGAGACATAAACTGGTACAGTAAGTCATTATTTCCCTCCTTCCCTTTTGTCATCAGCCTCCTCACAGACCAGACCTCTGCTGTTGTATACAACAGCAGAGAATTTGTCCCTTAATTTCATGGGCACAGTTGGACCATGAACTGATGACTTGAATTTTGGAGTGGTGGTCTTTGGAGTTTTCTTCTTTCTAAAGAAATATCACAGAAGTACAGTATGTCAATAGTTTCCTAGGGTTCAAATGAATACATTAGTGACTTATTACACTAGAGATTGAAGACAGATACACATTAGGAAGAAAAAAAAAAAGAGTGGATGCAATCTAAATCCTCAGGCCTCAGGATACAGACTGATCTTCTGCTTAACTGGATAATAGGGAAGAAACTTCCAGTAAGTTATCATACAGATGCACAGTAGAGGTTTGTTTCTTTTTTCCTTTGTAATACGACATGACATGTTGTCAGTCACAAAAAGAAGATGGAATGGTCAACAGATGCAGGATTTTTATGATCTGTGTCTTACTCAGGTGTAAAGATGAATCTGGAATTTTCACTGGGCTTGCAGTTTTGTCAGGGAGGGCCCCACTGCTGTGAGATTTCAGCTTCTCTGGATTATGCAGGGAAATGAGATTGTTCAGCACCTTGCAAAGGTATGGATCCGTGGCTCGATAGTAGAAAGCAAGACTACTAGATCCAGAAGTGTGTTTTCCTAAAGCACTCCAAAAAAATAGTGTAGCTTTAGCATTTTAAGTTACTACTTAACTCACGATGTATGCTTTGTAGAAGAAACAATGCCTAATCAATACAAAGCTTCAGTGTGGAATTTTATTATCAAAGCTAAAATGTTATATTGAGAACTGAAGTGAAAAGCTAGAAATGCTTTCTCTTTTGAATTGTATACAAGTGCAGTTTAACTCATTCTCAAGGCTTGCAAGCCACTTTTCAAACTGACTTCTAGGTGAATCTGTATGAATAACCATTTTTAAGTGTATTTCCATATAGGCTGAAAATAAATGAATAAATAAATACATAGATGTACTATTATGTAGATGGAAAAAAATCAATGTGACTTAAAAGTTTCTTTGTCCCAATTCAAGTTCTTTTGATCCTTTAAATACTTTAAAAACATGACATGAAATAAATGAAATCAATTTATTATTTTTTTGTGAAAATAATGAAAAGCTTCAGTTTGAAAATATTTTTTTTCTGACTGTGTAGAGGCATTTTTCTAAGTGGAATCATTCCAAAATTCATTAACTGAGGAGGGTTGCTAAATTTTGGGGGGTTGTTTTGTGTGTGACAGCTCATTTATGGACTATTTTAGCTGACAATTAATGCAGCATATTCTCCCCCAGATATGCTTCTGTTAAGATCCTGTGGATGACAGAAAAATACAAGCATGAAGAAAGGCACAATCAGCATAATGCTAACACTGATGAACGACGGTAGGAAAAGAATATTCATTTTTCTCAATAAGCATTTGGCAGTAAGGAAACAGCTTCTTTTACTTTCAATAAGGCAATCTTCGCTCACCATCTTGGTCTCCCCAGCTCCTCCCAGCTGATGGGACAATCCCAGCATACTGATCATACAGGTGGAAAGTGTGAAAATAGAGTAAATAAGGAAATCCAAATCAAAATAAAGTGCAATTAATAGTCTTTTTAGAAATGGGTGAACATTGAGCAGCAATTCTGTGTCACCTGCAGGAATTCCTCTAACCAAGGACACATGCAGACCAATTTAATTAATTATCTTTCTCAAAAGTGGAAACAGTAGTTCAGTACCTGCAGTTTAGGATTATTTAGCCCAGGATCTGTTGCCCAGGATCTGTTACCCAGGATGTACAGAAAAATATCATAACAGGTTTTTTACTTGTCATTTGAGAGCAGTTAACAGAAATGGAAACAAAGTTAGGCCTATGGACTAGGTAAGATGAAATTTTAGATTCATTTAATGTGTACAATTCTATATTAATTTTGTAATTTGTATTTACAATAATATGATGATAGTGAAAAAAATAATCAATAGACTTTGAAGATCTCAAAGCTTTTTAAAATATACTTTAAGACAATTTTTGCTTTTTATCAATTTCACAGTAATACGAATTTGTCGATATAAAAGATATTTATTAACCTTATGTATGTGAGTATTTCCATTTCTTTATGATAAAATTCTACTTCAAACAGAGCTAAGATATGTGACTGTATGACTTCAGGCCCCAAAATAAACTGAAATTACATTAAATTCAGGCAAATCAGCTAACTTTCCTGGTTCTTTCATAAAGTTCCAAAAATATAGCAATTGAGAAGTGACAATCAGAAAATGGTTCGTGGAACAAATATCAGCCTTAAGTAATCAAGACTCAACAGAAAAAAAAAAAAGAAATCTGTTTGCTAAGGGTCATAATTTGTGTATCAGTTGCCTTTTTTTCTTTAACCGAATAATGCAATAAAAAAATGGCTATCTCTCTTGGAGCTGTGCAACTGCTTTAAAGCTGTTAATTCTTTACAGCCTGGTTAAAAAAAAAAAATCCTTTGAAACAGTATTACAGAACCACTATGAGAAAAGATACTATACTGATATTGTCAGGCTTAATTTTTGATTAGTTAAAAACAATTTGTTCTTTCCTTTGTGTAATGCTCCTCCACCTATGCAAGGATCCCTACTGACAGTTTGGATGTGAAGTTTAAGAAATAAAAAAATTACTTGCAAAATGATACCGTGATAAATAGGAAGAGATGGGCATATCTTTATATATATTAAAAAAATATATACAATTATATGCTATAACCCATCCACCTCTACACTATGCTGTTTGCTCTTCTGGCCAATAGATAGTGGTAATTATCTGTGTACAGGTACATGTAAGAGAAAGGGAGAACAGATGTCCATGATTATGTAAGTTATGGTAATTAACAGTACATAAATGAAACAAGTTTGTTTTTGTTGATGTGTCACTTGCACACTGCTCCTCTTGAGCATTGGGTTACATCCTGTACACGATCGCCTTATTGTCTACTGTCATAAAAATTCCAGTTCTGTTTCTGAGCAGTCACAGAATGGGACTTGCCAGCTGTCATGGAAAATGTATTCAGTTTCATTTCCACTTAATTTATCTAATCTTAATTCTATTATTATTTTATTACAATTATTTAAATGCTTGGGGCAACAATCTAAAGTAAAAACAAATAAACAGTAGGAGTTCCAGATAATTTGTAAGTGATCTGAAAGGTCTAATGGAAACAACATCATTATTGCAGTTTTATTTTTTGAAAGGTTAATATTATAGAAGCTTCATCATTGCTGCTATAGTTAACAGTCTGTCAACACTGACATGTTAAATTCCTGCTTCATGAGATTAATGGCTAAACTATAAAAACTCACTCTGGCCAAGTTAAAAAAAAAGTTGTGAAATAGTGTTTAGATGTTCAAAATCTTTTAACTACGTGCTTCATATTGCCTTAATTTTCATCACTATCAACTTGAAACTCAGAAGAGTATCCAAGATCCTGATTAAGTTGGTTTCTGTTCTGCTCAACACTTCCACACAGAGGCACCTGCTTGCTTCCTTGTCTGCAATGAAATCTGAACACAGGCTTAAGGATCCGAAAGTCCAAGTGTTGCAATGAACTGAGATGCACTCATGGTTTGCCATCCTGGGCTCAGCTGCTCATCTCTCCTCACCCTCTTCAGCAAAAAACGTAAGTAGCTGCATTCAAAGCAGTGCACAGCAATAGTCCATCTTGCCTTCGAAGCATTAGTTTGCTGGGTTTTGTGCTTAATCATAACCATTAGCTTCCATTTAATCTCTGAACCCAGTCACTGCTGCTCTCACAAATGTGACAGCCTCCCTGCCTGCGAGTACAGAGCCCTTGTACCACTCATTTTATTTTATTTCTCCATCACCTTTGCTGCCTTGTCTTCGTCCTCCCCATAATATGGCTGGGTTATGGTATCTTGCAGAAAAATTTTGGGTTTCACTTTCTCTTTCTAATGCAATGAGTCATTTATTTCTGACATCCTAATCTTCTTTTAAGATCTTTGTGTGTTTTTTTTTACTGGGCCTTTAAAACACCATGTTTCACTGTGTTTATGTGGTAAAAGCACATGATAAAAATATAACGTGTATTAAATTCAAGTATTCTGTTGGTGTCATAATCAAATAGTGGTTTAAGTTCATCTGCTGTGTAATAAGATATTTGATTTGATTAAGAAATTACTGTAAAGTAGCATGGGCCTGATCTAGCCATCACTAGAATTTAATGGGGATCTATTCCTATTATGACTATACCAAGTCATAAGGTATAGTCATAATAGGAATATTATGGCTGAATCTGGGGCAATGAGAATTCAAATGGAGGTGTTTGAATGACATCTCGGCTTCTAACTTCTGTGAGTTTCAGCAGCATTCAGCATTTCTTTAAAAGAAATTTGGATTTATCTAGTGATAAGCAGCAGCATCGTTACATGTCTGATTGTTCCCTCCGTCTGATAGGAGCCACAAGAAAAGAAGAAAAAATTCCAGAGGGGACAACTCCAAAAGTGGTTTATTTAGAAACTGAAAATTGACTTTGTTTTCTTGCAGAAATCAAATGTGTTAGTTTGGTTTGGATACTGTGTATTGACAAAGGGTGTGTTGTTTTTCCTTTTTATCTAAAACTGATTGTGGAGACAGAGAAAAAATAATCTGTCCTGAGAGCAAACAATGATCCAAACTCATTGTTTGCTTGAAATGGCTGACCTCGCTAGGAAGAAATATCTGCACAGATGATCGTGCCTTCAGAAGTAGTTGAGGAATCCTGGCAAGGAACTTGATGCCTGTGGGAGCAGTTGCAGGGCTCTTTGCAGGGCTGTGATCCAGAAGCTGTGTAGAAGCAGGCAAGCGGTGTGCCTGGGAAAGTCTACTCTGCAGAGCCTGGCCTACTTCTCCTCCTATTGAGGGGAGCCAATATTCTGAGGGGAGCCAATATTCTCTCTCTCCAAGGTGGGTAGGGAAAGGCACAATGAGACAAAGTCCATGCCCCTTGTAGTGGCACAGCCTGCCGCAGCGCAGCGCCTGGGGAAGGTGGGAGCTGTACTGATGGTCACCCTGTCCATGGGCTGGAGCTTTCATCTCCAACCCTGTTTTCTCATGATGGACACTACGTTTCCTCCTCTGGTTGGAGTGAGAAAGCTGTGAGACTGTGACA